>OX418222.1:13634271-14234271 GCA_948455865.1 Conomelus anceps
GCCCCATTTTCTTAAATTGGCCTTGCAGCTTGACACTCCCACTCTGAGACGGTTCAGTGTTTTCCATACGTCATATGGTAAATCCTTTCCTACAGCTAATCTTTCCTTCAAACAAGGCCTGCTTGGGACTGCTGTCTTCCATAGATCAAGCCGACGAGCTTCAGGTCCTGTTGTTAAGGGCTCCGTTCTCACCATGAAGCTGTGCCTAGACTTCAGTCGAGATGCCACCTGAACGTGGTCAAACATGGGGTGTCGCCTATCAGTGAGTTGCTTTTTTCTTTCAATCTCTGCAGCCACTTTACGCCTGATATTAGGTGGTGCAATACCAGCTAAGGGGTAGATCTTGTCTATCGGGGTTGGTCTGAGACAGCCAGTTACAATCCTCACTGTCTCATTCAGTGCAATATCTACCTGTTTTGCGTGCACTGATGCTTCCCAAACTGGAGCCGCATATTCCCCTGCTGCAAAAGACAAGCCCATGGCTGTCGTGCGAAGCACCTCAGGCTGAGCTCCCCATGTTGTTCCCGTTAACTTTCTTAGCAAGTTATTTCTAGCACCAACCTTTTTCTTAAGCTCCTGGCATTGACTTTTGTAAGTGAGTGCTCGATCCAGTCTGACACCTAGATACTTTGGGCTACCGCAGTGTTCAAGAGTGACCCCTCTCCAAATTATCTTGAGGTGGCGATTTGCTTCCTTGTTCCTCAAGTGGAAGGCGCATACTTGAGTTTTGCTAGGGTTTGGGTTGAGGTGGTTGACATCATAGTATTGTGTTAACAGCTCTAGAGCTTCCTGTAGTCTCTCCTCAACTTCCTCAAATGATTTGCCCTGCACGCAGAGTGCAGTATCATCCGCATAGATGAAACGCCTTGCTTCAGGGTGAATTGGTTGGTCATTCACATATATATTATAGAGTAGAGGTGACAGGACACTTCCTTGAGGAAGGCCGTTTTTCTGGTTTCTCCATCTACTCTTTTTACCTTCTAGTGAGACATAGAATCTCCTGTTCTGAAGCATGGCTCTCACCACCCTTGTAAGTTGAAGGTCTCCTGTTGTTTGATACAGTTTTTCTATGAGTAATTTGTGGTTGACAGTGTCGTATGCAGCAGTTAAGTCAATAAATACGGTTCCTGTCACCAAATTCTTTTCGTAACCATCCTCAATGTGCTGAGTCAGATTGAGTATTTGGCTGCAGCAGCTCTTCCCAGGGCGGAAACCAGCTTGTTCTGGGATAAGCTTCTCATCAACACTGGCAGCCACTCTATTCAGAATCATGCATTCAAATACCTTATACAAGTGACAGAGAAGAGACACTGGTCGGAAATTTTTGGGAGAATTGGGCTCTTTTCCAGGCTTTAGGAGTGCTACAACATGAGCTTTCCTCCAAAGTTTTGGGAGTTGATTGTCCTTTATGCAGTTATTCATCAAAGCCACAAGCCACTTGATAGTTGTTGATCCAAATCGTTTTATTATTTCTGTTCTCATATCATCAGGACCTGCAGCTTTGTTCTCTTTCAATTCAGATATTGCTCTTTTCAGCTCCTCAGCACTGAATGGCTGATCCAATGCACTGTTCCTGTTTTCTATAGGCACTGGGTTCTGGGTGTTTCTTCTGTAACCTTTTTTACCAGTCTTACCATTCAGTATTAACTGATGAGCAATCTGATTAGGAGTAACTCCACCCATCTGCCCACTAGGTTTTGTTGGATCGTTGCTTAAGTTCTTCACCATTTTCCATGCCCTTCTGCTATTTTGCTTCATATCCAAATCTTGCACAAGTCTCATCCATCTCTGCCTACTCCCCTCCGCTATCCCCCTCATCAAACTCTCACCTGCCTCCATTGTATCAGCTGCAAAAGGATCTGCCTCATACTTAACCCTGTACTCCTTCAGTAATTGCGCAGTTTCCTTGCTCATACCAGGGATGTATTGTGTTCTACACCCTCTAGGAATAAATTGGCATGATATACTTCTAGTTAATTTGACAAACCCATCATAGTTGGCTGGTGAAGGGTTGATCTTACTCACTTCCTGGTCCAAAGACATTGTAAATTCACACCATTTAGCTTTTTTGAAGTTGAAGCGGCGCTTGAAAGGGACAATGTCTGGGCATACTATAGGTTTGATTTCACATATTACTGGGCGGTGTTGTGTTCTGGGAATTGGCTCCCCTATTCTTTTGATAGCTTGACCTGCCATCTCTTCACTAACAAAGATGTTATCTGGATTATAACCCTTCCTCCATCTTCCACTGTTGAATGAAGGCTTCAATTTCGGATCGTGAATAAGCTTCAAGTTCCCCTGTTCAGCCCAGGTCTCCAAATCCTCACCATTTGCATCTGTGTGGTCATATCCCCATGCCACGCCATGGCAGTTGAAATCGCCAATAACTATTTTCATTTGCCTATTCCTGAAGTTTTGAGGTTGATTGAATATGAACTTTTCATTAGGTGGTTTATAAACTGAAGTGACAGTAAATGATTTCAGCTCAATGGTAAGAATCTCAAAATTGTTATTTTCAGTAATATCTACTGATATTATGTCCAGACCAGGTTTAGCAAAAACTGCACTTCCATACTGCGGATGAGGCCTCTCTGCAACCAGTCTCATTCCATTCACTTGGGGTCTATGGTCATCCCTGCCTCGGTGCGTTTCCTGTATTACTAGCATGTCATACTTGTGTACCCTACACATCTCTGCTAGTAAAAATTCCTTCTCTGCTGATAGTCCCTCAATATTGATTGAGATTGTCAAAAAGTTTGGCCTTGAAAAAAGCCTATTTTCTCTGGTATGATCAACCATGGTGTGCCGGTGGTTGAAGGATTACTCTTGCACGCCCCCAAAAAAGATTTTTTTTGTTGGCTCCTTCAGTGTACCTCAATACTCTTTACAGTGACAATCTAGATATTATGTGCGATGCCAATCTCAAACTATTACCAATACCCCATAAGGGAAAATAAAAATGAAATAAATATAAATAAATGATTGAATAATACGTAAATCAAAGAGTGAAGAAGAAGGAGGAAGGTTTATAGGTTGTAAATAGAACAAAATATCTAATAAAAATAGAAAGGAACAAAGAACAGTAAAATAAAACTTAAAGCATAAGTAAACCAAATGATAGATACAGAGGGTGTGGGAGAGAAGAAAAGAAGGCAGGGTGGGGACAGTCAGTGCAGGGGTGATAGACGTGGGAAGCACTGACCAGCTCGGGGATCGGAGGGTCGCACACCTCTGAGTAGCATGAACTGATACTCCCCCTACATTTGTATAATTGGAGTGCAGAACTATTTAAAATAATAAATGTTTACCCTACATTCCCGGTAACATATCAATTGGTCGATTTTAATGAACAGCCTATATTGGGTAGATTTTACCAACAGGAATTACAGCCAACACGGTTAACAGAACAGGAACAAAATGTATATTTAGTTGAACGAATCCTAAAACGTAAAGGAAGTAAAGTTTATGTACAATGGCTTGGATTCAAGGAACCAAGTTGGATAGATAAGAGCAAACTCATTATTTAATAATGTGTCTGTTTCAGATGGAGGAAAATATGCGACCGCGTCTAACAATTTTATTAGATGCACTTATTGCAGAATTTAGGCGATATTCTTCAGATCAGTGGAAATATGATTTAAATGAATTAATATATCAGCTAAAACAGAAGAAAGGAAAATTTGATCATTGGGGTTATTGTGTTGGGATGGAACAGACTGACAACTGCAATTGTTCTAATTTAGCTCAAAAAATTGATGCATTACATGATTATTTATTGAACGAGATGAGTATTGATGAAATTCTTCACAATAATAATTTTGTTATTAATGTTATAATCTTAGCGGGCATTGAATCAGGTTTAATGCATGATCTATGTTGATTTTTCCAGATATGGCAGATTCAAGACCATTAACTCATATTATGCTGGACAAACTAGTTGTCGATCTAGAACAATATAATCAGTTGCTTAATTTAAATGAATATTTCTTTTTTTTACGCAGAAAAGCAATAAATGAATCATTTACTCATTTTAAATTTTGTCAGGATAGAAAAGAATATTTAGATCAAGCTAAGGCACAAGGAATTAGTTTCGATTATAATGATGGTCCATGTGAGTGTATTTTTATAAATAATAGTGTAACACAAATATTTAATTTAGCAAATATTGCCAATATAGAAGAGCTTGAATTAAAACAAAGTATTTTAGAAACGTTAGAATTGTGTGGCATATTAGCTAAATTAAAGAGTTAAATGGTTAATTGCGATAATGTATCATTTTTTCAAATTTATTTTATATATTCTGTATTTATATTAGTCATGTAAAGTGTTATGTTGTATTGCTTATTATTACATTGTATACTTAATGAATAATTTGTAAATATACAGTTAATAAACGAACATTATTGTAATTTACTTGTCTTCTATTACAGTATCTGTGTTTGAAGTTTAGTTGTAGTTGTGGTGCGAATATAGAAGCATACAATGTTTAACAAGACAAAGGATGTTGTGCCTGATAGTGGAATAGCTATTTTTAATTTTGATGAAATTATTGTTTCTACACAGGCTGCACAAAAAGGTAAACATGGAGATTCATTCCCACCTAATATAAGAGCACTTATAATCGGAAGTAGTAACTGTGGTAAGACAAATCTTCTTTTGAATCTAATTTTTAATAAAAGATTATTACGTTTCAATAGTTTACATATTTATACTGCTAGTCTGAATCAACCAAAATATGAATTTTTGAAACGTGTTTTCTCATCTTTAAAGTTTATAAGGTTTACAATAAGTAACGACATATCTTCAATACCGTTTCCTTCTGATATGGAGAAAGATAGTTTAGTGATCTTTGATGATTTACAATTACACAAAGTACCACAACTTCGTGCATTTTTTTGTACAGCACGCCATTCACAAATTGACGTATTATATTTGCATCAATCATTTGCAAATATTGGTAAGCAACTTGTACGTGAGAATTGTAATATATTAATATTTTTTCGAGTAGACATGCTTGCATTAAAATTAATTTATAGAGATTTTGCTGAAAGCGATATGCCATTTAATACTTTTAAATATATGTGCATTAGCGTATGGAATGGAGGTACAGGACATGACTTTGTTACAATTTGTACAGATTACGGTTTAACTCAAGGAAGGTACAGACGGAATTTAGATAATTTTTTAGATCCGACACAGTACAGTAAGAAAATGAATTAGTTGATGTACAACATTCTTATTGTGCGTTTGTAATTATGAAAGGACGGCAGAGAGGAAAGAAAAAGGTCGGATTACGTCGTCGTCGTCAAAAGACAACTAGTAGAAGGGGTGATTTAACAAATAGAATTCGCGATTTGAGGAACTCAATCGTTGAAAAGTATGCTACTTCACAGGGGATGCGGAGTCAGATAGAAAAATAAATAACAGAGAAATATGCACCAATTATTGAACCATTACGTCAATTGAAAGAATCTTCTGTTAAAATCGAAAAACAGCAGATTAAAACAGAACCAGAGGAGGAGGAAGCATATTATGCTGTTAAAGAAAAGGTAGACAAATTGACGGATGATGATGATTACTCGCCGTCTGATGAAGAGACACAGTTTTCTGAGGAAGATGGTGAGGAGGGGGAGGAGGAAGAGGAGGTGGAGGAGCAAGGGGAAGGCGCACTATCATTAGTCAGTTCGTTTTTTGGTAAAAAAGGTGCAATACAAAAACTGCTTGAAGATTATATAGATAAATTGCATAAGTCACAACAAACAACTGTTCCATATGGAATCAAAGTTTCACAGAATGGTAAATATTTTATGGGATATAATATACCTGTTAATTTCAATGATAAACACGTTTTTGTTGGAAATAATAAATTTAAATTAACAAAAGGTTTATTATCCTTACTATTTGAATCGATACCAGACAAAAGCAAATTAAATATGGTTGATTATCGTACCTATAAGAAAATATTGATTGCAACAGGTGCGCATTTAAACAAAGAAGGAACTGTACATCATAATAATAGCTTAAAGTCAAAGATAATTCAAAGATTGTTTCCTTCGAGTAGAACACCAAGATGAGAAAAGGTAGGAAAAGGGCTGAATTTTTTAAAAAATGTATCAAACCATCGACAGTATGTTTATTTTGATGAACCAGATGAAATTGTAAACAGATTACAAATATTATTAGCCTCCAAAGAAGCAGGTAATAACTCACATTCTGTGGAAATAAATAGTATAATTCAAGAATTACGCGAATTACATATTATTTATTAGCAGACCGTTTTGTGCTGTTGTTACGAACGTTGCACAGGCTGGAACCAGTTTTGCCAGAAAAGCTGGTAACCAATCGCATTCGATCGAAATAAATTCAATTTTGGAAGAACTGAGGGAATCCAAGATTATTGCGTAATAACCTAGACTAGGCGTAGGCGAGAAGCAGAGCAGGTGCACCGATAGCACAGTAGGTTGAAGGAGTAGGAACTAGTCTGCCGGGCGAGCTACGAATAACGTAGAAAGGGGACACCCGATTACATGCTGTGGGTTGTGATTTTTGAGAGCTGCGACGCGAAGCGTTCTGTCGGGCGAGCAGAATGTGAATTAGCGCGCAAAGGAGACAGGCCGAAAACATGCTGTGGGTTACGGCGTGGGGGTTGTGGACAAGTGGAAAGGAAACTGGCCGACAGCAGCCGGTATCATGCTAGCGATTGACATTGGGTGGGGAAGCCCATTCAGAAGACCGAATAACATTCAGATCGGCAAGTCAGTTCTACGGCATCTGCCGCTTGACACGGAGCAGGTTCTGTGTTCTTTTTTCTTCTCATCAACATAAATCGCGTTGATACGCCGGTCGGGCTCTTTGTTCTGCAAACAAAATATGACTCAAGGCTTCGCTCTTATTTTCTTTGTTTTATTTTTTTAAACTTGATTCTTGTCTCCTGCTGGAGATGGAAACAATTCAAAATGAATGTTTTAAACAAGGTTATTCATTTTTTTCTCTCCTAACCTTATCCCCCCACCTAAAAAAAAGAAAAATTCATGCAGTACAGGTTTGGGCAAAGCCTAAAAAAAGAGAAAAAGTGGAAACAATTCAAAATGGCTGTTTTCATGTAGTACAGGTTTGGGTGATGCCTACATAATCACAAAATAGACTCAAGAAGGCGAACGGGGGGCCCGCGGTCGGGGGCGGCGCCCCAGGGTCAGTTGCTAAATAAAAAAAAAAAAACATTCCCTAACAAAACCGGTTCCCCCACTCCAGCACGTGCGGCCAATGATGTGCAGTCTAGGCCATTCCTAGAAAAAAAAAGAAAAATTCATGCAGTACAGGTTTGGGCAAAGCCTAAAAAAAGGAAAAAGACCGTGGGCGCATGGCCGAGGGCGCGCGGCCATTTTCCTTTGGACAGGGGCAGGTTGGCTTGAAGGGGGGCAGGCCAAAGGGGCTTGAGGGGGGTAAACGGACCCCCACTCCAACATGTGCAGCCAATGGCGTGCCTCAAAAATTAACAAAATGGCCGACTAACTCCCCCCTACAGGGGCGTGGGGTCTTCTCCCATTGGCAAGGGGGGCGTGGCCTAAGAGGACGTGGCCTTGAAATGCAGGCTTGTGATTGGGTAGGCTGAAGTCCCTATACTATACTACTCAACACTACTGTCACTTTTCAGTACAAACAGGGTTCCAGACACATATCAGAAATTGAAATATTCTTGAAACAGTGGAAGCGTATGTCAATACAGCTAACTTTAGTTTATGCCTTATCGAACTAGAGTCATCATGAATCTATTCTAACACTACTGTCTTTCTCCAGTATCAACAGGAGTCTAGACCCATATTAGAACTTAGGATCCCTCCAGGAAAGTAGAAGCATTAGTTGATACAGCTTACTATATTCCATGCCCCATAAAACAGGTGTTATAATGGAGCTATTTCAACACTATTGTAACTTTTCAGTACCAACAGGAGTCCAGACCCATTTCAGAACTTGGGATCCCTTCGAAACAGTGGAAGTAAGAGTCAATACAGCTCACTTTATTTCATGCCTCATCAAACTAGTTTCATAATGGAGCTTTTTCAACATTACTGTCACTTTCCAGTACCAACAGGAGTCTAGACCAATATCAGAACTCGAGATTTCTTTAAAACAGAAGGAGCGTATGTCAATGAAGCTTACTTTATTCCATGCCTTATCAAACTAGTGGTATAATGAAGCTATTTTAACACTACTGTCACTTTCCAGTACCAACAGGAGTCTAGACCCATATTAGAACTCGAGTTCCCTTAAAAACAGTAGAAGTGTATGTTGTTACAGCCTACTTTATTTCATGCCTAACAGAACTAGTGATATAATGAAGCTATTATATCACCACTGTAACTTTCCAGTACCAACAGGAGTCTAGAATCATATCAGAGATTAAAGTCCCTTTTAAGCAGTAGAAGCATATGTCAATACAGCTTACTTTATTCCATGCATTATCAAACTGGTGTAATAATGTATCTATTTTAACATGACTGTCACTTTCCAGTACCAACAGGAGTCTAGACCAATATCAGAATTGAGTATCCCTTTAAAACAGTAGAAGCGTATGTCAATGAAGCTTACTTTATTCCATGCCTCATAGAACTGGTGTTATATCAAAGCTATTCTAACACTACTCTAACTTTTCAGTACCAACAGTAGTCTAAACCCATATAAGAGTTGGGATCCCTCAAAAAAAGTAGAAGTGTATGTCGATACAGCTCACTTCATCCCATGCTCCATAGAACTGGTGTTATATCAAAGCTATTCTAACACTACTGTAACTTTTCAGTACCAACAGGAGTCTAGACTCATATCAGAACTCAGAATATCTTTTGAACAGTAGAAGGGTATGTCAATACAGCTTACTTTGAACCACGCCTCAAAAAACCAGTGTCGTTATGAAGCTATTTCAACACTACTGTCACTTTTCAGTACCAACAGGTGTCTAGACCCATATCAGAACTTGGGATCCTTTAAAAACTGTAGAAGCTTATGTCAATACAGCTTATTTTATTCCACGCCTTATGAAACTAGTGTTATAATGAAGCTATTTCGAAACGACTGTCATTTTCCAGTACCAACAGGAATCGTCCTATCTGAACTCAGGATCCCTCTAAAACAGTGGAAGCATATGTCAATACAGCTTACTCTATTCCATGCCTTATCAGACTGGTGTAATAATGAAGCTATTCTAACACCACTGTCACTTTTCAGTACCAACAGGAGTCTAAACACATATCAGAAATCAGGCTCCCTTGAAGACAGTAGGAGCGTATGTCAATACAGCTCATTTCATCCATGTCTAATCAAATTAGTGTTATAATGATGCTATTTCATCACTACTGTTACTTTTCAGTACCAACAGGAGTCCAGACCCATATCCTAACATGGGATTTTTCAAAACAGTAGTAGCTTATGTCAATACGGCTCACTTAATTCCATGCCTCATCGAACAGGTGTTATAATAGAGCTATTCAAACTACTGTCACGCTTCAGTACCAACAGTAGTCCAGAACCATATCAGAATTCAGGATCCCATTTGAACAGTGGAAACATATGTCAATACAGCTTACTCTATTCCATGCCTTACCATACTAGTGTTATAATGAAGCTCTTTAAACACTACTGTCACTTTTCAGTACCAACAGAAGTCTAGACCAATATCAGAACTTGGTATTCATTCAAAACAGTAGAAGCATTTCCAATACAGCCCACTTCAATAAATGCCTTATCAAACTGGTGTTATAATGGAGCTCTTTAAACACTACTGTCACTTTTCAGTACCAACAAGAGTCCAGACCCATATCATAACTTGGGATTTTTTTAAAACTGTAGAAGCTTATGTCCATACAGCTTACTTTATCCCATGCCTTATGAAACTAGTGTTATAATGAAGCTATTTTAAAACGACTGTTATTTTCCAGTACCAACAGGAATCGACATATCTGAACTCAGGATCCCTCTTGGACAGTGGAAGCGTATGTCAATACAGCTTATTTTATTCCATGCCTTATCAGACTGGTGTCATGATGGAGCTATTCTTACACCACTGTCACTTTTTAGTACCAACAGGAGTACCCATATCAGACTTGAGACTCCTTCAAAACAGTGGAAGCGTAAGTCAATACAGCTTACTTCAATCCATGACTTCTAGAATTAGTGTTATATGGAGCTATTTCAACACTACAGTCACTTTTCAGTACCAACATAAGTCTAGACCCATATAAGATCTTGGGATCCTTTCAAAACAGTAGAAGCGTATGTCAATACAGCACACTTCATCCATGTCTAATCGAACAAGTGTTATAGTGAAGCTATTTTAACATTACTGTAACTTTTCAGTACCAACAGTAGTCTAGACTAATATCAGAACTTATGATCCTTTTAAAACAGTGGAGGCGTATGTTAGTACAGCGTTCTTCATTCCATGCCTTATTGAACTGGTTTTATGATGTAGCTATTCTATCACTACTTTTACTCTTCAGTACCAACAGGAGTCTATACACGTAGAGATGAGGATTCCTTCAAAACAGTAGAAGCGTATGTCAATACAGCTCACTTCATCCATGTCTAATCAAATTACTGTTATAATGAAGCTATTTCATCACTACTGTTTTATTTTTCAGTACCAATAGGGGTCCAGACCCATATCATAACTTGGGATTTTTTAAAACAGTAGAAGCTTATGTCAATACGGCTCACTTATTTCCATGCCTTATCAGACTGGTGTTATAATAGAGCTATTTTAAAACTACTGTCACGTTTTAGTACTAACAGTAGTCTAGAACGATATCAGAAATTGGGATCCCATTGATACAGTAGAAGCGTAGGTCAATACAGCTCACTATATTTCATGCCTTATCAAAGAAGAGTTATAATGAAGCTATTCTAACATCACTGTCTTTTTTCAGTATCAACAGGAGTCTAGAACAATATCATAACTTAGGAACCTTTTAAAACAGTAGAAGCGTATGTCAAAACAGCTAACTTTATCCCATGCCATATAAAACTGGTCTTATAATGAAGCTATTTCAACACTACTGTCACTTTACAGTACCAACAGGAGTCTGGACCCATATCAGTACTCAGGATCCCTTCAAAAAGTTGAAGCGTATGTCAATAAAGCTCACTTTATTCCATGCCTTATCAAACTAGTGTTATATGATGATATTTCAACACTACTGTCACTTTTCAGTACCAACAGATGTCTAGACCAATATCAGAACTTGTGATCCATTCAAAACAGTAGAAGCGTATGTCAATACAGCTCACTTCATCCATGTCTAATCAAATAAGTGTAATAATGGGGCTATTTCAACACTACTTCCACGTTTCAGTACCAACAGGAGTCTAGACCCATATCAGAACTCAGAATCCCATTAAAACATTAGAAGCGTATGTCAATAAAGCTAACTTTATTCCATGCCTCATGAAACTAGTGTTATAATGAAGCTATTTTAACACTACTGTCACTTTGCAACACAGACTTTGCAACACAGAATAAAATGACAGAAGATTTAAAGGATATTATATGCATGAATAACTTGGAAATAAAAGTTCATGAATATACCAGAGTCACAAGAACATCACAAACAATAATTGATAACACCCTTACTAATATAGATTACTCTAAAACAAGATTAGGCGGCTCGGAACTATCTGATCATGACTATCAAATCTTAGACGTGGGGTTGTAAGGTCATAAATCAATTAAAAAGAGTAGAGTAATGAAAGAAATTCAACAATGTGAACAGGGGAATATCGATTGTTTGAAGCAGAATCTGCTACAAGAAAACTGGAGTGGGGTTTACAATGGCAATAGTTTAAATGACAAATATGATAGTTTCATTAATATTTTAAGGTTTCATATTACTATGAGTTGTCCAGTTAAAAAAGTCCCTGTAAAGAACAAATTAGACAAGATGGAAGAGTGGATAACTGATGATATCCTTGCAGAAAGAAATAGGGTTAAAGATGCATATGATGAATTCAAACTATCTAGAAATATGTTAAGTGAAGATAATTACAAAGCTCTAAAGAAAAATCATATAGGAGAAGTGAAAAGAGCGAAATGTAAGAAAACAGCTGAAATTTTGAATAATAGTGTGTACTTTAACACAGCAGTGTGGGATGTAATAAACAAAAATAGGCAAGTAGCTCATGTAGATGCTTATACTAGTGTCCCCAGAATAATTAACGAAAATAACAAATATATTGATGATAGTGTAGACATTTGTAATTTCTTTAACAGATATTATCAACTGGTTGCTAAGGATCTTCAAAAATCTCTCAATACAGGTATTAGTGATGCAAACATGAGGAATACTGAGGGGATTCAGAACGAATTAAAATTCCACCCAGTATGCCAAGACGAGTTGTCAAATATCATTGATAGTTTAAATAATAAAAAAACTGTAGGAATGGATGGGGTATCCAGTAAAATTCTGAAAGAATGTAAATATCAATTGTTAGACCCTTTGATTCATCTGATCAATCATTCATTAGAACAAGGTGTTTTTCCAGATAACTTGAAAGAGGGGAAGATCTTGCCAATCTTCAAAAGTGGTGATAGAGAGAAGGTAGAAAACTATAGGCCCATTAGTATTTTAAATGTAATAAGTAAAATTTTTGAAAGAGTAGTTCTAAATCGGTTACTTCTGCACCTTCAAGAAGCTAACTTTATCTGTGATGAACAACATGGCTTCCAGAAAGGGAGATCAACAAAAACAGCCATTGCTTCTCTAGTTGAAAAACTAATAGATATAATAGATTCAGGTGATAAAGCTACTGCAATCTTCTTAGATCTGTCAAAGGCATTTGACTGTGTTAATCATAGAACTTCATTGGGAATACTGCAAAATGTAGGTGTAAATGGGGTTGAACTGAAATGGTTTGAATCATATCTTATTGGGAGAAAACAATGTGTAGGACTAACTACAGTAGTTGGTAATAGTATAGTAAAGAATAAATCTAATAAATTAGAGGTGCAAGCTGGAGTGCCTCAGGGGTCAATACTAGGTCCATTGCTTTTTTTGTTATATGTCAACCGTTTACCTAAAGAATTAATTAGTGGTAGAGCCCTCTTATTTGCTGATGATACATCACTCATTTTCAGCAATTCCATTCTAGATAATTTAGAAATAAGTGCCCATATAGGTGTGCAGTCCATTGTCCAATTTTTAAATCAGTTGAAATTAACTATAAATAGTAAAAAATGCCAATACCTTCAATTCAAAAACAAACATAATTTAAATGAAGATAGGGCTATAAACGTGTTTGTAAACGATAATCAATTAGACCAGGAAGAAAAAATTGCATTTCTAGGAGTTACGTTGGATAGACGATTGACCTGGACTCCATACATTGAGAAAATATGTAGTAAAATTTCATCTGGGGTATTTGTCATGCGACAGCTCGCTAGATTGAATGACAAAAAGTTACTTTTTACAGCTTACCATGGGCTCTTACTGTCACATATTAGGTATGCTATCTTAGTATGGGGTAATTCATCAAAACAAAATCTTGATAGGGTTTTTAAGATCCAAAAGAAAGCGGTTAGGTGTATAGAAAGAGTAAATAGATTAGATTCATGTAGGCCGTTGTTCAAGAGACTTGGTCTCCCAACTGTACCCTGCTTATATGTGTATGAAGCTACTTTATATGTAAAAACGAATGATATTAACCAAAATCTTGATGTACATGATTATAATACAAGAAGCCGAGGAGATTATCACTTGGTGAGTCACAATAGTAGCTTATTCAAACAAAAACCTAGTTATATTGGTAGGAAATTCTACAACAAGCTACCGCAGTTTTTGAAGAGTCTTGAAAATATAGAAATATTTAAAAAACAATTGAAGAAATATTTAGTTGATAAAGCTTTTTATAGTGTACAAGAGTTCCTTTCACATCAAAATTAAGCCTCACCTCAACTAATTGAAGTAATTATGTAATATAGTGTATAATATTGTTGATTTGACTTGTCTTATACTCCTTAACCGGAGTCTCCAAGACGTAATCTACAAAAAAAAAAAAAAAAAAAAACTTTCCAGTACCAAAAGGAGTCCAGACACATATTTGAAATTTGGATCCCTTGAAGACAGTAGAAGCGTATTTCGATAAAGCTTACTTTATTCCATGCCTTATCTAACTAGTGTTATAATGAAGCTATTTTAACACTACTGTCACTTTCCAGTACCAACAGGAGTCTAGACCCATATTAGAACTTGAGTTTCCCTAAAAACAGTAGAAGCATATGTCAAACAGCTTACTTTATTCCATGCATTATCAAAGTGGTGTTATAATGAAGCTATTTTAACATGACTGCCACTTTTCAGTACCAACAAGAGTCTAGACCAATATCAGAATTGAGGATCCCTTTAAAACAGTAGAAGCGTATGTCAATGAAGCTTACTTTATTCCATGCCTTATAGAACTGGTGTTAAATCGAAGCTATTCTTACACTACTGTAACTTTTCAATTCCAACAGTAGTCTAGACTCATATCAGAACTCAGGATATCTTTTGAACAGTAGAAGGGTTTGTAAATACAGCATATTTTATTCAATGCCTAATAAAACTAGTGTTATGATGAAGCTATTTCAACACTACTGTCACTTTCCAGTACCAACAGGTGCCTAGAGCCATATCAGAACTGAGGATCCCTTCAAAACTGTAGAAGCATATGTCGATACAGCTTACTTTATTCCATGCATTATAAAACTGGTGTTATAATGAAGCTATTTTAACATGACTGCCACTTTTCAGTACCAACAAGAGTCTAGACCAATATCAGAATTGAGGATCCCTTTAAAACAGTAGAAGCGTATGTCAATGAAGCTTACTTTATTCCATGCCTTCCCAGACAGCACAAAAACATTATTTTCACGTAAAAATCACGTTTTCATTTTTACATTTTAACGTTATTTTCATGTGTGGAAAAGGGAAAAATCACGTTATTTTCACGTGAATATAACATCAAAGTTTCACAACTTTTCACGTGAAAATGATGTTAAAATATTATGTGAAATTCACATTTCTATTATACCATATTTTTACATTCTAAAAATGTTTCACAAAATAACCACTTTTTTAAACAAGTGAAACAGAAAAACATTTCAATTGAGGATGCTTTGAATAATACAACAATAATCGAAAAATTTAAATATATTTTTTAAAATTATTTATTTTATAACAAATGATTATTAAAAATTACCAAAATTAAAATTTGAAAATTAGCATACCAAAATTATTTAAAATTGCCATTTTATCTGAATTATTTTCTTATTTTACATGTTCATAATACATGTCATGTTCTTCTTCTTCCATGTCTCTTCTTTGTCATGTTCTCTTTTTCTGAAAAAAAAATGTTAATGATTCATTTTACATACACATAATACATTAAAGTATTATCATTTATTTTTTCAACCTATTTCTTTTTAAAAGGAATTACATGGCGTACGCAGTACATGCAAAAGGATTTGAAGTAGTCATTCTAAAAAAAGAGTACTGTATGTGCTTCCAAGTTGAAAAAATAAATAATAAAATTTATTATTCATAGGCAAAGAAGATGTTATAAAATAATAAATTATATACATTTACTTTCAAAAGATGTTTCAATGAATTAGAATGATGATAATGACAAGTGATTTGTTAGTTTTTTCATTATTGGTTTATTATCATGTTTTTTCAATCTTCACAATAGGCTTAATTCTTGATATTTCAATAAGATTCAAATTAATATTTTTTATATTATGTTTCTTTTTTTAATAAAACATGATCAGTTTCTTTCAAAAAATAAATGACATGGTATGCATAGTACACGCCCATGCACTCATTTAAGTAGGTCTTTATTAGTAGGTCATTCTAAGAAAGAGTAACATGAAAATCACAAAGTGATGAACTTTATAACATGACAATTGACGATCACATACTTATCAAAATTGATATTTAGACAACCCAAACACTTCAATGATCTGTAAATTTTATTTTTAAATAGCCCCAGTTTATTGACTCATAGCTGCCAGTATACAATCTGATATAAAAAAAATAGGAGATTCATTTCATGCTAAACTTTAGGGCCAAAATGACCAACAATTTTATAATTCAAAATTTTATCAAAATAGCTCCTGTCAATTAAAAACACATTTCACCTAGGTATTCAAGATCATTAAAGTCATATGCTCATCGTAAACTATGGAATTATAAAACCAATAACAAAATTACTCTAGTGCAAAAAATTAGAAATTGCAGCACAATTTTATAAAAGTTGAAAGAATCATATATTAGGCATACCTTGATTTCTCTTTACACATCAGTCTATTTTTTGACAGTCTCAACCAATCTTTTATTATTCTTTCAATGTCTTCATCAGTTTCATTTGGATACTGCTTCAGTACAACTCCTGATCAGAAACGAACAACAATATCAATTAACAATAAAATAATAAAAATCACTACTATTAATTATCTACAATAGATGTCTACAATTATTCAATCACAAATAATAAAAGTTAAATGATTGTAAGTTTCAGGCTGTTTATACCATTAAAAAAATAAAAATATACTTAGAATTACAAAAGGTCTTATTTTTAATGGCTGATGATGCCCACGAGTCCAAGACTTGTGCGTGGGTAATGAGGTGAATGATAACACACAGACAGAGGAGTGGGATTTGAACGCATGACTGCTGAAGCAACAGTAAGCTTTAGTTTACCAACTGTGCTAAAGCGGCCCACCAAGAAGTATGTGTAAAGTTAAACAAATAGATAAAGACATAAGTTATTCTTTATCAGTGCAAACTAGCACCAAAATGTAAAAGAAATATTTAAAAATTTCTATTACTAACTGAATTTAAATTAGACTAATGCAGAGATTACCTCTCTGACCCTACAGTGTATTGGAAGGGGGGGGGGGAGTCATGCAGGCAGGAGAAAGCACACTGTTATTGCAAAAAGCTGTCTGTTTATTGATTGTGAATCAATTCCTCTCTGGAACTAATGCCTAATCAGCCCAAGTCCCCAGGGGTTGGAAAAATACGTGGGGGAACAAAGCTGATTAGCTTAAACATCTTTATAGTCAGAAATAAATGTAGTTATAATGTTTTAATATAAATTGATTATAAATTTAAGAGGAAAGCATCAATTATGGACAATTGGGGGAAAATTTGACTTCATTTTTCAATATTTTCATTTTAGGTTATTGTTACATATGTGGCACGATTACCATAAAACGTTTGAAAATAATCATTTTATGAACTTATGTTCACAATGAAGGATAATCCTAACTCTGGAAAGTTGGTTCCTAAATCGTACAGTAGGCTATTGCCAAACGCATGTCACAGCTTTTATTGCTGCCAAATAACGTATTACCGAATACCACTTCACACTGTTTATTGTTACAAGCTACCACACAGTATAACCAAACACTACCATGTTTTACTTTACCGTATCTTACTTGTTTCATGCTGATATTCATTCCAAAGTCGATTTCAAAATAACAACAATACATTGAAGAATTAATGCAGTCAAGTTGAACTTAATTTATCTAAAAAATATGATTCAATTTCTTACCTGAGTAAAAACTGTATCATCGTCTCAATGATAATTATTTCGAAGTAAAATGGTACAAAATACAAGAACACAGGTTTAATGGCGAGTTTGCAAACAGCAAAACAGCAAGGTGTGTAGACGACAAACATCACAGCCACAGGTCTACCAACACCATCTAGACCTACCCGGAGTTTTGTGTAACAATACTGAGCTGTAAACTACTTTCATAATAAATTAGCTTTAATATCATGTGATTTATCATATTATTCAATAAATTATAGTATTGCTCATTTATCATAATTAATTATCAGTGTGTAATATCCACCAACCAATCAGCATTATGTGAGGCGGGAAATGGATTCGATTTGAAATACAGTATCCCAATATCTGCCCAGTCAATGAAAGTTTTGATTCCTAACAAATTTTAGGAAAGCTGAACTTCTACAGTACCTTACCTATGTTTTATTATGCAAGATACTAACTTGAAACAGCTAGAGTCCCGACCAACACCCATCTGGCTTCCCCCTCCAACAACACTTTTTTTTGTAAGTCAAAAACATGGGGTCTGCATTCCAAAAAAACGTCTATCGGCTCTAATAGGTCTAGCATGAAATTTTCGTGTGCTCCTGTCATTTCGGTCGCACCCTTCTCCAAACTGAACACCCCACAGAGGCGGACAAAAATTACATTTAGCTTGAACACATTTTGCCACTGCAGTAGTAGAAATTCGACCATTAACTTTTTTAAAATTATGTATTCGCGTTAGCAACCAACAGAAGCATGAAAAACATTTCCATAGCAGCTGTATTATCTACTATAGCAAAGTTTAATGCCCATTAAAAAAAAAATATTCATCATTTTTAAATTTCAATATGTATTTTTTAAATTCAATTAGAATCATTTTTAACAAAAAAATGTTAATCATATATAAGCGTTCTGCACTTCTCTACATAACTTGAGTATACAGAATTTTTCCACTTTAATTGTCTGGTGTTCCTAAAAACTGATCAAAGACATTTACATGTAAACCCCATTGGTGTATTAATAATATAGATTAGAAAATGTGAAATTGGCATGTGATATTCACGTTTTAAATTTCACAAATTTTTTACATTTTTTTACGTTATAAATGTCACAACTTTTTCACGTTTACATTTTTCACATTTTTTTTACGTGAAAAAGATATATTTATTTTTCCTTTTAACATTTTCACCTTTTTTCTACGTGAAAATAACGTTATTTCCACATTATGTGCTGACTGGGTTATAGAACTGGTGTTAAATCGAAGCTATTCTTACACTACTGTAACTTTTCAGTACCAACAGTAGTCTAGACTCATATCAGAACTCAGGATATCTTTTGAACAGTAGAAGGGTTTGTAAAGACAGCATATTTTATTCAATGCCTAATAAAACTAGTGTTATGATGAAGCTATTTCAACACTACTGTCACTTTCCAGTACCAACAGGTGTCTGGAGCCATATCAGAACTGAGGATCCCTTCAAAACTGTAGAAGCATATGTCGATACAGCTTACTTTATTCCATGCCTTATCAAACTAGTGTTATAATGGATCTATTCCAAGACTACTGCACTTTTCAGTACCAACAGGAGTCTAGACCCATATCAGAACATAGGATCCCTTTAAAACAGTAGAAGCATATTTCGATACAGCTTACTTCAAACCATGCCTTATCAAACTAGTGTTATAATGTAGCTATTTTAACACTTCTGTCATTTTTCAGTACCAACAGGAGTCTAGACCCATATCAGAACACAGGATCCTTCAAAAACAGTAGAAGCATATGTCAATACAGCTTACTTTATTCAATGCATAAAAAACCAGTGTCATAATGAAGCTATTTCATCACTACTGTCACGTTTCAGTACCAACAGTAGTCTAGACCCATATCAGAACTTGGGATCACCATGAGACAGTCGAAACGTATGTCGATACAGCTAACTTTATTCCAAGCAAGCCTTATGAAATTAATGAGTGTTATAATCAAGCTATTTCAACACTACTGTCAATTATCAGTACCAACAGGAATTCAGACCCATATCAGAACTAAGGATCCATTTGAAACAGTAGAAGCAAATGTCGATACAGCCCACTTCAATTCATGCCTTATCAAACTGGTGTTATAATAAAGCTTTTTCACACTACTGTCAGTGTGTCACATATCAGAAATTAGGATCCCTTGAAGACAGTATGAGTGTATGTCAATACAGCTCACTTCATCTATGTCTAATCAAATTAGTGTTATAATGAAGCTATTTCATCACTACTGTCACTTTTCAGTACCAACAGGAGTCCAGACCCATATCCTAACATGGGATTTTTCAAAACAGTAGTAGCTTATGTCAATACGGCTCACTTAATTCCATGCCTCATCGAACAGGTGTTATAATAGAGCTATTCAAACTACTGTCACGCTTCAGTTCCAACAGTAGTCCAGAACCATATCAGAATTCAGGATCCCATTTGAACAGTGGAAACATATGTCAATACAGCTTACTCTATTCCATGCCTTACCATACTAGTGTTATAATGAAGCTCTTTAAACACTACTGAAACTTTTCAGTACGAGCAGTGTTCTAGACACATATCAGAAATTGGGATCCCTTGGGAACAGTAGAAGCGTAGGTCAATACAGCTCACTTAATTCCATGCCTTATCAAACTGGTGTTATAATAGAGCAATTTAAAACTACTGTCACTTTTCTGTATCAACAAGAGTCTAGAACCATATGGAACTTCAAAGATTCAGGAACCTTTTCAAACAGTGGAAGCGTATGTCAATACAACTAACTTTATTCCATTGCACATAAAACTGGTCTTATAATGAAGCAATTTTAACACTACTGTCACTTTACAGTACCAACAGGAGTCGAGATCCATATCAGAACTCAGGATCCCTTCAAAGAGTGGAAGCGTATGTCAATAGAGCTCACTTTATTCCATGCCTTATCAAACTAGTGTTATATGGAGATATTACAACACTACTGTCAATTTTCAGTACCAATAGAATTCTAGACCAATATCAGAACTTGGGATTCATTCAAAACAGTAGAAGCGTATGTCAATACAGCTCACTTCATCCATGTCTCAAGTGTAATAATGGAGCTATTCCAACACTACTTCCACGTTTCAGTACAAACAGGAGTCTGGACCCATATCAGAACTCAGGATCCCATTTAAACATTAGAAGCGTATGTCAATAAAGCTAACTTTATTCCATGCCTAATGAAACTAGTGTTATAATTAAGCTATTTCAACACTACTGTCACTTTTCAGTACCAACAGGATTCTAGAGCCATATCAGAACTAAGAATCCCTTTGAAAAAGTAGAAGCATATGTCAATACAGCCCACTTCAATTCATGCCTTATCAAACTGTTGTTATAATGAAGCTATTTCAAAACTACTGTCACTTTCCAGTACCAAAAGGAGTCCAGACACATATTTGAAATTTGGATCCGTTGAAGACAGTAGAAGCGTATGTCAATAAAGCTTACTTTATTCCATGCCTTATCAAACTAGTGTTATAATGAAGCTATTTTAACACTACTGTCACTTTCTAGTACTAACAGGAGTCTAGACCCATATAAGAACTTGAGTTCCCTTAAAAACAGTAGAAGTGTATGTTGATACAGCCTACTTAATCCCATGCCTTACAGAACTAGTGTTATAATGAAGCTATTTTATAACCACTGTAACTTTCCAGTACCAACAGGAGTCTAGATTCATATCAGAGATAAAGGTCCCTTTTAAACAGTAGAAGCATATATCAAACAGCTTACTTTATTCCATGCATTATCAAACTGGGGCCCGTTTCACGAAAGTCACAAGTTACATATTCACCGGTGAATTTCGGTGAACTTGTTACTATTCTGAGTTACAAGTGTTTCACGAACGAAATTCACCAGTCTTTTAGTCACAAGTGAAAATTCACCTATTCACTAGTAAAAAGTCACAAGTTCACTATAGTGAATATTCATGTTTTCACAAGTAACAAGTAAACACTTGTGAATATTAGCCAAAATTTTAACCTATCGTAATACATGGGTAACTTTTTTCACAAGTGCTTTTGTGGTTATGTTATTTGTAAAAATAGTTTTGTCGTCGATGTCATTACCGTTCTTTTGAGGTTATTCGTCATTGAAGTTTTATTAGTTTTGTTATTGATTTAGCCTACAATACCAAAGGTTCCGTATTTGAAAAGGAACTTCTGTGAGGATAATATTTATTAAGGAGAATGAATAAAACAAACAACATTTCTGAATCAAGTGTGAATTTTAATATTTATTAGTTTAAAAGCAGTAAACTTGAATTGTCTTTTAGCCTTCAAAAATTTAATTGAAGCCTACTCGAAAGTAATTAACACTGGCCTAAGATTATAAGGTGGATCATGGACTATAAAAAATGTTTTATTTTTATTTATGTAAAGCATAAGTGTTTTATAAACAATTCTCTAGCCGTTTAATTCTTAATAAAGAGGTCTCTTGTTGAGTACAGTCTAGGTCTCCGTAATGCAGCTTGTACAATATTTTTCTGAATTACAAAAATCTTCCTGAAATGTGAATTCATAGGTCCATCCTAAGCCCTGATCCCATATTGCAAGACTGATTGAGTATAAGCGAAGTAGATTACCCTGCAAATATTTGTATATTTTAAATATTCATATTTTTTTAAATATAGTTTATGGAATTTGAAAATGAAATAAGTTATTTCAGCCTTTGACCCAATCATGTTATTGTCAAATCTCTGTCTCTTTTTTTGCTTAATGTATCAGAGAAGGCCCCAAACAATATTTCTCTATTTTCTAAACTTGCTTTTAGCACTGTTGTTTTGCCCTCGCGTTTTTTTTTTCGAATAATACTGACCTAAACAAAATTCAGGAATAGACCTAACCTATATTAAGATTAGATTTCGATTACAAATCGGGGAGAGAAAGAAGAAGAAGAAGATTACAACATTTTCTTGTAACAGATGATCTAAAAAGTAACAAGTAAACGCTTGTACTAGTGAAATTGTTACTTTGTAACTTGTGACTTTTGAGAAACGCCTGTACTTGTGAAATTGTACTTACAAGTGCGATAGTAGGTGAACTTGTTACTTTGTAACTTGTGACTTTCGTGAAACGGGCCCCTGGTGTTATAAATAATAATAATAATAATAAACTTTATTTCTGCACAAAAAAAAACAAACAATAGATTACAGAATATGAAACAAAATAATGACATGCTGGCACTAAAAGAAAAAATTTATAATACAAACTAAAGTAAAAAACAAAAAACACTTCAATCATGGTAATACAAATAAAAGAATAAATAACTTAAAATGAAATAAAGTATGTATGTATGTATATATACATATGTATAATGTGAAAATAATTTCAATCAGTCATGCCGTTTGCAGAAATAATACTGCATGCAAATAATTTCATAATGAAATTATGTCCGCATGCAGGAGTATCATTAAAACTACTAAAGATTATATTAAAAATAATAAGTTAGAATAAACAATTAAACAGTTAAGGAAAACAGAAATTCGTTCCAAATGAAAAGAAGAAATAGAGGAGAAAGAAAAACAAATTATAATAATGACTGAGTCTTTGGTACCAAAACGAAATAGGAATTCAAATTAATTATTAAAAGTCAATTGAGAAGAATCTGTCCAGAAATAACTCAAACCATATTGGAAAACAGCCTGCATCTCAAGGTAAAAAGCAGATAAAAATGATTCAATTTGAAGGTGTAGATAAAGCACATAGGTCAGAAAAAACATGTAATATTACATGTGAAAGTAACCAGGCACATCAGAGAGTAATGTTAAACATGTTCTCCATCTCATTAACATTCTTCGACAGTAGCCATCTTTTGAGAAGGAATTTGAAGTGAGATCTCTTATTCTGTATTCTGAAATGTAGTTTTAAAGGTAAGGGCATTGAATTGAAAAACTTTGGTGTTAGAAATATAAATGTTTTTTTGAAAAGAGTACAATTTGGCCTAATACCACGAAGATAGCAATGGTTTGCCTGTCTTGTGATAGGAGGGCCAGCGACCATGTCACAGTAGTCAATCGTAACACCGTCATTGCCACTAATCAAATAATAAATAGATAACACTTTGTGTACATACAGGTGCCTTAATGGGAGAATTCCAAACCTACAAAACAAAGGGAATGTATTATCACGATAACCCACCCCAGCCACTATCCTAATACATGATTTCTGCAATTTTATAATGGGAGAAATTGTTGAATAATAAGTACTGCCCCAACAACTTAACCCATAACTTATTCGTGAGTGTACAAATGTATGGTAAACATCTTTTTAATTGTTGAGATTGCACAGTTCCTTCAACTGATACAAAACACGCAAATAAAAATGTAGGGATTTTTTAAGAGTTAGTACATGATTTTTCCATGTCAAATTTTTATCCAGTAAGACCCCCAGATATTTAATCACTGACGCACTCTCAACAATAGGGCAAACACAATTGACACGGATGCAGCCGCAGGAGTGCAGGTGAATAGGGGAAACCAGAGTCTGACTACCCACTAGGCTGTATATAGTATAGTTGGTTTTTTGAATATTCATTGTTAACTTAATACAAGTAAACCAAAGAGATAACCTATCCACGTCATGTTGAATATCCAAGCCTAATTGGTTCAGAGTGTTTGAATATGACAGCGCAGTGTCATCAGCAAAAGCTGTTATTTGTCCCTTGAAATTACCCCCAAACAAATCATTGGCATAAATCAAAAACAAAACAGGTCCCAGCACAGAACCCTGTGGCACTCCATGATTACTTTCCAATAACCTACTGATTTCATTTTTAATTTAAACCACTTGTTTCCTGCCCCGTAAAAATGTGCTGAACCATTCAAGGGGTGTGCCCCTAATGCCTGCTCTCCAAAGTTTATGTAGAAGGAGACTATGGTTGACTGTGTCAAATGCTTTACTGACATCAATGAACAACCCCGCCGCTTTAACACCATGGCCGCTATTCAAGCCAGCATAGATATTATGCAGAAAATGCTGGAGAGCAATCTCAGTATTCAAATCCTTCCTAAAGCCAAATTGACTTTCAGAGAAAAAGTTATTATCATCCAAAAATTTTAATATCCTTACTTTAATAAGTTTTTCGAACAATTTTGATAATAGAGGTAGTAGAGAGATTGGCCGGTAATTACTCTTCAAAAATCTGTCACCTTTCTTAAAAACAGGGATTACAGTAGCTATTTTAAGAATATCTGGGAACTGACCAGAAACAATGGAAAGATTAAACAGATGTGTTAATACCCCAGAGAGAAACTGAAAATTCTCTTTCAAAATTCTAGCAGTGATTATGTCATTACCAGAGCTTACATTTATAGAGAGATTATTTACAGTTTTAAATAATTCATACTCACTCACAGGATTAATGAAAATGCTTTTACTGTTGTGATCAGTTTTAAATTCTTTGTTGTATTGCTGTGCTAATGTTTCTGATATACTCGGACAGGACTGGAAGAGGGTCTCTGGCAATTCAATGAAATATTTATTAAAAATATTTGCCACAGATCTACAATCTGTAACTATTGTGTCACCTTCATTTAAGCATATATCATGACTGATCCTGCAAGTACCAGGCAATATATCATGCAATACTTCCCATTTCTTTTTTGAGTTTTTTTCATGCAAATTTAGTTGGTTTGAATAATAGTCACATTTTGCTGCCTTCACCCACTTTTTAACATTGTTTTTCATATTTATGAAGTTATTTTTAAGTGCGTTATTGTTCGGTTCTCTTTGATATAATTTATAGAGTTTATCACGAACAGCAATACTGTTAGTCAAACCAGGACTCATCCAAGGTTTTATCATTTTTAGTTTACTCTTATACTTGATTCGTTTAATAGACCTCTTCCAGATACCATTCATTATTTCATAAAATTTGTTAAAGGCCGCATTTGTATCATCCAACTCATAAACACAATCCCATTCCTGCTCCCTGATGTATCCACCCACCAACGAATAATCAATCTTACTCGTTTCATTCACATGCACTCTTCTCTTCCTCTCGCCGACAGGCAAAATACCTGCTATTGCTCTGTGATCAGTAATGGAATTTTCAATAACAACAACGTTATTTATTGTGATCTGATCAGATCGATAGGAAAAGTGATCAATGCAAGTAGAAGAGTAGCTGGTCACCCTGGTGTCAATATCTATAAGCAGTTCTAAACCATGACTGTTCAAGCAATCTAAATATTCATCAGAAACAGGGTCATTTGAAGCAATGTCAAGATTAACATCCCCAATACACACTAGATTTTTTATTTTTATCCTATCAAGGGCAGTCCTCAGATTGGTAACAAACGACTGTCGATCCCCAGCATGCAATCTGTATACTCCCAGTACTGAGAATCTAAAATTTAGATAAATACAATTTAACAGTAAGGTGTCACAATTAACCATGACACAATTCTGCACTACAGCAGTTATGGATTTATGTACATATCCGACAATGCCACTAGCCCTTGATAAAGGATCAAATGATGAGAAGCTTTCATAATCATCAATCTGATACAGCAAGACATCGTTTTCATCATTCAACCACGCCTCACTAAGCATGATTATATGAGGTTTTCGATTTAAGCTGTTAATATATAACAGGAATGAATCAAAATTGGAATGACAGCTACGAATATTTTGATGGTATATGTATAGGCCAGGCAATTTAGAAAAGTAAGTATTCACCTCATCAATTGTACTGAGTAATTCAGCCACAGTCATAAAGATGTAAATCAGTCACAGGATCATACATTTTAAGATAGTAAAGTATCATTAGTAAAGCAATAGAATTGTGACTAAATTGAGTTGTAAAATAGTTAGCTACAGTGAGAACGAGGAAAAAGCAATTATTGCACTGTAAGGTGTGAAATACTCTGATAGTGAAAGACCACCCCACACAAAAAACACAAAACAACTTACAATCATTTTGGGATATATGTGGATGCATCAAAACAAAATACATAAATATACAGAAATATTGACAATTCAGCTCACTAGGATTTGAAAAAATATAAGACACATTCTCTGATGATTTTAACAAAGAGACACATTCTGAAACAATGAGTTCCACTGGATCATACATTTTAAGAGAATAAAGTATTATTAATAAAGCAATAGAATTGGGAGAAAATTGAGTTGTAAAATAGTTAGCTACAATGAGAACAAGGAAAAAACAACTATTGCACTGCAAAGTGTGAAACACTCTGATAGTGAAAGACAACACTACACAAGAAACACAGAACAACTTACAATCACTTTGAGATACATGAGGACGCATCAAAACAAAATATATAAATATACAAAAATATTGAAACTTCAGCTCGCTAAGATTTGAAAAAACATAAGACACATTCTTTAATGATTTCAACAAAGAGGCACAAGTAGTATAAAAAGGTATGTTCTGGGAAAAATTTTGTAACATCCCAGGACTTAGAAAAATTTTGTACCATCTCAAGACTTAGAAAAATTATGTACCATCTCAGGACTTAGAAAATTTTTGTAACATCTCAGGACTTAGAAAAATTTTGAAACATCTTAGGACCTAGTTATACACTTGGGCTAGGGGAGGGGCATGTGGGAAGTTTGCCGGACTATAAGGAATGATCTCTAGACTTAGTCGTACAATATTACTTTGAAAATAGGACTTAGTCATACATGGGGCATGTGGGGAGTGGAGCAATTGTGTGACCAGATACTTTTAACAAGATATCTGTATTGTTCCAGATACACTAGCCTAAAGCAGCATTCAAGGATCATTCAATAAAAAGTAAGCATTTCATTCATGGGGGTATGTGGGGAGGGACATGTGGGGAGTGGAGCAATTATGTGACCAGCTACTATTAACAAGATATCTGTATTGTTCCAGATACATGCAAGGACCCTAAATCACCGGTTAAGATCTACTCAAGGATCCCGGTTCTACTCAACCAATCAAGGAACCCAGTTTCTACACACCAATAACAGTAAGTACATGTCTCTTCACTATTAAATAGTTATCAATTGATGTATTGTATGATCCTCACCTCCAATTGCATTACATTAAACCTAACCTACAATTACATTGCATGAAAACTAAACATCGAAATGGCTAACCAGGACCTAATCCAATACTATGTATTCTACTGCATTAAATTTAATGTTAATATAACCTATAAGGAATGTTCTCATCCAACTCTTGGTTCTAAAATGTGATTACCCCGCTGACCGCTAGATGGCAGCATGTGTACATATATTCATACTTTATCAAACCTCTCGCTTTAGTTTTGTGTGACCAGCACCTTTAACAAGATGTCTATATATTGTTCCAGATACACTCAAGGAACCCTGTTTCTACAACTACAAAGCAATCAAGGAGCCCTGTTTCTACAACTACAAAGCAATCAAGGAATCCTGTTTTTACAACTACAAAGCATTCAAGGACCTGTTTCTACAACTACAAAACATTCAAGGACCCTTTTTTCTACAAATCAATAACAGTAAGTACTGTAAGTACAGTAAGTACAGTAAGTACAGTACAGTAAGTACAGTAAGTACAGTACAGTAAGTACAGTAAGTACAGTAAGTACTCTTTACTAATAAATAGATAAATAAGATAAAGAAAGATAGATAAAATGTCTTTATTTGAGCGAAGTTAGGACTCGCAGGTCCTCTCCTACACTTAACCCTTTAGTAGCATTGTAATCACTGGCCCCGCCTACCAGGCCAGCACCTATAAATACCACACAATAATTTGCATTCGTTCAGTTTGATCAAGTCAACGGAGCAGTGAACATCTTACAGTGCTCAATCTACTAGATTATATTCAACAACACAGAACTTCAGTTATATTTTAAATGTATGTACAATTGCTTTATACTTAGAAAATATTTAAAAATTCTCAGGACTTAGTCATACACTGGGCTAAAGGCATATGAAGCTATTATACAAGGAACATGTGAGGCTATTACACAGAGGCATGTGAGGAGTTTGTTAAATGTTATTGCTGGATTATCTAACCTATGAATGTTAACATAACCTATAAGGAATGATCTCATACTATGAATTATAAAAAAAACAATATTGTAAAATAACATAGTATTACTAATGGAAATGCGCTCTCTGTTTCAGATGAACAAGGCCAGCCGATGCCAGATGACCGAGGGCTCTCAGGGAGAGTTTGTTGTGCTGGAGGACACCTTCAACTCATGCCTCCGCACCCTGTTCTACAACAATAACTACATGGATGATCCAGCCAAGGACTTCCACTCCCTGCTCAACAGCCTTGAGGACAAAATCATTACGGCCATCTCTAACGAATTTCTGAACCATGGACCTGTGAAATTCAACTTGGTGTTGGAGGCTACCTACTACAAAAGCAGCCTCGATGAGCAGAACCAGGAGAAGGAGGAGTTCCAAGATGTGGCCTTCAAGACGCCCAACTATTCGGTGGTCAGCATCACGGAGCTCACCCACATCATCAAGACGGCATGTCAGAAAATGTTGGAGGAGGAAGCCAAGTTTGAGGGCAATTCCAGTGGATGGACCCTCCTCAACATCGATGGCCTACTCATCCGCATCAGCAAGTATTCGCCGCTGCAGGGATCATCCTACATCAAGCTGCCTACCAAGATTGCAGCAAGGAAAGCCATCGTGAACCCGAAGAATGATGACCAGCAGTGCTTCAGGTGGGCCATGCTTGCCAAGCATGTCCAAGGAGCACATCCAGAGCGGGTCAATGACCGGTACTACCAGCTGACCGACAAGTACAACTTTTCCAGATTGTCTTTCCCCACCACCATCAACCAGATCGATACTTTTGAGAGGAACAATCCCAGAGTATCGGTCAATGTCTATGGTATTGATGCCGACAACAACATCTTCCTGCGACGAGTTGTCAAGGGAATCAAGGCCGACCATACTGATCTTCTCCTGCTCTGCGAGAGTGAAACAGCGGATGGTGATGACTTGGAAGTGAATAGCCACTACTGCTACATCAAAAACTTTGAGAAGCTTCTGCGAGCCCAGCTGACAAAACATACAGAGCGTATCATCATCTGCAGACGTTGCTTCACCCATTACACCCTCAGCAGAGAAGGCGAGCGCAGGATGAAGGAGCATGAAGAGTTTTGCGCCCAGAACCGGACAGCAAGGATTGTGATGCCCAAGCCCAATGATGATGGAAGCCTACCTACCATGAAGTTTGAAAAGCACTTGAACAAGTTTAGGTTACCACTTGTTGCCTATGCAGATTTTGAGTGCTTGTTGGAGCAGCCCACTCCTGAGGAAGATGGTGGAGCCCCAGAGCGATGGATTGGAAAGGCTACAAGAGTTCTCCAATACCATAAGGCAATGAGTTATTGCCTCTACTTTGTGAGGGACAAACAACATCAGGACCCAATTGTGTACCGTGGACCAGATGCTGCTACCCACTTCATGAAGACACTGACTGAGGTTGCAACCGATATTGCAGAAACTATGGAATGTAATAAAGTGAAAATGTCCCCGCTCTCTGACCAACAAAAGGCAGATTTTGATGTGGTTGAGTTCTGTGAAGCCTGTCACAAGAAGTTCACCAATGACAAGGTTCGGGACCACTGTCATATGACTGGGTTGTACCGGAATGCATTATGTAACAAGTGCAACCTGCAGAGACGTCGTCAAACCTACATCCCTGTATTCCTCCACAATTCCTCAAATTATGATACCCACTTCATCATTCCTCATCTTGGATCTGACAAATCCAAAATTTCAGTTATCCCCAACACATCTGAAAAATATATATCCTTCACCAAGCACATCTCAAAGAGTCTCCATCTGAGATTCATTGACACATTCAGGTTCACACCCGACAGTCTGGACAACCTGGTAACGAATCTTGTCAAGACAGCTGAGAATGCCTCTGATCTTGCCAATGTATTGGTGCACACTTCTAAACAGTTTAGAGATAAACTGGCTCTTGTGTCCCGTAAAGGTGTGTTCCCGTACGAGTACTGCAACTCATGGGAGAGATTGGAGGAGACAGAACTTCCTCCAAAACAGGCTTTCTACAGTAGGCTAACAGATCGCGATATCAGTGACGAGGACTATGTACATGCGCAATGTGTCTGGCACCAGTTCAGTTGTAGCACTCTGGGAGAGTACAGCGATCTCTATCTAAAATCAGATGTGCTCCTGCTGGCTGATGTATTCGAAAGCTTTAGAGACGTGTGCATGAGGACATATGATCTGGACAGTGCTTATTATTTCACATCACCAGGCTTCTCCTTTGATGTTATGCTCAAAAGTACAAAGGTGGAACTTGAGCTGCTGACCGACTACGACATGTACATGCTTATTGAACGAGGTATCAGAGGAGGTATCACCACCTGCATTCACCGTCATGCCATTGCCAACAACCAGTATACTGGGGCGCCTGTGGATCCAGAGAAACCTACATCCTACCTCTTGTACACAGACGCCAACAACCTGTATGGCTGGGCAATGAGCAATCCACTTCCTTGCCGGAAATTCCAATGGATGGGCAAAGAGGAACTGGAGGCAGTTATCAGGGACATTGCAGGTGTTGCTGATAGACAACAAATTGGATACATCCTCGAGGTTGATGTGGAGTACCCTGCCGAACTGCATGATCTACACAACGAGTTTCCATTCCTACCAGAAAACCGGAAAACGCAGAAATCTGGATATGTTCGCCTGATGACAACACTGAACTCGCATACACGCTACGTCTGCCACTACCGTCTTCTCAAACAAGCTGTCCAACACGGTTTGAGAATAACCAAGGTCCATCGAGGTGTGAGATTTGAGCAGACCGACTTCCTAGCTCCATACATCCAGCTCAATACCAGTCTCAGACAGCAGTCAAAGAATAAGTTTGAGAAAAACTTTTTCAAACTAATGAATAACGCTGTCTTTGGCAAGACCATGGAGAATGTGAGGAAGCGTATGAACATGGAGTTGGTAAACTGTGAGAACCATCTAAAGAAGCTTGTAGCCCGACCATCATTCAAGGATCGAATCATCTTTGGGGAGAACATCTGTGCAGTGACCCTACATCAGGAGAAAGTTAATCTCAACAAACCGATTTACGTTGGACTATCTGTGTTGGACATCAGTAAAACCCTAATGTACGAATTCCACTATGATGTGATGAAACCCATCTACAACGATCGTCTCAAGCTATTGTATCAGGACACAGACAGCCTCTTCTACCTGGTTGAGACAGAAGACATGTACAAGGATATACTCAACATCAAGGAGCTGCGAGATATCTTTGACACGTCAGAATACCCAACCGACCATCCTTGCTACTCTCATACAAACAAAATGGTGTTGGGGAAGTTCAAAGATGAGTATTCGGCCAGAGCTCCTCACGAGTATGTTGGACTGCGCTCCAAGCTGTACGCCTGTCGATGCTACAATCCTGATCCTAGCCAGGCAAAGAGTGGACTCATCAAGAAGGCCAAGGGAGTACGGCGACCTGTGTTGGGTCAAGAGCTATCAAAGGATCATCCCGATGCCAAACGCTACATCGGCTTCCACGACTACCTGGACTGCCTCTATGGAGATGAGGCGATCTATAGAGAGCAAGTCATGTTCAGCACACGAAAACACCAAATCATGACGACTGTGCAAAAGAAGAAGGCCCTTAGCAATGCTGATGAAAAACGATGCATAATGGATGATGGCATCAGCACTATGGCATTTGGGCACCATCAGCTCAGTAACAAAAGAACCTCCAGTGATGAAGACCAGCCTCCCACAAAGCGGGCTCGTAATGATGATGACGTCATGGACAGCAGTGATGACGATTTTCAGATGCCCAACAGAGAGCGGGGACATTTTCACTTTATTACATTCCATAGTTTCTGCAATATCGGTTGCAACCTCAGTCAGTGTCTTCATGAAGTGGGTAGCAGCATCTGGTCCACGGTACACAATTGGGTCCTGATGTTGTTTGTCCCTCACAAAGTAGAGGCAATAACTCATTGCCTTATGGTATTGGAGAACTCTTGTAGCCTTTCCAATCCATCGCTCTGGGGCTCCACCATCGTCCTCAGGAGTGGGCTGCTCCAACAAGCACTCAAAATCTGCATAGGCAACAAGTGGTAACCTAAACTTGTTCAAGTGCTTTTCAAACTTCATGGTAGGTAGGCTTCCATCATCATTGGGCTTGGGCATCACAATCCTTGCTGTCCGGTTCTGGGCGCAAAACTCTTCATGCTCCTTCATCCTGCGCTCGCCTTCTCTGCTGAGGGTGTAATGGGTGAAGCAACGTCTGCAGATGATGATACGCTCTGTATGTTTTGTCAGCTGGGCTCGCAGAAGCTTCTCAAAGTTTTTGATGTAGCAGTAGTGGCTATTCACTTCCAAGTCATCACCATCCGCTGTTTCACTCTCGCAGAGCAGGAGAAGATCAGTATGGTCGGCCTTGATTCCCTTGACAACTCGTCGCAGGAAGATGTTGTTGTCGGCATCAATACCATAGACATTGACCGATACTCTGGGATTGTTCCTCTCAAAAGTATCGATCTGGTTGATGGTGGTGGGGAAAGACAATCTGGAAAAGTTGTACTTGTCGGTCAGCTGGTAGTACCGGTCATTGACCCGCTCTGGATGTGCTCCTTGGACATGCTTGGCAAGCATGGCCCACCTGAAGCACTGCTGGTCATCATTCTTCGGGTTCACGATGGCTTTCCTTGCTGCAATCTTGGTAGGCAGCTTGATGTAGGATGATCCCTGCAGCGGCGAATACTTGCTGATGCGGATGAGTAGGCCATCGATGTTGAGGAGGGTCCATCCACTGGAATTGCCCTCAAACTTGGCTTCCTCCTCCAACATTTTCTGACATGCCGTCTTGATGATGTGGGTGAGCTCCGTGATGCTGACCACCGAATAGTTGGGCGTCTTGAAGGCCACATCTTGGAACTCCTCCTTCTCCTGGTTCTGCTCGTCGAGGCTGCTTTTGTAGTAGGTAGCCTCCAACACCAAGTTGAATTTCACAGGTCCATGGTTCAGAAATTCGTTAGAGATGGCCGTAATGATTTTGTCCTCAAGGCTGTTGAGCAGGGAGTGGAAGTCCTTGGCTGGATCATCCATGTAGTTATTGTTGTAGAACAGGGTGCGGAGGCATGAGTTGAAGGTGTCCTCCAGCACAACAAACTCTCCCTGAGAGCCCTCGGTCATCTGGCATCGGCTGGCCTTGTTCATCTGAAACAGAGAGCGCATTTCCATTAGTAATACTATGTTATTTTACAATATTGTTTTTTTTATAATTCATAGTATGAGATCATTCCTTATAGGTTATGTTAACATTCATAGGTTAGATAATCCAGCAATAACATTTAACAAACTCCTCACATGCCTCTGTGTAATAGCCTCACATGTTCCTTGTATAATAGCTTCACATGCCCCTAGCCCAGTGTATGACTAAGTCCTGAGAATTTTTAAATATTTTCTAAGTATAAAGCAATTGTACATACATTTAAAATATAACTGAAGTTCTGTGTTGTTGAATATAATCTAGTAGATTGAGCACTGTAAGATGTTCACTGCTCCGTTGACTTGATCAAACTGAACGAATGCAAATTATTGTGTGGTATTTATAGGTGCTGGCCTGGTAGGTAAGTGGTGCTCACTTAGGCTAAAAAGGGCATACCCAGCGCTCACTTGGGCTAAAAAGGGTGCACCTAGTGCACACCTAGTGTTCACCTAGCGCTCACTTGGAGTTAAAAGTGCTCACCCAGTGCTCACTTAGGCTTAAAAGTGCTCACCTAGTGCATACCTAGTGCACACTTGGACTTTAAAAAGCATACCTAGCACTCACATAGTGCACACCCAGTGCACACTCAGGTTGTAAGGTCATGTTGGGTAAGTTGGGTAGGTCATGTTAGGTTAGGTCATGTTAGGTTAGGTTCGATCATGTTAGGTTAGGTTAGGTTAGGTTGGGTTAGGTTCGATCATGTTAGGTTAGGTTAGGTTAGGTTGGGTTAGGTTCGATCATGTTAGGTTAGGTTTGGTTGGGTTAGGTCAGTTGGGTTTAAAAGTGGCGCGCCACTTTTAAACCCAACTGACCTAACCCAACCAAACCTAACCGCGCTAGGTATGCCCTTTTTAGCCTAAGTGAGCACTTTTGAGCCTAGGTGAACACTTGGTGTACACTTTTAAGTCTAAGTGAGCACTATGTGTGCACTTTTAAGCTTAAGTGAGCACTAGGTGTGCACTAGGTGTGCACTAGGTGTGCACTAGGTGAGCACTAGGTGTGCACTTTTAAGCTTAAGTGAGCACTAAGTGTGCACTAGGTGAACACTAGGTGTGCACTTTTAAGCTTAAGTGAGCACTAAGTGTGCACTAGGTGAACACTAGGTGTGCACTTTTAAGCTTAAGTGAGCACTAAATGTGCACTAGGTGAACACTAGGTGAACACTAGGTGAGCACTTGTAGGCATAAGTGAACACTAGGTATACACTTTTAAGCCTAAGTGAGTACACTGTGTGCACAAGGTGAGCACTTTTAAGCCTAATTGAGCACTTGGTGAGCATCAAGTGTATATCATATGACTACTGATGAGTTTTATACTAGAGGAATGATAGGGAAATAAATAACAATGAGTTGCAGATGTCAAAGTTTATTTTTTACAATCATCTTAGTTTCTAAGTACCTTAAATCTATATGTCATCTCTGTTGGGCATCTGAAAATCGTCATCACTGCTGTCCATGACGTCATCATCATTACGAGCCCGCTTTGTGGGAGGCTGGTCTTCATCACTGGAGGTTCTTTTGTTACTGAGCTGATGGTGCCCAAATGCCATAGTGCTGATGCCATCATCCATTATGCATCGTTTTTCATCAGCATTGCTAAGGGCCTTCTTCTTTTGCACAGTCGTCATGATTTGGTGTTTTCGTGTGCTGAACATGACTTGCTCTCTATAGATCGCCTCATCTCCATAGAGGCAGTCCAGGTAGTCGTGGAAGCCGATGTAGCGTTTGGCATCGGGATGATCCTTTGATAGCTCTTGACCCAACACAGGTCGCCGTACTCCCTTGGCCTTCTTGATGAGTCCACTCTTTGCCTGGCTAGGATCAGGATTGTAGCATCGACAGGCGTACAGCTTGGAGCGCAGTCCAACATACTCGTGAGGAGCTCTGGCCGAATACTCATCTTTGAACTTCCCCAACACCATTTTGTTTGTATGAGAGTAGCAAGGATGGTCGGTTGGGTATTCTGACGTGTCAAAGATATCTCGCAGCTCCTTGATGTTGAGTATATCCTTGTACATGTCTTCTGTCTCAACCAGGTAGAAGAGGCTGTCTGTGTCCTGATACAATAGCTTGAGACGATCGTTGTAGATGGGTTTCATCACATCATAGTGGAATTCGTACATTAGGGTTTTACTGATGTCCAACACAGATAGTCCAACGTAAATCGGTTTGTTGAGATTAACTTTCTCCTGATGTAGGGTCACTGCACAGATGTTCTCCCCAAAGATGATTCGATCCTTGAATGATGGTCGGGCTACAAGCTTCTTTAGATGGTTCTCACAGTTTACCAACTCCATGTTCATACGCTTCCTCACATTCTCCATGGTCTTGCCAAAGACAGCGTTATTCATTAGTTTGAAAAAGTTTTTCTCAAACTTATTCTTTGACTGCTGTCTGAGACTGGTATTGAGCTGGATGTATGGAGCTAGGAAGTCGGTCTGCTCAAATCTCACACCTCGATGGACCTTGGTTATTCTCAAACCGTGTTGGACAGCTTGTTTGAGAAGACGGTAGTGGCAGACGTAGCGTGTATGCGAGTTCAGTGTTGTCATCAGGCGAACATATCCAGATTTCTGCGTTTTCCGGTTTTCTGGTAGGAATGGAAACTCGTTGTGTAGATCATGCAGTTCGGCAGGGTACTCCACATCAACCTCGAGGATGTATCCAATTTGTTGTCTATCAGCAACACCTGCAATGTCCCTGATAACTGCCTCCAGTTCCTCTTTGCCCATCCATTGGAATTTCCGGCAAGGAAGTGGATTGCTCATTGCCCAGCCATACAGGTTGTTGGCGTCTGTGTACAAGAGGTAGGATGTAGGTTTCTCTGGATCCACAGGCGCCCCAGTATACTGGTTGTTGGCAATGGCATGACGGTGAATGCAGGTGGTGATACCTCCTCTGATACCTCGTTCAATAAGCATGTACATGTCGTAGTCGGTCAGCAGCTCAAGTTCCACCTTTGTACTTTTGAGCATAACATCAAAGGAGAAGCCTGGTGATGTGAAATAATGAGCACAGTCCAGATCATATGTCCTCATGCACACGTCTCTAAAGCTTTCGAATACATCAGCCAGCAGGAGCACATCTGATTTTAGATAGAGATCGCTGTACTCTCCCAGAGTGCTACAACTGAACTGGTGCCAGACACATTGCGCATGTACATAGTCCTCGTCACTGATATCGCGATCTGTTTGCCTACTGTAGAAAGCCTATTTTGGAGGAAGTTCTGTCTCCTCCAATCTCTCCCATGAGTTGCAGTACTCGTACGGGAACACACCTTTACGGGACACAAGAGCCAGTTTATCTCTAAACTGTTTAGAAGTGTGCACCAATACATTGGCAAGATCAGAGGCATTCTCAGCTGTCTTGACAAGATTCGTTACCAGGTTGTCCAGACTGTCGGGTGTGAACCTGAATGTGTCAATGAATCTCAGATGGAGACTCTTTGAGATGTGCTTGGTGAAGGATATATATTTTTCAGATGTGTTGGGGATAACTGAAATTTTGGATTTGTCAGATCCAAGATGAGGAATGATCAAGTGGGTATCATAATTTGAGGAATTGTGGAGGAATACAGGGATGTAGGTTTGACGACATCTCTGCAGGTTGCACTTGTTACATAATGCATTCCGGTACAACCCAGTCATATGACAGTGGTCCCGAACCTTGTCATTGGTGAACTTCTTGTGACAGGCTTCACAGAACTCAACCACATCAAAATCTGCCTTTTGTTGGTCAGAGAGCGGGGAGGACATTTTCACTTTATTACATTCCATAGTTTCTGCAATATCGGTTGCAACCTCAGTCAGTGTCTTCATGAAGTGGGCAGCAGCATCTGGTCCACGGTACACAATTGGGTCCTGATGTTGTTTGTCCCTCACAAAGTAGAGGCAATAACTCATTGCCTTATGGTATTGGAGAACTCTTGTAGCCTTTCCAATCCATCGCTCTGGGGCTCCACCATCTTCCTCAGGAGTGGGCTGCTCCAACAAGCACTCAAAATCTGCATAGGCAACAAGTGGTAACCTAAACTTGTTCAAGTGCTTTTCAAACTTCATGGTAGGTAGGCTTCCATCATCATTGGGCTTGGGCATCACAATCCTTGCTGTCCGGTTCTGGGCGCAAAACTCTTCATGCTCCTTCATCCTGCGCTCGCCTTCTCTGCTGAGGGTGTAATGGGTGAAGCAATGTCTGCAGATGATGATACGCTCTGTATGTTTTGTCAGCTGGGCTCGCAGAAGCTTCTCAAAGTTTTTGATGTAGCAGTAGTGGCTATTCACTTCCAAGTCATCACCATCCGCTGTTTCACTCTCGCAGAGCAGGAGAAGATCAGTATGGTCGGCCTTGATTCCCTTGACAACTCGTCGCAGGAAGATGTTGTTGTCGGCATCAATACCATAGACATTGACCGATACTCTGGGATTGTTCCTCTCAAAAGTATCGATCTGGTTGATGGTGGTGGGGAAAGACAATCCGGAAAAGTTGTACTTGTCGGTCAGCTGGTAGTACCGGTCATTGACCCGCTCTGGATGTGCTCCTTGGACATGCTTGGCAAGCATGGCCCACCTGCTGGTCATCATTCTTCGGGTTCACGATGGCTTTCCTTGCTGCAATCTTGGTAGGCAGCTTGATGTAGGATGATCCCCGCAGCGGCGAATACTTGCTGATGCGGATGAGTAGGCCATCGATGTTGAGGAGGGTCCATCCACTGGAATTGCCCTCAAACTTGGCTTCCTCCTCCAACATTTTCTGACATGCCGTCTTGATGATGTGGGTGAGCTCCGTGATGCTGACCACCGAATAGTTGGGCGTCTTGAAGGCCACATCTTGGAACTCCTCCTTCTCCTGGTTCTGCTCGTCGAGGCTGCTTTTGTAGTAGGTAGCCTCCAACACCAAGTTGAATTTCACAGGTCCATGGTTCAGAAATTCGTTAGAGATGGCCGTAATGATTTTGTCCTCAAGGCTGTTGAGCAGGGAGTGGAAGTCCTTGGCTGGATCATCCATGTAGTTATTGTTGTAGAACAGGGTGCGGAGGCATGAGTTGAAGGTGTCCTCCAGCACAACAAACTCTCCCTGAGAGCCCTCGGTCATCTGGCATCGGCTGGCCTTGTTCATCTGAAATCGAGAGCGCATTTCCATTAGTAATACTATGTTATTTTACAATATTGTTTTTTTTATAATTCATAGTATGGGATCATTCCTTATAGGTTATGTTAACATTCATAGGTTAGATAATCCAGCAATAACATTTAACAAACTCCTCACATGCCTCTGTGTAATAGCCTCACATGTTCCTTGTATAAAAGCTTCACATGCCCCTAGCCCAGTGTATGACTAAGTCCTGAGAATTTTTAAATATTTTCTAAGTATAAAGCAATTGTACATACATTTAAAATATAACTGAAGTTCTGTGTTGTTGAATATAATCTAGTAGATTGAGCACTGTAAGATGTTCACTGCTCCGTTGACTTGATCAAACTGAACGAATGCAAATTATTGTGTGGTATTTATAGGTGCTGGCCTGGTAGGCGGGGCCAGTGATTACAATGCTACTAAAGGGTTAAGTGTAGGAGAGGACCTGCGAGTCCTAACTTTGCTCAAATAAATACATTTTATCTATCTTTCTTTATCTTATTTATCTATTTATTAGTAAAGAGATAAGTACTTACTGTTATTGATTTGTAGAAAAAAGGGTCCTTGAATGTTTTGTAGTTGTAGAAACAGGTCCTCGAATGCTTTGTAGTTGTAAAAACAGGATTCCTTGATTGCTTTGTAGTTGTAGAAACAGGGCTCCTTGATTGCTTTGTAGTTGTAGAAACAGGGTTCCTTGAGTGTATCTGGAACAATATATAGACATCTTGTTAAAGGTTCTGGTCACACAAAACTAAAGCGAGAGGTTTGATAAAGTATGAAAATATGTACACATGCTGCCATCTAGCGGTCAGCGGGGTAATCACATTTTAGAACCAAGAGTTGGATGAGAACATTCCTTATAGGTTATATTAACATTAAATTTAATGCAGTAGAATACATAGTATTGGATTAGGTCCTGGTTAGCCATTTCGATGTTTAGTTTTCATGCAATGTAATTGTAGGTTAGGTTTAATGTAATGCAATTGGAGGTGAGGATCATACAATACATCAATTGATAACTATTTAATAGTGAAGAGACATGTACTTACTGTTATTGGTGTGTAGAAACTGGGTTCCTTGATTGGTTGAGTAGAACCGGGATCCTTGAGTAGATCTTAACCGGTGATTGCATGTATCTGGAACAATACAGATATCTTGTTAATAGTAGCTGGTCACATAATTGCTCCACTCCCCACATGTCCCTCCCCACATACCCCCATGAATGAAATGCTTACTTTTTATTGAATGATCCTTGAATGCTGCTTTAGGCTAGTGTATCTGGAACAATACAGATATCTTGTTAAAAGTATCTGGTCACACAATTGCTCCACTCCCCACATGCCCCATGTATGACTAAGTCCTATTTTCAAAGTAATATTGTACGACTAAGTCTAGAGATCATTCCTTATAGTCCAGCAAACTTCCCACATGCCCCTCCCCTAGCCCAAGTGTATAACTAGGTCCTAAGATTTTTTGGAAATTTTTCTGTCCTACGATTTTTCGAAATTTTGTTCTAAGTCCTGAGATTTTTCTGAAATTTTTCTAAGTCCTGAGATTTTTTGAAAATTTTTCTAAGTCTCAAGATTTTTCAGAAATTTTTCTAAGTTCGGAAATTTTTCTGTCCTGAGATTTTTCAGAAATTTTTCAAAGTCCCAAGATTTTTCGGTAATTTTTCTAAGTCCTGAGAGTTCTCAGAAATTTTTCTAAGTCCTAAGATTTTTCAGAAATTTCTCTAAGTCCTAAGATTTTTCGGAAATTTTTCCAAGTCCTAAGATTTTTCGGAAATTTTTCTAAGTCCTGAGATTTTTTGAAAATTTTTTCAAGTCCTAAGATTTTTCGGAAATTTTTTCAAGTCCTGAGATGTTTCAAAATTTTTACAAGTCCTGAGATGGTACATAATTTTTCTAAGTCCTGAGATGTTACAAAATTTTTCTAAGTCCTAAGATGTTTCAAAATTTTTCTAAGTCCTGAGATGTTACAAAATTTTTCTAAGTCCTGAGATGGTACATAATTTTTCTAAGTCCTAAGATGTTTCAAGATTTCTCTAAGTCCTGAGATGTTACTTTCAAAGCACTTGTACTTACATTGAAATCACAACTGAAGATCTGGGTGAGTAGGTTGAAGTCACGACTGAAGCTGAAGCTGAAGATCTGGGCGAGTAGGTAGTATAAGCACTAGTCGCGGCGTTCACTGAAGCACTATGACTCTACCAGCAACTTCTCCCCCATATATACTCATGCCAGGTCCCCACCCATGGTCCCCTGACCTTGGCCGATCGGTCGGCCAATTTTTTGGGATTTTTTTCTAATTTTTTCCAATATTTTTTAATTTTTTTTTTTTTTTTTAATTTTTTTTTTCTATTTTTTTTATTTTATTTTTTTTTTAATTTTTTTTTTTTTAATTTTTTTTTTTTTAATTTTTTTTTTTTTTTTTAATTTTTTTTTTTTTTTAATTTTTTTTTTTTAATTTTTTTTTCTTTTTTTTTTTTTTTTTTTTGGGTGGCGGGAGGGGGGGGGAGTGGGTTTGTCCCAGAACATACCTTTTTATACTACTGGCACATTCTGAAACTATGAGTTTCATTGGACAAAAAAGAAAAGTTAGTAAAATCCTTCTCATAACTAATATGAAAATTACACAAAGACATATTTTATAATTATTGTTCATTGTAAATAATAAGAAAACCAGTATGAATAAATTCATGTAGGAACAAAAAAGCTCTCTATAACATCTTGTCGACGTCACTCAGGGAGTCGATATGTATAACTGCAGATTTCTCATCCCTCCTGGCAAAGATTCTTCCGTTGCGCACCCACACAAACTTGCAGTTTTTCTCCTTGCTCACCTTGCGCGCAGCAGCAAGCAATTTTCTTCGCTCCGGGCTCAAACTTTCATTGAGGTAGACAGGAGCATCGCTGACCTGGCCGAGGTGTCGCATACAGAAGTCGCGCTTAACTCTTCGCTTCTGCAAAAGTGCCTCCTTGTCGACTCTTCTCACCATCTTGACAATAATAGTAGTTACATTTTGTATGTTCTGGCGCAACCTTGAAAAAAGCTGGCGCAACCTTGACCTTTGACCTTGACCTTGACCCTGACCTTGACCTTGACCCTGACCTTGACCTTGGAAAAAAAAAAGGAAAAAAAATTGAAAAAAAAAATGAATAAAAAAAAAATAAAAAAAAAAATAAAAAAAAAATAAAAAAAAAAAAAAAAAAAAATTGAGAAAAAAAATAAAAAAAAAATTAAAAATTAAAAATTAAAAAAAAATGAAAAAAAAAAAATGAAAAAAAAAAAATATGGCGGGAACTGTCACCTGTTCAGGCTATGGGTGGGGGGTTGGGGTGGGGGGTGGGGGTGGGGGTCGAGGGTGGGAGGTACTGGCTAGAGTATATAAGCTGGGTGTTCTGTTGGAGTTATCATACACTGCTCTCTCACACCAGACAGCCAACTACTGTGCTCGTGCTCCAGCTTCTTGTGCTTCTTGTGCTTCTTGTGCTCCTTGTGCTTCTTGTGCTCCAGTCTTGATCAACTTTCAAAGTAAGTACTCTTTGCAATTAATGCATCCTAATGCTTGCACTTATAAATGCTTTTCCACTTACCAACTGCTAATGCATAGTGTTTGGGCAACTTGAAATTTGTTAATGCATATTGTTAAAGGAACTATCTTCTAATGCATACTGTTTCATTCCAGGAAACCTGCAACTATCTTACAATTTCATTTGTCAATGTCTAATGCATATTGTTTCATTCCAGCTTACCATGTCCCTTAACAAGAGAAGACGCTGCCAGCAGACTCAGGAAAAGTGTGACGACTTTGTTGTGCTGGAGGAGGCGTTCAACAACAATCTTCGAACCCTGTTCTTCAACAACCAGTGTTCTACAAGTCCTCAAAAGGATTTCCAGTCCTTCCTTGACAACTTGGAGGAGAAGATCAACAGCGTCCTGACAGCAGAAATCCAGGAGCATGGTGCAATCAAATTCAATTTGGTGCTGGAGGCAACTTATCACAAGTGCTTCCTTGATCCGAACAACGAAGAGGTGGAGGAGGTGCAGGACATCGCTTTCAAAACACCAAACTATGCAGCATTCACCGTTCTCACGCTGCCTCATCAAGTGGAGATGGCTTGCCAGAAGATGCTGGAAGAGGAGGCTATGTTCGAAGGGAAATCCAGTGGATGGACACTGCTACAGATTGATGGACTACTCATAAGGATCAGCAAACATATTCCCCTTAGAGGCTCTTCATACATCATTACCCCGCCCAAGCTAGCTGCAAGGAAAGCCATCATCAATCCGAGGAATGAGGACCAGCAATGTTTCATGTGGGCGATCCTCGCTAAGCATGTCCAAGGAGTAAATCCCCAATGAGTCAACGAGCGATACTTCAATCTTCGGGAGAAATACAACTTTAAAGGCATCACTTTCCCGACAACTATAAACCAGATCGATAGGTTTGAGAAGGATAACCCTACAGTCTCTGTCAACGTGTATGCAGTAGACTCTGATAATAACATCTTCCCCAGACGAGTCACCGATACCATGAAGACTGAGCACTTTGATCTTCTGCTACTGGGTGAGGCTGTTGAAGATGATGGTGCAGAGACTAACGATTTGCTGCAGGATGCTGAAGATGCAAACAAGGATCCACAAATCAACACCCACTACTGCTGGATCAAAGATTTTGACAAGCTCCTGAGTTCCCAGCTGACAAAACGTCATGGACGTATAATTATCTGCAGACGATGCTTCACCCACTACACTCTCAGTAGAGATGGTGAGCAAAGGATGGCAGAACATGAGAAGTATTGTGCCAACAACAAGACGGCTAGGATGATCATGCCACAGCTGAAAGATGGAAAACCTCCAACATTGAAGTTTGAGAAGCACTTGAGGAAGTTCAGACTGCCACTTGTAGTGTATGCAGACTTTGAGTGTCTGCTGGAGACACCCGCCCTAGAAGAGGGTGATGTGGAGGGGGAAGCTCCAGAGAGATGGATTGGGAAGCAGACAAAAGTGATACAATACCACAATGCAATGAGCTATTGCATGTACTTTGTGAGAGATGAGACACAATTTCCTTCATGGCTGACACTGAGCCATTACATACCTCAGGAACCGATTGTCTACAGAGGTCCCAATGCAGCTGAACACTTCATGAGTCAGCTCAGCCACTATGCAAAACTTATTGCTGATACCATGGACCAGTTGGGTATTAGAAGGATGCCACTCACCGATCAACAACAAGCTGCACATGATGCTGCTACACACTGCGAAGCTTGCGGTAAAAAGTTTGGAAGAGACAAAGTGTATGATCATTGTCATATGACTGGTTTCTATAGAAATGCACTGTGCAATCCATGCAATCTGGAAAGACAGCGTCAGACCTTCATTCCAGTTTTTCTACACAATTCATCCAACTATGATACACATCTGCTCATTCCTCAACTTGGGGCCGACAAGAATAGGATCAAAGTCATTCCAAACACATCTGAAAAGTACATCAGCTTCACTAAACACGTTTCCAATCGACTCCACCTGAGATTCATAGATACATTCAGATTCACACCGGACAGTTTGGATACATTGGTATCAAATTTGTGCAAGTCTGCACATAATGACACGGACATTCCAAATGTGCTGAAACATACCGCTAAACATTTCAAGACAAGACTCGATCTTGTGACACGTAAAGGAGTATTCCCTTATGATTATTGCAATTCATGGGAGAAACTTGGAGAAACTTCCCTACCACCAAAGGAAGCATTCTTCAGCAAGCTGACAGATCGTGGAATCAGTGATGAGGACTACGCCCATGCACAACTGGTCTGGCAACATTTTGGATGTAGAACATTAGGGGACTACAGTGACCTCTACCTAAAGACGGATGTTCTACTCTTGGCTGATGTGTTTGAAAGTTTCAGGGACATGTGCATAAAAAACTACAATCTTGACTGTGCCAACTACTTCACTGCACCAGGATTCTCATTCGATGCCATGCTGAAATACACCCAGGTGGAATTGGAACTTCTCAGCGATTACGATATGTACATGTTTGTTGAAAGAGGTATCCGAGGAGGAATAACCACATGTGTCCACCGCCATTCGATTGCCAACAACAAATACACAGGTGCACCACTGGATCCAGAGAAACCAATATCCTACTTGCTGTACACCGATGCCAACAATCTTTACGGATGGGCTATGAGCAACCCACTACCTTGCCGAAAATTTCGATGGATGTGTCAAGAGGAGCTGGAGGAGGTGGCTGCTCATATAGATAGAATCCCAGACAATCAGCGAATGGGATACATCCTAGAAGTCGACGTCGAGTATCCTCAAGAGCTACAGGATGATCACAACGACTTCCCTTTTCTTCCAGAGAGCCAGAAGACTCCCAAGTCAGGATATGTGAGGCTAATGACAACACTGCAGAACCGCAAGGAGTATGTATGTCATTATAGTTTCCTGAAACAGGCTGTGAATCATGGACTGAAAATTGTCAAAGTTCACCGTGGAATTTCATTCCAGCAAGAAGACTTTTTGGCCCCATACATTCAACTCAACACACAACTACGTCAGAAATCAGCGAACAAATTTGAAAAGAATTTCTTCAAGCTGATGAATAATGCGGTCTTTGGAAAAACAATGGAGAATGTTAAGAACCGGATGAACATGGAGCTGGTCAATTGTGAGAGGAGGTTGTAGAGACTGGTGGCACGACCAACATTCAAAGATCGCATCATATTTGGTGACAACATATGCGCTGTAACACTCCATCAAGACAAGGTTGTATTGGACAAGCCGATATATATTGGACTGACTGTACTCGATGTGAGCAAAATTCTAATGTACGAGTTTCACTACGATGTGATGAAGCCTATTTATGGAAACCGACTCAAACTGTTATACCAGGACACTGACAGCTTGTTCTACAATGTCCAAACTGAAGATATGTATATGGATATCATGAATATAGACAAGTTGAGAAACGTATTCGATACATCAGAGTACCCGGCCAACCACCCATGCTACTCTGAGACAAACAAGATGGTACTGGGGAAATTCAAGGATGAGTATGCAGCTCGAGCCCCCTATGAGTATGTCGGCCTGCGCTCCAAGCTGTATGCTTGCAGATGCTATGTTACAGATGAGACACAACTGAAGAGTGGCCTTATCAAGAAAGCAAAGGGAGTGAGACGGCCAATTCTTGGACAGGAGCTCCCAAAAAGTCATCCTGATGCAGAACGGTACATAGTCTTTCAGGACTACATTGACTGTCTCTATGGTGAGAAGGACATCTATAGAGATCAGGTGATGTTCTGTACCAGGAAACATAGAATCATGACCACCATTCAGAAGAAGAAAGCACTCAGCAAGGCTGATGAAAAACGGTACATTCTTGAAGATGGAATCACTACTCTTGTATATGGACATCGCAACATTGTCAATGAAGCTCCAGTATTCAGTATGAAAAATGTTTTTGAAGATAAATCTATGTGTGCCACAATTTTGATAAATTGTATTGGCTGTGAACACTATAATTTACTTTGTTCATTGGTGGCACCTAGATTACCTCCAGATATGACATACGACGAAATAATTATTGCTCTAGAAAAACATTTGTCCCCAGCACCTAATGTTATTGTTGAGCAACACCGGTTCTTGTCTCGTTTCCAATCAGAGAAAGAATCCATATCTGACTACATCACATCGTTGCGCACATTTATCTCAACTTGTGACTTTAATTGTGAGTGTAAGACATCAGTTGCTAATTTATTCTTGCGTGCTCAATTTCTTCGTGGACTTAGGAGCTCACATATACGAGAACAATTGCTTATTATTCCAAATCTGACGTTTGAAATGGCAGTAGAAAAAGCCTTAATAATTGAAGCTTCTCAGGTAGGCAATCAAGAGCTGTTGCAACTGGGTTCTTCACAATCAAGTGTTGAATCTATCAATAGAGTTTCGCGGTCATCTAGTCATACTACACCAAAACAGTTTAATTCGAATAATTATTCCCGGCCTACATTAAATCTTCATGAATTAGGTATTGAGAATATGTGTTTACGTTGTGGTCGATCAAACCATATAGCTCGTGACTGTCGCATTAATACCAGTAAGCTACAGTGTGACTTATGCCATCGCAGGGGTCATGTTGCAAAAGTTTGTATCACTACACTTACAAAGAATAAGTCAAATGAAAAGGTACAAGCAGTTGAATACCAACATGATGATTATATTGCAGATATTCAACATATACATGATCTCTCTAGGAGTAATCGAATTATTGACATATTCAGTGGAGCATCTTGTGCAATCGAGAATGCTGGAAAATACTATGTGGATATATTCATATTGAAGATCAAGTACAACGCTTTGAGGTAGACTCTGGTGCAGGTTACACACTCTTGCCAGAACACATCTATAATAACCTTGGTTTAAACAACAAACTGCAAACTACAAATATAAAATTTCGATCATATACTAATAGTATTTTTGAACCTTTGGGTTTTGTGCAAGTTCCAATTCAATACAAAGGTATGAAAACAACGGATGTAATGTTTATAGTACAAAATAATTTTACACCCATACTGGGTCGAACTTGGATTTGCCGTTTAAAAATCAACTTACCTGATCTTGATGAACCTCAAACCCCAAACACTATGGAAATCAATTCATGCTCAATTGAAGATACTATCAATGACATTTTCAAGAAATATTCTGATATATTTGAACCAACAGTGGGCTTAATTCCAGGGTTTACATGTTCATTGAAACTTAGAGATAAGGCAAAACCTGTGTTTCTAAAGGCACGTAATGTACCTTTTGCATTGCGTCAAGCTGTTGATGAGGAGCTTGATGTCCTGGAACGTGGTGGCATCATTGAGAAAATAGACTGCACTGATTGGGGCTCACCTCTAGTTGTGGTGCCTAAGCCAGATGGGAAAGTGCGTCTGTGTGTGGACTATAAAATTGCTGTCAACCCTCAATTACAAGCAGCTCACTACCCAATACCAAAGATTGATGAAATACTTCACAACCTTCGAGATTCAAAGTTCTTTTGTACACTAGACCTCTTCAAGGCCTATTTACATGTGGCTGTTGATGAAGATAGTAAAAATGTACAAACTATATCAACACATCGTGGTACATTTCGTATGAACAGATTATCCTTTGGGATAAAATCGGCACCAAGTGAATTCCATCGTATCCTAGATCAAATACTTAATGGACTGGTGGGTGTCACAACTTACTTTGATGATATTGTTGTACATGGACCAACATTGGCAGACTGTATACAAAACCTAACCTCCTGTCTTACACGACTACAAGAATTCAACTTGCACATAAATAAATCAAAGTGTCAGTTTTTCAAGGAAAAGATTTCTTATCTTGGCTGTATTATTGAGCATAACAAGATTTCAAAATGCCCAGACAAGGTAGCAGCAATCATTCATGCCCCTTGACCAAAGGATGCTGTAGGGGTTAAACATTTCTTAGGTCTGATTACATACTATTCCAGGTTCATCCCAAATGCATCAACAAGGACATATCCATTGAGGTGTTTATTGAAAAAGGATAGAAGTTCCAATGGTCACCCTCCTGTGAGTCTGCTTTTGTCAACCTGAAAAATGAAATTGCAAGTGACAGAGTATTGATGCCATTCAATCCATCTTTACCTATAACTGTAGCATGTGATGCCAGTCCATCAGGAGTTGCAGGTGTTCTATCTCATATAGTAGGAAATGTTGAACGCCCAGTAGCATTTGCATCCAGATCTCTGACAGTAGCAGAACAAAATTATAGTCAGTTGGACAGGGAGGCACTAGCCATTAAATTTGCAGTACAAAAATTCCACTCATATATTTATGGAAATGAATTCACACTTATCACAGATAATAAACCATTAGCAAGAATTTTTCATCATGACTCAAAAATACCATCTATGACATCTTCTAGACTACTTCGATATGCTGCATTTCTCAGTGAATATAACTATAGAATCCAAGACCGAAAAAGTGAGGAACATTCTAATGCTGACTATTTTTCAAGGGCACCTCTAAAACTGAGAGGAAGTAACATTTTGCAAGATGATGACATCATTCACTCTCAGACAATTAATCAAATATCAACAGCCACCATAACAAGTGAAGTGATTGCTGCAGAAACCAAAAATGACTCTGAACTATTGTTGTTAAAAGAGGAATTACTATCTGGCAAATGTTACAATGTAGAATATACACTACAAAATGGAATCTTATTCCGGGGTCACAGGATAGTAATACCAAAGAATCTTCGTTCCAGTGTTCTAGATGAACTTCACCATACACACCTAGGAATAGTGAAGATGAAAAATCTTGCAAGACGATACTGTTACTGGAAAAATATTGACAAAGATATTGAACATCTTGTCCGGCAATGTAGGAGCTGTGCTGAAATTAGATCCAGTCCAACGCCAATTTCCAACCATCACTGGGAGGAGCCAGCATCTAACTTCCAAAGAATACACATTGATTATGCTGGACCATTTTTAGGGTATTTTTTCCTCATTGTGATTGATGCAAAATCCAAATGGCCAGAAGTCAAGATCCAGAAAGATCCACCTACCAGTACATCGACAATACGGATGCTCAAGGATATTTTCAGCATCCATGGGCTACCACAGATAATTGTCTCAGACAATGCAACAACGTTCACAAGTTCTGAATTCATGACATTTTGTGAAATGAATGGAATTGTGCAGAAGACAATAGCACCTGGACATCCAGCCACAAATGGCTTAGCAGAAAGGAATGTACAGACACTTAAACAGAAATTGAAGTCCATGTCACATGAGACTATGTCCATTCATGATAAAGTAAGAGACATATTGTTCCGTTACCGAGCTACACCTCTGCAAACAGGGAAGTCTCCATCTGAACAATATTTGGGACGCCAAATAAGAACTAAGCTCGATTTATTGCTTCCTCCAGAAGCAGCACCAAAAAACAAGACAATTTTGCCAGTGAAACGTCAGTTAAGCGTGGGAGATTGTGTGCAGTCTCATTGGTACACTAACAATAAAACAATATGGAAATTTGGTTGTGTTAAAAAACGATTGGGCAGCCTACACTATCAAATCGAGTTGGATGAAGGTCGCCTAATCAAGAGGCACATTGACCAACTGAGATATTGTGAAGTGAAACCGAACAAACCACAAACAACACCAAATGTGAGTGATATAGAGGCTAACCCTAGGAATACAGAAAACTCCTATGTTTTCCCTTCAGAAATCAGAGTTGAACAGGATGGGGACCAACAGAACAATAGACCAATAGTTGTTATACCAGACGTTGAACCATTGATTCCACTGGATGCTGAACCAATACAGCAAAACAGACCAAGATGTCAACGCCAACCTCCACAATATTTAAGAGACTATATTACATAATTATTGTTATGAAGTGCTATGTATACTTAAATTTATTTCTAAAATAAGCGTGGGAGAGTGTCATGTGTTATATTTCAAATGATCAAACAGATGATTCATTTGGTTGCCATGGAATCATAAGAAACTCTTCATTCGAAAAATGGACTGGTTAATGCTATGATTATTCAATGTTCTATTAATTATGTTCTATCATTTTATCAAATAAAATACAAATTCAGATACAACAGTGTCTAACACGTTGCTCATTGAATTTAAATACAAATCCGCATAGACAGCATAAAGTTGCTGTTTTAAATTCATAAACTTGAGCATGATTCATATCTTCCATTGGCACTGATATTGTTATTTCTTCTTTCAATTTGCTTCCAATATCTGTTAGTTCTCTGAGGAATTTTTCAATAATTTTTTCATTCATGTATTGAGCATGATATGTAACTGGTCCATGGAATATGTCACCATTCTCATCCAAAATGACATATGAGTAGCCACATGCAATGTGGGTACCAGTTTTTCTAGTATAACTCTTTCCAATCTTATCACCTTGTTTTGAACTATCATCATCATCATCATCATCATCATCATCATCATCATCATCATCAAGGGGAACAATAAAACTTTCAAAGTCTGCATAAATCACATAGGGCAGTTTGAGTGTATAGCTATAGTTACGAAATTTTAAAATTTCCTCTTGCTCTACTCCTTTTTGTGGAAGTCTAGTTCTTTGTTCACCATACTTGCTACACATTACTATATGTTTCTCTAAATTGACTTTACCATTGCGGATTGAATCTGATGTGAAACGGTGGAAGCAGTATGGACAAACATGTGATTGGCGTTTAGATTTTGAACATTTTGATAGCAATTGTGATAGGCCATTCTTTCCATTTTTAGTATTAACTAGTGTATAGTGAAATTTAGCAGATTTATCGTTTGTGGATAAGAACAACAATGTGATTTGATGTTGTCTGTGTCTATGTACTGTTGTTTTGAATGGGTACAGAATGTCGCGTTCACCATCATATGCTATCACAGTTATTGCTATTGTTGGGTTCAATTTCTCAAACAATTTGATCTCATTAGTGGTTACAGGGAATTTCAATCCTTTTATTTCTACAGTATTAATAAGCTGTTTCAAATCGGAAATACTATTATTATGTTTAGTATTGAAGTAGGCTAGCACAGACCAAAGAAACCACTTATCATCATGCAAATTTTGAACATTAATTATTACTTTTTTGTTTGCAAGTTTTAAAGGAGTTTCAATGTAAGTTGAATTTGCACCATATATCGGCCGATATCTTATTAAATTTATATCTACATGTAAAACTTTTTCAATAACCCATCCACTCCCATATTGAACAAACTTTTCTAATGAATTAACAATTTTATGTCTTGCCTCATTGTACTGTTCATCTAACTGATCACAGTTTTCTTGAAGATTTATAATATTACGTGATGCACTATGAAATGTTACATTTGTGCTTGTTTGCTGCTGCTGATCTTGATCTAAAATAGTGATTTTTCTGAGAGTAACAGTTATTGCAATATACCATCGTATGTTACCATAGAACTTTGCAGATTCAATGGTGAGAAAGTGTAGAATGCTATCTTTGAATATGTTAAGTAGAAGATTTATGTCAACTTGATTGGATGAGAATGTCCATCTTGATCTTATTGCACTATTACTAATTGCACGTGTCACAACAGATTCTATTTCCATCACAATTGATAGTAATGTTATCACCTTTGAAGATAACTCACCACGTTTCTTTCCAGATGAACAACCCAAACTTCACAGGAATGATGCAGATAAGATGTTGCAAATCGAGGACACTGCTGATAAAACAGCAAATTTTTCAGACGAGAGGTCCTCGTGTTCCTCCTCTTATATGGAATGAAATAGTATGTGCTGATTGTGGATGTACAGTGAGTGAGTTTATGGTATTTGACACGAGGGTGATGACGATAACTGATGTTTCATAGCAAATTATTTTGTTTATATAAGTGATAAAAAATAAAAAAAACTTTATTTCAATATGTTTTCCTTATCAATTAACCTTGTCATTTATACAAGACTTAACAATACATTCAACCTTGACATTTGATGTGTATGGGTGTGATGCAGTTTGGAATAAACTTTATTTCAATATATTTTCCTCATCAATTAACCTTGACATCTCTACAAGACTTGTCATACACATTCACCCTTGACATTTGGATATGTGGTGCAGTTAATATGTTTTCCTCATCAATTAATTTTGTTATTTCTGCAACACATATTCTGCACATTGGCCTTGATATTTAGCTGTGTATGGGTTTGGTCAATATCTTTTCCTTATTAATTGAACTTTACATTTTACAATACCTATCATACACATTTTAACCTTGACATTTGGATTTGTATGGGTGTGGTGCAGTTAATATGTTTTCCTCATCAATTAACTTTGTCATTTCTACAAGACATATCCTACACATTGACTTTGATATTAATTGAACTTTACATTTTACAATACCTATCATACACATTCAGCCTTGGCATTTGGATGTGTATGGGTGTGGTGCAGTTAATATGTTTTCCTCATCAATTAACATTGTCATTTCTACAACACATATCCTAAACATTGACTTTTTTTTAGCTGTGTAAGGGTGTGGTCAATATGTTTTCCTTATCAATTAAACTTGACATTTTGACAATACCTATCATGCACATTCAGCCTTGATGAGAGAGTATGGCTGTGGTGCAGTTGATTAGTAGTATATAAGATGTTACAATCAAACATAGTTCATCAGTTGTGATTTTCAGTTGTGACTGTTACATTGTGCAATGTCATCATCACCATCATCAGCTACATCGCCATCATCAGCAACATCACCATTTTCAGTGGATGATTTCAATAAGCAGCAGGTGAGCCAGTAGAGGACTGTACCAGTGAGAGAGTTGGTTGACAATGTGCTGTACAAAGTTTTGTTGGCAAAATTTGTCAACACACAATATGGAAAGCGAGTGATTCTACGATTGCAGGGTAGTGATATTTTTGAGGTTTTTTTACCAAAACGGTACAATGAGGTTATTAGAGAAGACAATTTGGAGAGCTTCAACAAGGCCGGCTACCTGGTGAGTTTCAAAACTATTGGGAAGTATACTGATGTGGTGTTGGCTACTGCTACTTAAGCACCACCCCCTCATGGATTAGGTCTAAATATGATATAGAATATAGATGAATCTATAAACTATAGTGTTATATCTATAGTTTATATTTTAATTCTAATTTTTTATTATATTGGGAGATACCATGTAAAAAAAAGCGACCCATATTCGTACAACATGGATAATTCATTATGAAATTGGCATTCATAATGTTCAATCCTATTGTGGGAGAGGAAACCGAATATTCTTTATCAAATGATATGTTGATTTGGTAATGGTGATTTGCATGTTTCAACATGTCTGTGGAAGCAGAAAAGGTTGGTGATAGTCTTGCATGGAATTGGTTCACCTGGTGTATTGAAGGTGTAAAGGTGTATGTAGCTAATATGACAGATAAACCATGTGTTACATGTCTAGTTGTAGACAAGGATAGAATTCTCAATAATCTTACAACAATAGTCAATTGCTTGATTGTGCTATTACCACTGCTGATTTGCTGGATTGGAGTTTTAACTGTATGTCTAATTGTGGAGCATAGAATGTCATTAGATGATGAACATTTCAACAAAAGTATCTATGTATATCATAGGAATGTTAGTGAGGAGCACAATGTGGTGAATAGTGTTGTTGATGATGATAATGAGTCAATCAAGTTTTCAACTCATCTTGGTAACATGGAAAAAATTAAAAATGAAAGTCTGTTTTATCTAAAGGGATGTATAGATTCTGGACTCAATTACAAAACATTGCCATTATTTAACAGTCAAATTGAAAAGTGGTACACATCATTAATGATAGCAAATGACAATGTTTACAATTTCTATAATAATTATCAGATATTAACCAATTGTGCTAGTCATACAGCAATTGACCATGTAAACTTTCTTATAAATAAAACAGTTTGCCTCTGTGTATAATTAATAGTTCTTTCCACTATGTACTCAGTTCTTGATTGACTGTCTCAGTGAAAGGATGGTTAATGGGAAAAAGAAAAGTGGACGTGGTATTTTATCTTCTGTAGGAAATATTGTTGGAAGTGTTTTAAACAAGGGAATAGATTATCTTCCTTTTGAGGCTCATTTACCTGGTGGGTACGAATTCTGTGGACCAGGGACAAAGTTGACAAAGAGATTAGCAAGAGGAGATCAAGGTATTAATGCACTTGACCGTGCATGTAAAGTTCATGATATTGCATATTCAAATTCATCAGATAACAAGACATGAAGTATAGCTGATCGACAACTTGCAAATTCTGCTTGGGAAGTTGTCAAAGACCCAACAAGTCCACTATCTGAGAAGGCAGCTGCTTATCTTGTAACAAATCTTATTAAAACAAAATCTGTATTTGGAGGAGGAATGCGACGGGGGCGGCGACGGCAGCAGCGAAAGCGGAAAGCTAATAGAAATAGTTCTGCAAACAGTATTTGTCAGAGAGCAATTAGAAAACTAGCAAAACATATTAGTGGTAGAGGGTACTATCTGAGACCATATCCAGATTTTTATGGTAGTGGGGTGAGTGGAGTACGATTATTGACTCCACCCAATTCACAAGACAGTGCAAGAAAGAGGAGGAAGAAGAAAAGGAAGCGTCATTGTGCTAAGAAAAAGTTGAAATGAATCTCAATAAAGCATTATCCAATCATGATTTAGAGAAATGGGCTAGATCATTGAATATTCCTTTGAGAGGAATATTCATGTTAGATACACTCCCTAGGAAACTACACAAAAATGAAATGACAATTATCAACTTGGATAGTTCTAGTGGTCAAGGTACTCACTGGGTGGCATATAATAAAGTAGGTAGGAATGTGTATTATTTTGATCCAATTGGTGACATGCAACCACCACTACAATTGACACATTATTGGCAAACTGAGGATGTTCAAATCTATTATAATTATGATGCTGTACAGAGACCATATACAAACATATGTGGTCACCTCTGTCTATTATTTCTACTTACTCAAATGTAAGGGGTAACATTGTTAGATGGATGGTGGAGTATGTTTTTCACAACAGTTAGGCTCAAATTATTTTGGGTTTTAGTTACATTATGTCTGTAGACAGGTTCGGACGTGTTTCACGTGGTGAACATATTATTGATAGTGAAAAAGAAATAGATGAACTTAAGAAAACAATTTTGACTAGATCAAATTTTGATAAAGAAGAAGCAGCTTTAGTCTCAACTGACTATCTTCATTCAAGTTTGAAAATAATTATCGAAGAAGCAAAGGGGCAAAGAGAAAAACTGCTCAGTAAAGATGAATTCAATAAAGAGAAAAAAGATAATTTACTGACTAGAACAGAATTCAAAAATGAGAGAGAAAAGCTGGTTAGTAAAGAAGACTTCAAAAAAGAGAAAAAAGATAATTTACCAAGTAGAACAGAGTTTATAAATGAGAGAGAAAAACTTCTCAGTAAAGAAGACTTTAATAAAGCTAAGAAAGATAATTTACTAAGTAGAACAGAGTTTATAAATGAGAGAGAAAAACTTCTCAGTAAAGAGGACTTCAATAAAGCTAAGAAAGATAATTTACTGAGTAGAACAGAGTTTAAAAATGAGAGAGAAAAACTACTCAGTAAAGATGACTTTAATAAAGAGAAAAAAGATAATTTGCTGAGTAAAACAGAGTTTAAAAATGAGAAAGCCGGATTTGTATCATTTGAGAATCTTAACACAAGTATAAAATTATTAGAAAGCCTTTTAATCGATTATGTACATAATAGTCAGGATTACAAGAACCATTTAAATGATATAATGTATCGTTATGCATATCATTTGATAGGAAAGTGTCTAATAGCTATGAGAACTTTCAACTGGGAGGAATTGGAAAGTCGTGGGCTTACACTAGAACATTGTGTTGATGAGTTTTTTCGTAAGATCAATATGTCAGAGCCAGAGGTTAAATATGATGCTAACCAGTTTCCAACACCAGAGCAACAACGGTTAATAAATCGTTATAAGAACTACTCATAAAAATTTTTTTTAGTAGTAACAGTGCACTATTCACTAGATAAAATGTGAAATGGTTAACTGTTCCCTCACACTTAAATATTGACAAATTACAGTAATGTTGCACAGACACTATTTGATAGGAAGCACCAGTGGACTAGGGCTAGTTCTTCAGAGGAATCGGCGACACCACTATAAAAAAAAGCGGCCAGAGGCTTGTACTGCATAGATAATTTACATGTTGAATTTGTTGTATCAAATTTGTATAAGAATTATCTTACAGTTGGAGAGGAAACCAAGCCACTATATTCTGTGCAAGTTGATGGTAGCATAGCAGTGATTTCAGTGCTATGTGAGTCAGCTGATGCAGCTTCATAGGGTTAAGCAGTAGGTTGAGTCAGTTTGGTTTTAGGTTAGGTTGACCAGCTTGGTTAGCTGTAGGTTGCACCAGTTTGGTTTTAGGTTAAGTTGGACCAGATTATGTTGCTCATCTTGATAGTGTCACATTTTAGGTTGAGCCAGCTTGTTTGAGCCAGCTGTTCCTCTCACCCCCCCCCCCCCCCCAGCTATGTTCTAGGGGGATGGGTCCCTTGACTCCTCCCTGACTCCACCCACAAGAGGTTGAGTCAATTTGGTTTTAGGTTGACCAACTTGGTTAGCTGTAGGTTGAGCCAGTTTGGTTTTAGGTTAAGTTGATTAGGTTGGTCATCTTGGTTGTGTCAGCTGTTGCCTCACTGGGAGGTTGACCTTTTGTCAGCTGGCCATGGTTAGCTGTAGGTTGAGCCAGTTTGGTTTTAGGTTAAGTTGATTAGGTTGGTCATCTTGGTTGTGTCAGCTGTTGGCTCACTGGGAGGTTGACCTTTTGTCAGCTGGCTAACTTGGTTGTTGAGCCAGCTTGGTTGAGCCAGCTGTTCCTCTCACCCCCCCAAGGGGGGGATGGGCTAGTGGGGGGTCCCTCCTCCCTGACTTCACCCATGGCTCCTCCCTGACTCCACCCATGGGAGGGGTCCACCCCCTTTGGCTCCTCCCACCGACTCCACCCACGGTGGGTGGGGGTGGGATGGGTCATCCCCCTCACCCCTCCCCCACCACCCCTCACCTCCACCACTACCCCCTCCCCCCTCAACAACCCTCTCACCCCTCCCACCACTCTCCCTCCCACCGCCCACCCAGGGGATGGTGGGGGGAGAGGGGAGGGGTGTCACGTGACCTTGTGACGTCATGGGCGCCATATTTGAGCCAAAACACACACTTCCTCACTACTAATATCATAGAGCAATTTCCAGTTCTAGAAAGTGTAGTCTGAAAGCATCTGGTTCTCCTCTAGAAGGTTAGTGATGATTGACAAGGAAATTGTTGCCTGAGGCGTCCGTCGTTCCGCATAATTAACCCATCTTTGTACTCGTGTTTGCTTTCAGATCTTTTTCCCTATGCTGTTTAATTTAATATGAAAAGTTGGCATGAAATATACTAATGGAAATAATAATTATCATTGTTAATTGAAATTGAAATTTGAATAATATATATAACATTTAGAAATGTATGATAAAATGTTTTAAGCAAGTAGACCTTCTTGCCTTATTGTGGCTTGCGATGAATTAAATTTTATTCATCTCAGATACGAAAAAGGCTACATCAATTATTGTGTTGCTTTCCAAAATGTCTTTGTCGAATGATGGCTTGGACGCAGGAAGTAGCTCAGAGGTGTGCTAGATAGTATACACACTCACTCGTCAGCCAGACCCTGTGTAAAGGTGGGAGTGGACTGTCAAGCATAGAGCTTCAGAATCTGTTTTGGTGGGCTTGGCATACTGATACAATTCTGTAAGCTCAGTGAGGAAAGTAATCACAAACTACCTCACTCCTCGTTTGTGTAATTCGCTCTTTGGACTAAAACATTGAGGTCTGAAGAGTCACCTACAGTCGTATCGGCTATGGTACTATATACATACAGACCTTTTTTAGCCTGAGTTAACGTAATGATATGATTCAGTACAAGTATGACATTATTGTTTGTAAGAATATGAATATAGTCGGTTTGAAGCTCATAAAATATTTATTATCATGAATTACCAAATCGTTTTACCTAATTATTTCTTTTAAAGGTGGTGATCCACATATAGTTTATCTATTGAAGCAGGATGAAACATTAGTTACTTGAGAATGTGTAACTGCATAAAGCATCAACATTGATTTATATTCTTAAAAAATATAATAATATGCTCCTTGACAAAACTGCTGAACACATTAGCCTCAGTCATAATTTAATCAAAAATTTTCAATATATTCTAACTTTATTGCTGTTACGGTTCAAAGCACTAGTAAAGATATTTTTTATTTCTCAATAATACAAATAGTTATAGTTCTGGTATGATTGATTATGAAAAAATTTCAGAATACTTGTATTCAGTTTGCTTCAATTATTAGTAATAAAATAGTTTTACATACCATTCACTTTCGTATCCAATTTTACGTGCTCTCGATGAGATAAAAAATTTTGTAGGACTTGTTTGAAGTCGGTATCATTTCTTTAGATATCTAGGAATGAGCTGCATGTGGTTGGTCGCAGATGTGTTTGTGAGGTTTTAAAAAAATTTAAATAGTAGTAATCTGAATCTTTTAAGGTAAAGCCGAGGTTTTGGAGAAGGAGGAGACGTGATGCGGTAATCCACCAATCATAGCGAATTTAGGTGAATCCCTCCACTAAGAGGGTTGCAACGGTCTTTAAATTTTATAGTTTGACATGTGATGTAACAAAATTTGGAGGATATAGTAATTAGTCGTTTAATAGAATATAAATATGCAGATCTCTCAGTTATACATGGGGAAGGATAAAAAATAATAGTTTGAAAAAATACTTGAATTTTAACGAAAATTTAAAAAATACTTGAATTTAAACGAAATTTTGAAAAATAATTGGAATTTTGTAATATGACAGTAGGTAGAAGCTTGTTGTGCAGAACAAGTTCTGCACAGCAAGTTTCCACCTATGAATGATTATAGAGGGGGTACTGCTGAGGGAGGAAAAGGGAGCTGTATACTCTCGAATTTTGGATGAGCTTAACTAATGTCAAACTCATCCAAAATTTTGAGAACACATCTCCGGCTGGCAACCAGACCTTCAGTATTTTCCCGCCGTAGCAGTAAGAGGGCTAACTCTATACTTAGAATAGGCTGTACCCGTACTATTCCAGATATTTGACGATTGATAACCCCCAACTGACTTTCAGGCCGAAGTAGCTGAGGGTTAACAATCTCCCCTATTGCTCCTAGGCGGACTAACGCAATAGTCCGGTATATAACATACCAGGGTCTCCTAAACCTATTTGATCTAGGTACATAGGTCAAAAGATTTGATTCGAGCCTGGATAAATTATTCAGCACTCTAAATTCCTCCCTCAGCAGTACCCTCTCTATAATCTCGTGGGAACCAATCATATTTGCCGGTGGAATAGGATTTAGGGGTTGTAACTCTGCAACCAAGGCATGTCGATCTTCTTCAAGATTGGCATGTCTTGGTCGTCCCCGGCCCCTGGCAACTACAACTGGCTCCCCCGCCTGGTTCTGTCGTGGGACCCTATCACGGCGGCGGCAAACTCTACGAGCCATTGCCGCCAACCGTCGTTGCATTACCTGACGTCGGTGTCTCCGCTGACGTCTCTCCTCCTCCTCCTCCTCTTCCTCATCCTCCACCGGGTTGACAACTAGATGAGGTTGCTCCACAGGCGCTGCCCAACCTGAGTCCTCTAATGCAAGATGTACAAGTGTCTCAAAATCGAACAATTCCTCCATGTCTCGATTGAAGACTAATGCTTGTAATGGTTCTAACAAGGCTTTTTATAATATTATTTACATCTAAGAAAAAGTATAAGAAAACGCTTTTTCAATATGATGAAGTTCATGATAAAGTTTCAACGTGATGAAGTCCGTGATAAAGTTACAAGTTATTAAATTAGATTTATGTTATCTTGAAGGTAAACGATTATTACCCAGCGTTGCATTCACGTTTCAATTATAAATATAAAAAGAGATTGTTGCATAATGTAGTGCACTTGCATTGTGAATGCAACATTGACGTCATACATATGAAACCTGAATGAATAGTTATTTAAAATTATTGTAGCCAACACATGGATATTTTTATGACTTTAATTAATGATATTAATGGTGGATATTGATGGTATAGCTGTCAGTAGTATAGTTTTACCGGTTCTGGGACACCCCCCCTTCACCCCCTTCCCACCCACCCTTCACCGCCCCAAGAAAAAAAAAAAAAAATTAAAAAATATTAGAAAAAATTCCCAAAAAATTCCGACCGATCGGCCAAGGTCAGGGGGCCATGGGTGGGGACCTGGCATGAGTATATATGGGGGAGCAGTTGCTGGTAGGGTCATAGTGCTTCAGTGAACGCCGCGACTAGTGCTTATACTACCTACTCACCCAGATCTTCAGCTTCAGTTGTGACTTCACCCAGATCTTCAGTTGTGATTTCAATGTAAGTACAAGTGCTTTGAAAGTAACATCTCAGGACTTAGAAAAATTGTGTACCATCTCAGGACTTAGAAAAATTTTATAACATCTCAGGACTTAGACAAATTTTGTACCATCACAGGACTTAGAAAAATTTTGTAACATCTCAGGACTTAGGAAAATTTTGTACCATCTCAGGACTTAGAAAAATTTTGTACCATCTCAGGACTTGGAAAATTTTCAGAAAAATCTCAGGACTTAGAAAAATCCTAGGACTTGGAAAATTTTTGTAACATCTCAGGACTTAGGACTTAGAAAAATTTTGTAACATCTCAGGACTTAGAAAAATGTTGTAACATCTCAGGACTTAGAAAAATTTTGTAACATCTCAGGACTTAGAAAAATTTTGAAACATCTTAGGACTTGGAAAAATTTTGTAACATCTCAGGACTTAGAAAAATTTCAGAAAAATCTCAGGAATTAGAAAAATCCTAGGACTTGAAAAAATTTTTGAAAAATCTCAGGACTTAGAAAATTTTTGTAACATCTCAGGACTTGGGACTTAGAAAAATTTTGTAACATCTCAGGACTTAGAAAAATGTTGTAACATCTCAGGACTTAGAAAAATTTTGTAACATCTCAGGACTTAGAAAAATTTTGAAACATCTTAGGACTTGGAAAAATTTTGTAACATCTCAGGACTTAGAAAAATTTCAGAAAAATCTCAGGAATTAGAAAAATCCTAGGACTTGGAAAAATTTTTGAAAAATCTCAGGACTTAGAAAAATTTCCGAAAAGTCTTAGGACTTTGAAAAATTTCCGAAAAATCTCAGGACTTAGAAAAATCTTTGAAAAATCTTAGGACTTGGAAAAAATTTCCAAAAATTCCAGGACTTAGAAAAACTTCTGAAAAATCCCAAGACTTAGAAAAATTTTCGAAAATCGTAGGACTTGGAAAAATTTCCAAAAAATCGTAGAACTTAGAAAAATTTCCGAAAAATCTTAGGACCTAGTTATACACTTGGGCTAGGGGAGGGGCATGTGGGAAGTTTGCAGGACTATAAGGAATGATCCCTAGACTTAGTTGTACAATATTACTTTGAAAATAGGACTTAGTCATACATGGGGCATATGGGGAGGGGCATGTGGGAAGTTTGCCGGACTATAAGGAATGATCTCTAGACTTAGTTGTACGATATCACTTTGAAAATAGGACTTAGTCATACATGGGGCATATGGGGAGGGGCATGTGGGAAGTTTGCTAGACTATAAGGAATGATCTCTAGACTTAGTCGTGCAATATTACTTTGAAAATAGGACCTAGTCATATATAGGGCATGTGGGGAGTGGAGCAATTGTGTGACCAGCTACTTTTAACAAGATATCTGTATTGTTCCAGATACACAAGCCTAAAGCAGCATTCAAGGATCATTCAATAAAAAGTAAGCATTTCATTCATGGGGGTATGTGGGGAGGGACATGTGGGGAGTGGAGCAATTATGTGACCAGCTACTATTAACAAGATATCTGTATTGTTCCAGATACACGCAAGGACCCTAAATCACCGGTTAAGATCTACTCAAGGATCCCGGTTCTACTCAACCAATCAAGGAACCCAGTTTCTACACACCAATAACAGTAAGTACTCATCTCTTTACTAATAAATAGTTATCAATTGATGTATTGTATGATCCTCACCTCCAATTGCATTACATTAAACCTAACCTACAATTACATTGTATGAAAACTAAACATCGAAATGGCTAACCAGGACCTAATCCAATACTATGTATTCTACTGCATTAAATTTAATGTTAATATAACCTATAAGGAATGTTCTCATCCAACTCTTGGTTCTAAAATGTAATTACCCCGCTGACCGCTAGATGGCAGCATGTGTACATATTTTCATACTTTATCAAACCTCTCGCTTTAGTTTTGTATGACCAGCACCTTTAACAAGATGTCTATATATTGTTCCAGATACACTCAAGGAACCCTGTTTCTACAACTACAAAGCAATCAAGGAGCCCTGTTTCTACAACTACAAAGCAATCAAGGAATCCTGTTTTTACAACTACAAAGCATTCAAGGACCTGTTTCTACAACTATAAAACATTCAAGGACCCTTTTTTCTACAAATCAATAACAGTAAGTACTTATCTCTTTACTAATGAATAGATGAATAAGATAAAGAAAGATAGATAAAATGTCTTCATTTGAGTGAAGTTAGGACTCGCAGGTCCTCTCCTACACTTAACCCTTAAATTAAATACAAATTTCAAATTATAAATCAATTCGTCATTGTTTTATTCACTAAAACATTAGTAGCATTGTAATCACTGGCCCCGCCCACCAGCCTTGACAATCCGGTTTCAACTAGTTTGTATGATGTCACTGCTACATTCCAATGCTATGAGTCATGTCTATGCAGGAAAAAACATGTCTGTGTAATTGCACCACATTATGCAACTGTATTACATAATCACTGGCCCCCGCCTACCAGGCCAGCACCTATAAATACCACACAATAATTTGCATTCGTTCAGTTTGATCAAGTCAACGGAGCAGTGAACATCTTACAGTGCTCAATCTACTAGATTATATTCAGCAATACAGAACTTCAGTTATATTTTAAATGTATGTACAATTGCTTTATACTTTGAAAATTCTCAGGACTTAGTCATACACTGGGCTAGGGGCATGTGAGGCCTTCATACAAGAAACATGTGAAGCTATTGTACAGGGGCATTTGAGGAGTTTGTTAAATGTTATTGCTGGATTATCTAACCTATGAATGTTAACATGTCAATGACCGGTACTACCAGCTGACCGACAAGTACAACTTTTCCGGATTGTCATTCCCCACCACCATCAACCAGATCGACACTTTTGAAAGGAACAATCCCGGAGTATCGGTCAACGTCTACGGTATTGATGCTGACAACAACATCTTCCCGCGACGAGTTGGCAAGGAAATCAAGGCCGACCACACGGATCTTCTCCTGCTCTGCGAGAGTGAAACAGCAGATGGTGATGACTTGGAAGTGAATAGTCACTACTGCTGGATAAAGAACTTTGAAAAGTTGCTGCGAGCCCAGCTGACAAAAGATGAGCATCGTATAATCATCTGCAGACGCTGCTTCACCCACTACACAGTTGCTAATGATGGCGAGCGCAGGATGAAGGAGCATGAGGAGTTTTGTGCCACAAACAAGACAGCAAGGATTGTGATGCCCAAGCCCAATGACAATGGAAGCCCACCTACCATGAAGTTTGAAAAGCACTTGAACAAGTTTAGGTTACCACTTGTTGCCTATGCAGATTTTGAGTGCTTGTTGGAGCAGCCCACTCCTGAGGAAGATGGTGGAGCCCCAGAGCGATGGATTGAAAAGGCTACAAGAGTTCTCCAATACCATAAGGCAATGAGTTATTGTCTCTACTTTGTGAGCGACAAACAACAATTCCCCTCATGGCTCACCATCAGCAACCTCATTCCCCAGGACCCAATTGTGTACCGTGGGCCAGATGCTGCTGCCCACTTCATGAAGACACTGACTGAGGTTGCAACCGATATTGTAGAAACCATGGAATGTAATAAAGTGAAAATGTCCCCGCTCTCTGACAAACAAAAGGGTGCACTAGGTATGCACAAGGTGAGCCTAAGTGAGCACTGGGTGAGCACTTTTAACCCCAAGTGAGCGCTAGGTGAACACTAGGTGTGCACTTTTAAGCTTAAGTGAGCACTAGGTGTGCACTAGGTGTGCACTAGGTGAGCACTAGGTGTGCACTTTTAAGCTTAAGTGAGCACTAAGTGTGCACTAGGTGAACACTAGGTGTGCACTTTTAAGCTTAAGTGAGCACTAAGTGTGCACTAGGTGAACACTAGGTGTGCACTTTTAAGCTTAAGTGAGCACTAAGTGTGCACTAGGTGAACACTAGGTGAAACCTAGGTGAGCACTTGTAGGCATAAGTGAACACTAGGTATACACTTTTAAGCCTAAGTGAGTACTCTGTGTGCACAAGGTGAGCACTTTTAAGCCTAAGTGAGCACTTGGTGAGCATCAAGTGTATATCATATCACCCTTTTTAGCCCAAGTGAGCGCTAGGTATGCCCTTTTTAGCCTAAGTGAGCACTTTTGAGCCTAGGTGAACACTTGGTGTACACTTTTAAGTCTAAGTGAGCACTAGGTGTGCACTAGGTGTGCACTTTTAAGCTTAAGTGAGCACTAGGTGTGCACTAGGTGTGCACTAGGTGAGCACTAGGTGTGCACTTTTAAGCTTAAGTGAGCACTAAGTGTGCACTAGGTGAACACTAGGTGTGCACTTTGAAGCTTAAGTGAGCACTAAGTGTGCACTAGGTGAACACTAGGTGTGCACTTTTAAGCTTAAGTGAGCACTAAGTGTGCACTAGGTGAACACTAGGTGAACACTAGGTGAGCACTTGTAGGCATAAGTGAAAACTAGGTATACACTTTTAAGCCTAAGTGAGTACTCTGTGTGCACAAGGTGAGCACTTTTAAGCCTAAGTGAGCACTTGGTGAGCATCAAGTGTATATCATATGACTACTGATAAGTTTTATACTAGAGGAAGGATAGGGAAATGAATAACAATCAGTTGCAGATGTCAAAGTTTATTTTTTACAATCATCTTAGCTTCTAAGTACCTTAAATCTATATGTCATCTCTGTTGGGCATCTGAAAATTGTCATCACTGCTGTCCATGACGTCATCATCATTACGAGCCCGCTTTGTGGGAGGCTGGTCTTCATCAGTGGAGGTTCTTTTGTTACTGAGCTGATGGAGCCCAAATGCCATAGTGCTGATGCCATCATCCATTATGCATCGTTTTTCATCAGCATTGCTAAGGGCCTTCTTCTTTTACTGATACTCTGGGATTGTTCCTCTCAAAAGTGTCGATCTGGAAGATGGTGGTGGGGAATGACAATCCGGAAAAGTTGTACTTGTCGGTCAGCTGGTAGTACTGGTCGTTGACCCGCTCTGGATGTGCTCCTTGGACATGCTTGGCAAGCATGGCCCACCTGAAGCACTGCTGGTCCTTGTTCTTTGGGTTCATGATGGCTTTCCTTGCTGCAATCTTGGTAGGCAGCTCGATGTATGATGATCCCCGCAGCGGCGAATACTTGCTGATGTGGATGAGGAGGCCATCAATGTTGAGGAGGGTCCATCCACTGGAATTGCCCTCAAACTTGGCTTCCTCCTCCAACATTTTCTGGCATGCCGCCTTGACAATGTGGGCGAGCTCTATGATGCTGACCACCAAATAGTTGGGCGTCTTGAAAGCCACATCTTGGAACTCCTCCTTCTCCTGGTTCTGCTCGTCGAGGCTGCTTTTGTAGTAGGTAGCCTCCAACACCAAGTTGAATTTGATAGATCAATGGACCAGGAATTCGTTGGAGATGGCCGTGATGATTTTGTCCTCGAGGCTGTTGAGCAGGGAGTGGAAGTCCTTGGCTGGATCATCCATGCAGTTGTTGTTGTAGAACAGGGTGCGGAGGCAGGAGTTGAAGGTGACCTCCAGCACAACAAACTCTCCCTGAGAGCCCTCGGTCATCTGGCATCGGCTGGCTTTGTTCATCCGAAACAGAGAGCGCATTTCCATTAGTAATACTATATTATTTCACAATATTGTTTTATTAATTCTTAGTTTGATATCATTCCTCATAGGTTATGTTAACATTCATAGGTTAGATAATCCAGCAATAACATTTAACAAACTCCTCAAATGCCCCTGTACAATAGCTTCACATGTTTCTTGTATGAAGGCCTCACATGCCCCTAGCCCAGTGTATGACTAAGTCCTGAGAATTTTCAAAGTATAAAGCAATTGTACATACATTTAAAATATAACTGAAGTTCTGTATTGCTGAATATAATCTAGTAGATTGAGCACTGTAAGATGTTCACTGCTCCATTGACTTGATCAAACTGAACAAATGCAAATTATTGTGTGGTATTTATAGGTGCTGGCCTGGTAGGTGGGGGCCAGTGATTATGTAATACAGTTGCATAATGTGGTGCAATTACACAGACATGTTTTTTCCTGCATAGACATGACTCATAGCATTGGAATGTAGCAGTGACATCATACAAACTAGTTGAAACCGGATTGTCAAGGCTGGTGGGCGGGGCCAGTGATTACAATGCTACTAATGTTTTAGTGAATAAAACAATGACGAATTGATTTATAATTTGAAATTTGTATTTAATTTAAGGGTTAAGTGTAGGAGAGGACCTGCAAGTCCTAACTTCGCTCAAATGAAGACATTTTATCTATCTTTCTTTATCTTATTTATCTATTTATTAGTAAAGAGATAAGTACTTACTGTTATTGATTTGTAGAAAAAAGGGTCCTTGAATGTTTTATAGTTGTAGAAACAGGTCCTTGAATGCTTTGTAGTTGTAAAAACAGGATTCCTTGATTGCTTTGTAGTTGTAGAAACAGGGCTCCTGGATTGCTTTGTAGTTGTAGAAACAGGGTTCCTTGAGTGTATCTGGAACAATATATAGACATCTTGTTAAAGGTGCTGGTCACACAAAACTAAAGCGAGAGGTTTGATAAAGTATGAAAATATGTACACATGCTGCCATCTAGCGGTCAGCGGGGTAATTACATTTTAGAACCAAGAGTTGTTAAGTGAGCACTAAGTGTGCACTAGGTGAACACTAGGTGAACACTAGGTGAGCACTTGTAGGCATAAGTGAACACTAGGTATACACTTTTAAGCCTAAGTGAGTACTCTGTGTGCACAAGGTGAGCACTTTTAAGCCTAAGTGAGCACTTGGTGAGCATCAAGTGTATATCATATGACTACTGATAAGTTTTATACTAGAGGAAGGATAGGGAAATGAATAACAATCAGTTGCAGATGTCAAAGTTTATTTTTTACAATCATCTTAGCTTCTAAGTACTGTAACGTGCTTCCTGAGGGACACCTGGGAAACAATATGAATTAAAATTATCTCCCCTTCGAGGCCTTGCGTCTATGGTAGACTTACCGATCACAAGTCTCGGGTTCGGCTGCTCAGTGTGTGCCCTGCAGTCACACGCTACTGTGGAGGTGCGACGAAAATCCTGTAGGAGAAAGGCTGTTCAATGGCCTGAGGATTTCGCGGCAATCCTCCACAACAATATCACCAGGTATGGAGGATGGACGTATCACTCGGTGCAGCTATATGTCTCCTTGGACCACACCGGACACAGAGTAGATACCCCCAAATCTCCACCCTGATAATACGTCTAATTCTGGAAGACAACCACAATTTCCCCCTGCTGATGGCCTGAACAGTATAAAAATAATATGTACTAGACGGAAATTCCGTCTAGATACAATATAATGGCTCAAACTGCCAGAACTCACCAAGCATAAGGGTGAAATGATATGAAAACTTTTTTTTTAACAAAAATTTGACGTGTATTGAAAAAATGATCAGGTAACAATTTGAAAATTCAATAATAAATAATAATATAGCGTACGGTAACAAATTTGATGTGGTTGAAAAGAATAAATTAATCGGATAGTTTTTTTAATAGAATATGTGATAATTCTTGATTTTTCTGTGCACGTGGGCGGGATTCGGCTTGGTGGAAGGCAAGACTGAGAATCTGCACAACTTGACACAGTATATATATTTAAAATTTCCCTTTTTTATAATCGTGCACCACTATAGGGGCCCCTTAAAATAAAAAACTCACTTGAATTTCGCAAGGTAGGTGGCCTCCGTCTGACCGCAAGTGTAGTGGGTGGCTGCTTCTCGCGATTATTCGGGAATGGGTTTTCTAAGATTTCTGAATATACTGGTCTCACTTTAAATTCTGGTCTTGCTTATTGATAATTTATCCGGAAATTTGACACACAACAAAAATTACGTTCAACACAAAAATGACAAATAGTGGACAAACTAGTCCTTTCGGAATCTGGAGAGCAAGTCGTTGTAGTTGTAACAGTAGTACTCTTTTTTTATCAAGAAGTGGTTACTGCTACCCCCACTCTTTTGCCAAATCAAAGGATATGACGCCAAATTTAGCGATGCTCAACCCATGTGGTTAGAATTAGATTAAGAAAAAATTAAATAAAACGGTACTATTGTTTATATGGGTTGCAATAAATGACGGAAATAATTTTAAAAAGAACCAGATACGCCAAAAACTAATTTAAAGATAGAAAATTAACATTTAAGTTTACATAAATTTCAATGTTAATCATCAACTACTTAACAAGTCGATAATTATAAGTCCACATGGCTTTGGACTGTGACTTTTTACGAAAACATCAAATTCGAGCCAATAATAAATAAAAAATACATTTTTACTCACTTTAAATTCATAAAAAATAATATTGAGCAAGTAGATTCCACTGTACAACGAATAATTATAATACTATAGGCTAGTGGTGGTGGATCTAACCTGAAAAAGGTTATCCTGCAAGCAACAACAGATTATTCGTATAATTTGGCGAGAATGAAGAGATTCAGGTATGTGTAACATTTTTGACATAATAATTTATCATATTCCTGCTTTTTAATAACATTTGAAGTCGCTAAATATGATTTATTGCCATTTAACGCATGTAATATCGAAGCTATCGCTATTATCGCCGGTATGACTGTTTAACATCGATGGTCCTGCCAAAACAGCTGGTTTTGTTAATGAATTTGTAACGGTAGTGGCGCCGGTTTTAAAAATAATTCTCTCAATCTTATAATACGGTAACTCCTTCAATTTTGATGTAATCAAATTTTTGGTGGTTGCCAGCCATCCAAAAGTATCGTCACACAAAGCCCCCTTCTATTTCGAGGTTCGCATTTATTGAGACTCCGGTCTCAATGAAGAGAACTTCAGAATAGAACACTTATTTTAATCTGTGGGTGAGATATGGCTCTAAAGCTTTTCAAGCGGTACTAAAACTATTATTTACAAGTTGCACACTCAAGTAACATTTAACAAAGAATTAAGGGTCGCCTCTATGGGATCGATCCTTATAAAAACAATAAACAAAATAACAGTAAGTCCCTCATATATGAGGTGGCTTACTCCTCTCCTTTTCTTCTCCAACTCCTTGCTCTCTCTCCTACTACTCCACTCCGCTGCCCGTATATCTATGATACGGCAACACAGACCTTTTGGCATTTGCCAATAAGATAAAACGCGACATATCGTCGTAATTAATACAATAATAATTAATTGGGGTTCACCCATTACAAAAATGCGATTTACGCAGGTGCGCTGACAGCCGAGCTACGCTCCGAACTGACGGTGACAAAGATGGTAACGATAATTAACATTGAAAACATGTACTTGAGTGGCTAAAGATCTTAAACATAAATATCACAGTAGTCGTACGCTTAACATTAATATCACAGATGTTCTTCTCAGTCTCAAATGCGTTATTGTTCTTAATTCTCTTTCTCTTTCTTCTATATTTGTTGGGTTCCGTTCTTTCCTTCCTTCTTATCTTCGGCGGTTGTTCTGATTTTTTTTTTTTTTTTTTTTTTTTTTTTTTTTTTTTTTTTAATCGTAACGTGGTTGTAAACTACCTGGTTTCTTCTCTCGTTGTCTGCTTGCTTGTCCTTTTCTATTGCTCTTTTGTTTTTGATTATTCGCTCTATGTTTCTGGTTTTTATATGGCTCTGGTTCTTAATCATATTACTGTGATTATTATTGATATAATAAATTTTCTTCATATAATTTCCACTATAGTTCAGCTAATATAATTTCCTTCAGACTTATTTTCATCATATAATAATATTTTCTTACAATTAATTCATATAGTAATATTTTCAAGTAACATAGTTTCTTCTTATAATTTTGTTCTTTGGCTTATTTTAACTCTCATGATATTCTTACACACTATAAATTTTTCTTAACATAATATATCATGAATAAATTTACATATAATTTTTTTTTTTTTTTTAAATAATTTTTTATGAATACATTTTTTCCTACACCAATAATGTGATATAATAATAATTTAAAGCGTAATTATTTTTTTTTTTTTTTTTAATAATATAATACTAATTGAATATAATGAACGATAATAGCTTTAGTAAATTCTAAGATTTTTTACAATAAATAATTTTTCACGTTATATTAAATTTTGTTTCAACTTAACATTTTATTTTGACATTTGCGGCTGTCTTCTCTTTCATTTCATTTTTAATTAAATTTTCTCAGTTTGCAAAGGCAGATAAATTTTTATCAGCTTGGCTGCAATAATAATAGTATCTCCTCTAGTGAGATTAAAAATAGTCTGGATTTATCCAGCTATCGGCTTAATGGCTTCTATTACTTCATAATTACAACAATATAAACAAGGATACAACTATAATAACAGAGAGACGTTGTGTGTCTGGCCGTTGAACTCTAGATAGGCTGGTTGTAGAGACGCGCTGAAGTCTGATAATTTCTTCAATAATTGATCCCAACTATCGTTTGCAAACTATTACAGTTTACTTTTGTTCGCTATGGTGAATGGTCGGTTTGCGTATCTTGTTCACCTATCTGCATGTTTCTTTAAATTTCGGGTCCAGGAGTGACGATTGATTATTCAGAAAAGTGGATTTATTCTCAGAATTATTCTTTCATACGATTTTATGTCTCTACTATTTTTCCGGATTCCATCTTTTGAGAAATAATAATATTTTTGTTGATTGCCCCCTGTTATCTCTTCTATGCAGGAGTAGCATTCTTATCATTATTTTGAAATACGCCTTTCTCAATATTTCGGCAGTGGTGACTAGGTCTTATTCATTATTAATTTTAATTAGTAGCCCCCACTCATCTCCTTGAGTTTAGCCAGATGTTATTCTGTTATCTGGTGATATCTGGTGATGCCGTCCAGTGGTGAAGTAGCGTCTGATGGCTTCCTGCTGCTCACAGATAACATCATCAAAAATGATTATTGAATTGGCGGGCAATTCGTGTGGTGCAGGTATCTCTTCACAGGTGTCACACTCGATGTAGTTCATTTTAGGTCCTAGTCCTTCCATCACAGTGCGCAAGAACTCGTATTTCGGTTGGAATGTTGTCTTGGAGAACAGATAGATGTTTGAGAAGCGTATACCATTTGGATCAAAAAGCATGTTGAACATTACATTAGTTTTACCACAACCCGATGGTCCACATATGATACATCTCAGGTGGTGAGGGAACAAAGGTCCATGCCGCTTCTTGATGTTCATTTCCGGTCCAAGTCCACAACCACTTGCCACACGATCAAAGTCGATTATATTGAACTTGTGTCGACGTTGCACTACCTGTTTCATTACACCAAATCTGCTCTATCAATCCAAGAGTCGTGACTGCTATCGTATCCTTTCCAGCGCACCAACAGTTTATTACCTCTCCTCTTCAACACTTTTACAATTTCAAACACGTCTGGCACTTTAGTTTTGACAATCTCTTCTGCATAGAATCCCCCTTGCACAGGTTGTCCTCCACTGTCTTCCAGCTCATACGTCACAGGTACAGTAGGTCTCACACGTGTGACAGTGAACAGTTCATTTGTCCAATTGGGTAGGTAACCCTTGTTGAACACGGTTTTATACTTGCTTATGCGCACCTTATCACCCGGTTCAATTGATTGACCAGGCCCAGGATAAAACCTGTTTCGCACCTTGTTCTGCAAACTCTTACGATATTCCTCACGCTGTTCTCTCAGTCTGCTCAAGAGTATAGTTTCATGCTTCTTCTTAACATCGGCTGGACACATGCCTATTGTACGATGTATCCTCTCATTGTATTCCTTCACCAGCATGTCAAGGATGTCTGTCCACTTGTAGGATCCTCTCTCAGTGAACTTGATCCACATTAAACGTTTCAGAGTCCTGTTGAAGCGTTCCACTATCGATGCCTTCTTATCTGAATACGTCGAATAGTGATGGACGTCATATTGTTTCACAAGTCTTGAAAACTTTGCATTGAACCACTCTTTGCCGTCATCCGTTTGAAGGTTTTCCATTGGATGCCGTTCGAATATAGGACGCATTGCCTTGACCACTTCCTCGGATGTCTTTGTCTTTATCGGTAACGCATATGCATACTTGCTGAGACAGTTTATAATAGTGATGATGTATTTGTAACCTTTGTTCTGCTTTGAGTATGGTATCATTTCAACAAGGTCAGCTTGATAGAGGTCGTCAAGACCTTTCACTGTAACCATCCTCATCGGAAAATTCCGACGAGCTGGCATGTGCAGTTCACGTGCTATCACACTCTTCTCCATACTGATGCCCATCAAGTGAACACGTGCCTTTATATATAGTTGTTTTTACACAGCACATGATGTGCGTCATACTCTGTTATCATTCCAACACTTTTGACATTGAAGTATGTTAGCATGACCTTTTTGAACCTGATTGCTAACACATTCGAGTTAATTGGCATTTAAAATGATATGCGCCAGCATAATCTTTTTTGAAGCTGATTGCTAACACAATCGACCCAATTGTCATTGAAAAGGATGTGCGTCATCATGACCTTCCATGCTATCATTCCCATTGTGCAACACTTTTGACATTTGCGTCAGCTAACCTTTCTCTCATGCTTTCCTAGAAAGATCACTTTATCATTCAGCCTGCATTGTTTGTCAGTTGCTATCACCTTAACCTTTTTGAACTTGTTTACTAAGACATGATGTTTTTGATATCTCACTTTAGTATATATACTGCCCAAAAATTCAATCAAATTCAGTCTTCACATCGGAGTTATAGAGAGAGTGATCTCAGTGTTCTCTTAGTGTTCAACCAGACGGAATGGATCCAACCCAGCAGTTATCTTCCATAGTGGACAGAGCATTAGCTGTGTTCAAAGAGGAGCTCCTCAGGCAGTTGCAAACTACGCCTAGGACTGCCAATACCAGCACTGCCACTGTTGCTGCTCAAGATGTTGCTGCTCAAGATGTTGCTGCTCAAGATGTTGCTGCTCAAGATGTTGCTGCTCAAGATGTAGCTGCTCAAGATGTCACTGCTGCTGCTCAAGTTGACAGTGCTGCCGGCTCTTCCACCACAACAGTATCACTTCCCAGCAGTGGTATGCAGGCGATAATTGAGGAGATGCTTTCTGCCTGGGAATCCATTCCTAACTTGGAAAGCACTCCAACAGTTGAACAACAGTCATCGCCACCGGCGAAACGACAATATCTGCAGCCAGCATCAAGGCGAGCACCACCGCCACAAGCATCAAGGCAGTCATCGTCGGCATCAAGGCGACCACCGCAAGCATTGAGGCAGTCACCCCCACCGTCAGCAGCAGGGCGACCACCACCTGCATCAATGCAGTCGCCCCCACCGCAAGCATCAAGGCAGTTACCCTCACCACCAGCATCAAGACAGTTACCCTCACCACCGGCATCAAGGCAGTTACCCTCACCACCGGCATCAAGGCAGTTACCCTCACCACCAGCATCAAGGCAGTCGCCCCAAGCGACAAGGCAGTTACCCCCACTGGCATCAAGGCAGTCGCCCCCACTGCAAGCATCAAGGCAGTTTCCCCCACCACCACCAGCATCAAGGCAGTTTCCCCCACCACCACCAGCATCAAGGCAGTTTCCCCCACCACCACCAGCATCAAGGCAGTCGCCCCCAGCATCAAGGCAGTTACCCCCACCACCACCAGCATCAAGGCAGTCGCAGCAGCATCCTCAGCAGCCCATTATACCTCCACATCGGGCCCCACAAATTCCGAGCATGGCATGGCAGGGCAGCATTGGCCGTCCATTGCATCGTGAGCTGGAACTCCAGCGTAGAGTTTTAATCAGTGCGATGGATATGTATGCCCCGCTGCCAGCATACGGCTCCAATTATGTTGGGGCTGATGAAATTGTGGCACGGTTAATGAGGCATCGCCGCTTCAGGACGCTGCATGGGCTGCTGAAATTGGAGCTGGCAGCCTACAGTTATGAGGCGATAAACAAGCAGCTGGCCATTGCTTGGGGGGTAATTATGAAATCGATCGGTCTGTTGAAGGCGGCTGCTTCACTAGAAATTTCCAACCCTGAACTTAGCCCAATAGAGTTGAGATACTCAGTTATTGGACCGAGAAAATTGGAAAATGTCATCAAAAACAAAAGGGTTATCGATGAAGAAACGGCTGTCTTATTATTACGCAGGGAAAATATAACTGCACTTTGCGCCCCAAGGTGCGATATTGAGCAAGTTCTATATGAACTTCGAATTGGCTGAAAAAATTGTATATTCTAAAATAAACATGTTTCTGATAATCTTTCATCTTTTCATTTTCTACCTCCTACACTGGTGTGCAGCTCTAGCACTTGTCTCAGCCTCACATGGACTGATGCAAATAGAAAATCGTCTTGCACATAGACATGTTTTTTCCTGCATAGTTGTGACGTCATACAGACAAGTTGAATGCAAGATGATCTTCTATTTGCAACAGTCCACATGGACGATCTTGCATAATGTTGTGCAACAGACAAATATAAAATCGACTTGCACATAGACAGGTTTTTTCCTGCATGTTGTCATACAGGCAAGTTGAATGCAAGCTGATTTTCTATTTGTCTTTGTAACATCACACACATGGACTTTAAGATCTTGCATAATGTTGTGCAATGGTACACTCACAGACATGTCCTGCATGATGTCATACAGACAAGTTGAATGCAAGATCTATTTGCAACAGACACAGCCCCCACATGGACTTGTCTTATAGAGTAATCTTGGTTTTTAAAAAATGAGCATGGTTATCGAATACAATTCTTTATTATTATCAAGAAATACTGTTAGAGGCTGATGTCATTCAAAACTAGTTAATTTCAAAACAAAACAAAGTTAATGTCAATCAAGTCTATCAATCACCACCCACTTGCGGAAATTTCTCAAGTATTGCAACATATCACAATATGATGTACTAGATGGGAACTCCACATATACTGTTCTCCCATTGATGCAGAGGCGTACTTCCGAAGCATCGTAGAAGGCATTCTCCATTGTCTGCAGGAAATAGTCAGTTGTTCGAAATGGTTCATAGTATTGTCCTCCAATGGCGAATACTGGCAGCACAATCCATTTGCTGCTCACTGGTGATGAACAAGTATCACATCTGCAGTATGAATCCATTGGTGGCAGTCACAGGGTATCCTTCAGCTCGTGCTACAGTTGATGCTGCTGCTGCTGCAGTTGACACGTCCTCTCAGTACGGCTCACAAACCTCTTCTGATCGGATGATGATGATGGGCGGATACATGTGTGCAAATGCGCAGTGGCTGATGTCAATCGAGTATATCAAGCACCACCCACTTTCTGAGCATTCCCAAGTCATTCTGCATCTCACGATAAGTGTGACCATATGGGAACTCCACATATACTGTTGTTCTATTGGTACACAACATCACTGATGAAGCAAAATGGAAGGTTCTCTTCATTACTTGCAGAAAATTTTTGATTGTCAAGAATGGTTCAGGCTCTTGTCCTCCAACAGTGAATATAGGCTGCACAATCCATTTGTTGCATGAGGTTAGTGAACAAGTACCACATTTGCAGTATGACTTAAATTCGTGAGTTTGCTCCATTGCTGATTGGTGGCGGTTGTCTGTAGATTTCTCTGCAATAGGTGTCACAAGTATCCTTCAGCCCGGCAGGTGCTACAGCTGTTGTTGTTGCTGGTGCTGCAGTTGACACGTCCTCACAGTACAGCTCACAAACCTCTTCTGATCTGCTGATGATGATCTCAAGGAAGTCTAGTGATGAAAATGATGAGTGGATGCAGGTGCGCAGATTTTGTGTGCAGTGGAATCTTTGGCACAGCTCTTTGTCCAAGTTTTTCCCTCCAGCCAACTTCATATACCACTCGTTGACGTCACGACCCATTGCATCAATAGCATCCTGGGTTGTATTCCGATGTAGCACCATTCTTGACATCAGGCACTGACGCATGTGAAACTTGTTTGCTTGATCAAGGCCATGATCTCGTTGCCACAGGAAAGTCTGAGTCCTATACTTTGGATCCAGTTGGCTAGTGTAGACGCTTGTAGCCAGCACGAGATACAGCACAGCTCGAATCATGATTGCTTATGCCAAATGCTTGCTCTTCCTCCCATATTTATACTAAAGTTTATGCAGACTCGGCAATTTCTTATCAGCGGATGTGTGACTCATGTCTTCTACTCCTTTTCCAACAATGCTCTGAGTATACTGTGCTGTGATATCCCGCCATTTGTAAAGTCATCATATTCCTTGTAATCATCAACATTGAAATCAACAACACGTGATTGTTTAGCTGGTGGCTCATCATCATCGGATATGTGGATCACTCAACTGCTATCTGCTGCCGCCGGCTCATCATCATCAGATATGTGGATCACTTGACTACTACTGCTATCTGCTGCCGAACGTTTGCAACTACCTTGTTCTATCTTGAGAACATCTGTTGGTACAAACGGTACTGTTGATGAAGTTGATGCTTTTGCTGTCATTGACAACAATGTTCTAGATGCCTCCATAGTTGATATGTTTTCTTCTATTGCTGTATCTGCTGCTATCAATGCTGCCCTTGATGCTGCTTCATTTTCTTGATCATTCTCAGTGTTGTACTCCTCCGCCTCCTCCTCCTCCACCACCACCTCATCCTCAAACCCATCATCACTGAATACTGGAGCTTCATTGACAATGTTGCGATGTCCATATGCAAGAGTAGTGATTCCATCTTCAAGAATGTACCGTTTTTCATCAGCCTTGCTGAGTGCTTTCTTCTTCTGAATGGTGGTCATGATTCTATGTTTCCTGGTACAGAACATCACCTGATCTCTATAGATGTCCTTCTCACCATAGAGACAGTCAATGTAGTCCTGAAAGACTATGTACCGTTCTGCATCAGGATGACTTTTTGGGAGCTCCTGTCCAAGAATTGGCTGTCTCACTCCCTTTGCTTTCTTGATAAGGCCACTCTTCAGTTGTGTCTCATCTGTAACATAGCATCTGCAAGCATACAGCTTGGAGCGCAGGCCGACATACTCATAGGGGGCTCGAGCTGCATACTCATCCTTGAATTTCCCCAGCACCATCTTGTTTGTCTCAGAGTAGCATGGGTGGTTGGCTGGGTACTCTGATGTATCGAATACGTTTCTCAACTTGTCTATATTCATGATATCCATATACATATCTTCAGTTTGGACATTGTAGAACAAGCTGTCAGTGTCCTGGTATAACAGTTTGAGTCGGTTTCCATAAATAGGTTTCATCACATCGTAGTGAAACTCGTACATTAGAATTTTGCTCACATCGAGTACAGTCAGTCCAATATATATCGGCTTGTTCAATACAACCTTGTCTTGATTGAGTGTTACAGCGCATATGTTGTCACCAAATATGATGCAATCTTTGAATGTTGGACGTGCCACCAGTCTCTTCAACCTCCTCTCACAATTGACCAGCTCCATGTTCATCCGGTTCTTAACATTCTCCATTATTTTCCAAAGACCGCATTATTCATCACCTTGAAGAAATTCTTTTCAAATTTGTTCGCTGATTTCTGACGTAGTTGTGTGTTGAGTTGAATGTATGGGGCCAAAAAGTCTTCTTGCTGGAATGAAATTCCATGGTGAACTTTGACAATTTTCAGTCCATGATTCACAGCCTGTTTCAGGAGTCTATAATGACATACATACTCCTTGCGGTTCTGCAGCGTTGTCATTAGCCTCACATATCCTGACTTGGGAGTCTTCTGGCTCTCTGGAAGAAAAGGGAAGTCGTTGTGATCATCCTGTAGCTCTTGAGGATACTCGATGTCGACTTCTAGGATGTATCCCATTCGCTGATTGTCTGGGATTCTATCTATATGAGCAGCCACCTCCTCCAGTTCTTCTTGACACATCCATTGAAATTTTCGGCAAGGTAGTGGGTTGCTCATAGCCCATCCATAAAGATTGTTGGCATCGGTGTACAGCAAGTAGGATATTGGTTTCTCTGGATCCAGTGGTGCACCTGTGTATTTGTTGTTGGCAATCGAATGGCGGTGGACACATGTGGTTATTCCTCCTCGGATACCTCTTTCAACAAACATGTACATATCGTAATCGCTGAGAAGTTCCAATTCCACCTGGGTGTATTTCAGCATGGCATCGAATGAGAATCCTGGTGCAGTGAAGTAGTTGGCACAGTCAAGATTGTAGTTTTTTATGCACATGTCCCTGAAACTTTCAAACACATCAGCCAAGAGTAGAACATCCGTCTTTAGGTAGAGGTCACTGTAGTCCCCTAGTGTTCTACATCCAAAATGTTGCCAGACCAGTTGTGCATGGGCGTAGTCCTCATCACTGATTCCACGATCTGTCAGCTTGCTGAAGAATGCTTCCTTTGGTGGTAGGGAAGTTTCTTTCAATTTCTCCCATGAATCGCAATAATCATAAGGGAATACTCCTTTATGTGTCACAAGATCGAGTCTTGTCTTGAAATGTTTAGCGGTATGTTTCAGCACATTTGGAATGTCCGTGTCATTATGTGCAGACTTGCGCAAATTTGATACCAATGTATCCAAACTGTCCGGTGTGAATCTGAATGTATCTATGAATCTCAGGTGGAGTCGATTGGAAACGTGTTTAGTGAAGCTGATGTACTTTTCAGATGTGTTTGGAATGACTTTGATCCTATTCTTGTCGGCCCCAAGTTGAGGAATGAGCAGATGTGTATCATAGTTGGATGAATTGTGTAGAAAAACTGGAATGAAGGTCTGACGCTGTCTTTCCAGATTGCATGGATTGCACAGTGCATTTCTATAGAAACCAGTCATATGACAATGATCATACACTTTGTCTCTTCCAAACTTTTTACCGCAAGCTTCGCAGTGTGTAGCAGCATCATGTGCAGCTTGTTGTTGATCGGTGAGTGGCATCATTCTAATACCCAACTGGTCCATGGTATCAGCAATAAGTTTTGCATAGTGGCTGAGCTGACTCATGAAGTGTTCAGCTGCATTGGGACCTCTGTAGACAATCGGTTCCTGAGGTATGTAATGGCTCAGTGTCAGCCATGAAGGAAATTGTGTCTCATCTCTCACAAAGTACATGCAATAGCTCATTGCATTGTGGTATTGTATCACTTTTGTCTGCTTCCCAATCCATCTCTCTGGAGCTTCCCCCTCCACATCACCCTCTTCTAGGGCGGGTGTCTCCAGCAGACACTCAAAGTCTGCATACACTACAAGTGGCAGTCTGAACTTCCTCAAGTGCTTCTCAAACTTCAATGTTGGAGGTTTTCCATCTTTCAGCTGTGGCATGATCATCCTAGCCGTCTTGTTGTTGGCACAATACTTCTCATGTTCTGCCATCCTTTGCTCACCATCTCTACTGAGAGTGTAGTGGGTGAAGCATCGTCTGCAGATAATTATACGTCCATGACGTTTTGTCAGCTGGGAACTCAGGAGCTTGTCAAAATCTTTGATCCAGCAGTAGTGGGTGTTGATTTGTGGATCCTTGTTTGCATCTTCAGCATCCTGCAGCAAATCGTTAGTCTCTGCACCATCATCTTCAACAGCCTCACCCAGTAGCAGAAGATCAAAGTGCTCAGTCTTCATGGTATCGGTGACTCGTCTGGGGAAGATGTTATTATCAGAGTCTACTGCATACACGTTGACAGAGACTGTAGGGTTATCCTTCTCAAACCTATCGATCTGGTTTATAGTTGTCGGGAAAGTGATGCCTTTAAAGTTGTATTTCTCCCGAAGATTGAAGTATCGCTCGTTGACTCGTTGGGGATTTACTCCTTGGACATGCTTAGCGAGGATCGCCCACATGAAACATTGCTGGTCCTCATTCCTCGGATTGATGATGGCTTTCCTTGCAGCTAGCTTGGGCGGGGTAATGATGTATGAAGAGCCTCTAAGGGGAATATGTTTGCTGATCCTTATGAGTAGTCCATCAATCTGTAGCAGTGTCCATCCACTGGATTTCCCTTCGAACATAGCCTCCTCTTCCAGCATCTTCTGGCAAGCCATCTCCACTTGATGAGGCAGCGTGAGAACGGTGAATGCTGCATAGTTCGGTGTTTTGAAAGCGATGTCCTGCACCTCCTCCACCTCTTCGTTGTTCGGATCAAGGAAGCACTTGTGATAAGTTGCCTCCAGCACCAAATTGAATTTGATTGCACCATGCTCCTGGATTTCTGCTGTCAGGACGCTGTTGATCTTCTCCTCCAAGTTGTCAAGGAAGGACTGGAAATCCTTTTGAGGGCTTGTAGAACACTGGTTGTTGAAGAACAGGGTTCGAAGATTGTTGTTGAACGCCTCCTCCAGCACAACGAAGTCGTCACACTTTTCCTGAGTCTGCTGGCAGCGTCTTCTCTTGTTAAGGGACATGGTAAGCTGGAATGAAACAATATGCATTAGACATTGACAAATGAAATTGTAAGATAGTTGCAGGTTTCCTGGAATGAAACAGTATGCATTAGAAGATAGTTCCTTTAACAATATGCATTAACAAATTTCAAGTTGCCCAAACACTATGCATTAGCAGTTGGTAAGTGGAAAAGCATTTATAAGTGCAAGCATTAGGATGCATTAATTGCAAAGAGTACTTACTCTGAAAGTTGATCAAGACTGGAGCACAAGAAGCACAAGACTGGTAGGCACAAGGAGCACAAGAAGCACAAGAAGCTGGAGCACGAGCACAGTAGTTGGCTGTCTGGTGTGAGAGAGCAGTGTATGATAACTCCAACAGAACACCCAGCTTATATACTCTAGCCACTACCTCCCACCCTCGACCCCCACACCCACCCCCACCCCTCACCCATAGCCTGAACAGCTCACAGATCCCACCATTTTCCATTTTTTTTTTTTTTTTAATTTTTTTTTATTTATTTATTTTTTTTTATTTTTTTTTTTAATTTTTTTTTTTTTATATTTTTTTTTTTTTTTTTTAATTTTTTTATTTTTTTTTTTTTATTTTTTTTTTTTGTAATTTTTTTTTTTGTAATTTTTTTTTTTTTTTTTTTTATTTTTTTTTTTATTTTATTTTTTTTTTTTCAAGGTCAGGGTCAAGGTCAAGGTCAAGGTCAAAGGTCAAGGATGTGCCAGCTTTATGTGCCAGAAGTCTCCTTTTGTAACTACTTTCAGGGGCTTTTTACAAACATTCCACCGGTCATTTTACAACAATGCCCGTGAACGGACGGTGACAGAGTATAGCAGTAGAGAATAGCGCTAGGACCGCTTGTGAATGGGCCTGACCGTGACGTCAGGCCTAAGGAGGTGGAGCGTTTCTGTCAACACTCGCTGAATAGGGTATAGCTCCCTGTTGGTACTGAAAAGTGACAGTAGTGTTGGAATAGCTTCATTACAACACTAGTTTGATAAGGCATAAAATAAAGTAAGCTGTATACTCTTCTACTTTTTTAAGGGATCCTAAGTTCAGATACGGATCTGAACTACTGTTAGTACTGAACTGTGACTGTAGTGTTAAAATAGCTCCATTTTAACACTTGTTTCATTAGGCATTGAATAGAGTAGGCTGTATTGACATATGCTTCTGATGTTTTGAAAGGATCCCAAGTTCTGAAGTGGGTCTAGACGTCTGTTGGTACTAAGAAGTGACAGTAGTGTTAAAATAGCTTTATTATAACACCTGTTCTATGAGGCATGGAATAAAATAAGCTGTATCGACATAGGCCTCTACTGTTCTGAAAAGATCCCAAGTTCTGATATAGGTCCAGAATGCTGTTGGTACTGAAAAGTGACAACGGTGTTGAAATAGCTTCATTGGAACAGTGGTTTTATAAGGCATGGAATAAAGTGAGCTATATCGACATACGCTTCTACTGTTTTGAAGGGATCCTAATTCCTGATATGTGTCTATACTCCTGTCGGTACTGGAAAGTAAAATAAGTGTTGAAATAGCTTCATTATAACACTAGCTTGATTAGCCATGGAATAAAGTCAGCTGTATTGACATACACTTCCATTGTTTTGAAGGGATTCTAAGTTCTAATATGGGTGTAGACTCCTGTTCGTACTGGAAAGTGACAGTAGTGTTAAAATAGCTTCATAGTAACACCAGTTTTATAACGCATGGAATGAAGTGAGCTGTATAGACATACGCTCCTACTGTTATAAAGGGATCCTGAGTTCTGATATGGGTCTGGACTCCGGTCGGTACTGAAAAGTGACAGTAGTGTTGAAATAGCTCCATTAAAACCCTAGTTTGATGAGTCATGAAATGAAGTGAATTATATTGACTTTTGCTTCTACTGTTTCAAAGAGATCCCAAGTTTTGAATTGTTCCAGACTCCTGTTGGTAATGAAAAGTGAGAGTAGTGTTAATATAGCTCCATTATAATACCTGTTTTATAGGGCATGAAATGAAGTAAGCTGTATAGACAGAAGCTTCTACTGTTTTTGAAGGATCCCAAGTTCTTATTTGAGTCTGGACTCATGTTGATACTAGAGAGTTACAGTAGTTTTAAAAAAGCTCCATCACAACACTAGTTTGATAAGGCATGCAATAAAGTCAGCTGTATTGTCATACACTTCTACTTTTTTGGAAGTATCCCAAGTTCTGAAATGGGTCCAGACTCCTGTTGGTACTAAAAAGTGACAGTAGTAGCTTGATTAAACCACTAGTTTCATAGAGCATGGAATAAAGTGAGCTGTATCAACATACGCTTCTATTGTTTTAAAGGGATCCTCATTCCTGATATGTGTCTATATTCCTGTTGGTACTGAAAAGTGACAGTAGGGTTGAAATAGCTTCATTATAACACTAGTTTCATAAGTCATGGAATAAAGTAAGTTCTATCAAAATACGCTTCTTCTGTTTCAAAGGGCTCTCAGGTTCTGATATGGGTTTAAAGTCTGGTCGGTACTGGAAAGTGACAGTAGTGTTGAAACAGCTTCATCAAAACACTAGTTTCATGAGCCATGGAATAGAGTAAGCTGTATCGACATAAGCTTCTACTGTTTTAAAAATATCCCAAGTACTGATATGAGTCTAGCTCCCTGTTAGTACTTAAAAGTGACAGAAGTGTTGAAATAGCTTCATGAAAACACTAGTATGATAAGGCATGGAATAAAGTAAGCTGTATTGACATACTATTCTACTTTTTTAAGGGATTCTAAGTTCTGATATGTATCCAGACTACTGTTGGTACTGAAAAGTGACAGTTGTGTTGAAATAGCTTCATTGTTACATTAGTTTTATAAGGCATAGATTAAAGTCAGCCTTATTGACATACACTTCCACTGTTTTTTAAAAATTCTAAGTTCCGATATGGGTCTAGACTTCTGTTGGTACTGGAAAGTGACAGAAGTGTTCAAATAGCTTCATTGTTACACCTGTTTCATAGTGCTTGGAATGAATCAAGCTGTATTGACATACGCTTCTACTGTTTTAAAAGGATCCCAAGTTCTGATATGAGTCTAAACTCCAGTCGGTACTGGGAAGTGACAGTAGTGTTGAAATAGCTTCATTATAACACTAGTTTCATAAGGCATGTAACGAAGTCAGTTGTATTGAGATACACTTCCACTGTTTCAGAGGGACTCTGAGTCCTGATATGGGTCTGGTCTCCTGTTGATACTGAAAAGTGACAGTGGTGATATAATAGCTTCATTATAACGCCTGTTTTATGATGCATTAAATGAAGTAAGCTGTATTGATAGAAGCTTCTACTGCTTTGAAAGGACCCGAAGTTTTGATATGGGTCTAGACTCCTGTTGGTACTGGAAAGTAAAATAAGTGTTGAAATCGCTTCATTATAACACTAGCTTGATAAGCCATGGAATAAAGTCAGCTTTATTGACATACACTTCCATTGTTTTGAAGGGATTCTAAGTTCTGATATGGGTGTAGACTCCTGTTTGTACTGGAAAGTGACAGTAGTGTTGAAATAGCTTCATAGTAACACCAGTTTTATAACGCATGGAATGAAGTGAGCTGTATAGACATATGCTCCTACTGTTATAAAGGGATTCTAAGTTGTGATATAGGTCTGAACTCCGGTCGGTACTGAAAAGTGACAGTAGTGTTAAAATAGCTCCATTAAAACCCTAGTTTGATAAGTCATGGAATGAAGTGAATTAAATTGACTTTTGCTTCTACTGTTTCAAAGAGATCCCAAGTCCCGAAATGGGTCCAGACTCCTGTTGGTACTGAAAAGTGAGAGAAGTGTTGATATAGCTCCATTATATCACCTGTTTTATGGGTCATGAAATGAAGTAAGCTGTGTAGACAAAAGCTTCTACTGTTTTTAAAGGATCCCAAGTTCTGATATGGGTCTAGACTCCTGTTGGTACTGAAAAGTGACAGTAGTGTTGAAATAGCTTCATCATAACACTAGCTTGATAAAGCATGGAATTAAGTCAGCTGTAGTGTCATACACTTCTACTGTTTTAAAAGGATCACAAGTTCTGAAATGGGTCCAGACTCCTGTTGATACTAAAAAGTGACAGTAGTGTAAATAGCTTTATTAAAACACCAGTTTCATTTGAGCATGGAATAAAGTGAGCTGTATCGACATACGCTTCTATTGTTTTAAAGGGATCCTTACTCCTGTTGGTACTGTAAAGTGACAGTAGGGTTGCAATGGCTTCATTATAACACTAGTTTCATAAGTAATGGAATAAAATAAGATCTATTGACATACACTTCTTCTGTTTCAAAGAGCTCCCAAGTTCTGATTTGGGTCTAGACTCCGGTCGGTACTGGAAAGTGACAGTAGTGTTGAAATAGCTTCATTATAACACTAGCTTCATGAGGCATGGAATAGAGTAAGCTGTATCGACATAGTCTTCTACTGTTTTAAAGGGCTCTCAAGATCAGAAGCGCGCACAACTCATAAAGTTTCTTTTTTGTGCGCTAGTTTTTCTAGTAGCACATAGCGTGATCTCGTCAACATCGTTGTTATTTCATAGGTCCGCCATTGATTGCTCCATCACCGGATCACCGCCTCACGCAGCAATTTGCAATCTTTCAGCAATCTATTCAAGTTATTTAATTTTAATATTTCAATTGTTTGCCCACTCGAGCAGAGTTTTAGTTGAACATCAATATCCAAAAGGTAAGTGATTACTGAGCACTATTCATGTATTTTGCAAGTATATGTGCATATGCACATAATATTAATTTTAGGTAAGGATAAACCATTGTGCATCATGTATTAATGGTGAAAATAAAGAGTCTTACTGACTCTTATAATTCCATATTATCAGCATCCTTAGACTATGATTCAATACGATTTTTGATGCCATTTAAACAATACAGAAAAAAGCACAAGTCAATGATTAGATTCCTGGATGTCTTGTTCCATGACGAACTGCGTTGTTAATATTAACTTGTTATGTGAATTTAACGACTTTCAGTCAAATATTCATTGAGAATAAGTAAAATTTACTTACTCTGTAGGCTTTCGAATCTTTGAGATCCGTTTTCAGAGGCGTGTTCCTAGATCATCAATGTCAGTTTTTTTATTTTTTTTTTTTTTTCAATGATTAGTCTACAATAAGGTGTTACCTACCCACACAGCACAAGAATATCCTTGGCATATCCTGAGAATGTCCCATAGGGATGACAGGAATATCCTGAGGAGATCCCGTTGTGGGATATGAATATCCTCAGGATGTCCCTAGCACATGTGAATGTCCGCCAATATCCCTATCCTGGGGATATCCCTCTAGGATATCCTGGGGATATCTCTCTAGGATATTCTGGGGATATCTCTCTAGGATATTCTGGGGAAATCTCTCTAGGATATTCTGGGGATATCTGTCTAGGATATTCTGGAGATATCTCTCTAGGATATTCTGGGGAAATCACTCTAGGAAATTCTGAGGATATCTCTCTAGGATATCCTGGGATATGCTAGGGTTGTCCTGAAGATATCATCTGGTCACACCTCCAGGATATACCAGTTATATCCCTTTAACTATATTCTATCATATCCCAAGGATGACCTTAGAAAATCATGTGAGCACCCCATCAGGATATTCTAGCAATACACTTCTAGAATATCCAAGGAATATAGGACACGTTTCAAGAACTTTAATCAAAGTTTGAAGTTATTTAATATATATAGTGTTAATAAAGGTGATAGGAAATCCAAAAATGCAGCATATATGCAGGTGCAAGCCACAGATTAATGATTCATCTAGTGAAGTTGATTATAACTCTTTAATAATGGCCGGTTTAGTTTGTCTTATTAAATTACTGAAATTATACAACATTTTATGTAGAAAATCAAATCAAGTGAATAAATGAAACTCTTGTCTTGATTTACAAAAATAATTTATTGCAATAATTCGTTTCAAATCTTCCAGAAAAATTATTCATTTAATAAAATTTATAGAAAATTAAAATTTATTATTCCTTTAGAATAAAAAATATTTATTAATAAAAAATAATTGATCATCATCCGTAATGGGCGCTTCTGTTGCACCCGTTATCCCCAAATATCCTCGGTCGCAGGCCATTTGTTTTCTGGAAAAATAATAATAGATTGAAAAAACAATAATGTAACTGCCTATTAACATTGACACTTTAAAATTTGTAAACATATGTGAATAACAATCATAATAGTGCAGTGTTAACAAAGGTCTGTTTTAATTAATAGAAATCATATACAAATTTGAAAACAATAATATCTACCAAGCCAGTTCCAGAGACATGCGCATGCACAGAACACTGTTGCTAATAAAAGTTATCTGAAAAATCTTCTAAACAAGTTGCTCAGAATCCGGATACTGCAATGAAGCATTGTTGTCATAAATGCTGGCATGTACAAATGCATGTATGAATGCTGCATGATTTACGTTTTGCAGAAATCTCATTACCATCACATTACAAAAAAAAACTATTATAAAAATTAATAGTTCTGATGTACTACATAATTATATATGAATGAATAATTCATATTGAATTAATGAGTATATATTGTCAGGTCACTATCAAAAATCTTTTAAAAATGCCAATAACAGCTGGTCATTGTTTTTAAGGAATCAAAGATCAACATGAGAAATTTTAGTTTAGAAAATGTTTACTGACAACAGTGTTTTGTGCATGCGCAGTCCTCTGGAACAGGTTTAGTAAATATGACTTTATGCTGATATTATCCAGGTCTAATTTGTATTTACACAAACATAACTTAATGCTGATATTATCCAGGTCTAATTGAAAAACATTTAAAAACAATTATTTATGGAAATGAATATTTTTTATATTATATAAATACAATCAAAAAAGCTATTTTATTCAATATAAACAGCTGAGTACCCGGAACCAAACATATGTAAGCACTTGAACAATTCTCCACAAAACTACTTGTGTGCGCAGCTATGACCATGCTGATGTGTAGAAATTCCGTTAAACAACGATCGCCGCCACTCAAAAGGCACGCACCACTTTAAAGACAATTGAGCGTCCATGTGGTGTCTGGCCCAATGTGCCCTTTAGTTGCACCTTGCGAGGGCGAACCCCATTTTAAATTTAAAAGCCAGAAAACACAATTATTCATCAGCATGATGCAATGAACCAGATAAGTATAGTCTACTGATATAACTTTTAAGCCATATATTTACAGTTACATTTCCCACATTTGAAACTTTTGTCTGTGATGTTTTTCATGACGAAATACTTAATGAACAATCTAATATTAAAACTGACACTGTATTTCACTTTTAAATAATGTTTTACTCACATATATTGGAGATGCTTGAGAAATGCATTTCACTTCTGAAAAGAAGCTTCGTCAGCCTGCCGCCAGGGGTCATGCTTTGTTGAGGTTAGGATGAGCGGCCATTATGTATTTGAAAATTTTGTTTGATTTTAATTGTGTTTGGTCGTTGAGTAAGTTTGTTCTATCTTGTCTATGGTGTTGAATATTTCATATTGTTCCAGTGTATTTAGTTTGTGGCTTTTTTGGAATGTGTGTAGGATTTCTAAGTCAGTTTGGATGTTATTGTGTGAGTGCTCAGTGTTGATTAAGTGATCTGCAAATGTTGAGCCAGAGTTGGAATGTAGTGCTTTGATGTGCTCTTTATATCTTATGTTGAATGATCTGCCTGTTTGTCCTATGTAGTACTAGGGGTGTTGCATTTGAGCTCCAAAACCTGCAAACCAATACAGATTTGTCACACTCACTTAGCTCAACAAAAAATCACACAAAATAGCTTACATCTTCCAAAAATCCAGATTTAACACAGCATTCAGAACAACAAACAACCTGAAACACCAGATCCAACAAAAACCAGCTCACCTAACAAACAGCACAATTCACAAATTCAACAAACCAGGCATATATAAGCTCAAATGCAACACATGCCCCAAGTACTACATAGGACAAACAGGCAGATCATTCAACACAAGATATAAAGAGCACATCAAAGCACTACATTCCAACTCTGACTCAACATTTGAAGATCACACAATCAACACTGGGCACTCACACAATAACATCCAAACTGACTTAGAAATCCTACACACATTCCAAAAAAGCCACAAACTAAATACACTGGAACAATATGAAATATTCAAACACCATAAACAAGATAGAACAAACTTACTCAACGACCAAACACAATTAAAATCAAACGCAATTTTCAAATACATAATGGCCGCTCATCCTAACCTTAACAAAGCATGACCCCTGGCGGCAGGCTGACGAAGCTTCTTTTCAGAAGTGGAATGCATTCCTCAAGCATCTCCAATATATGTGAGTAGAACATTATTTAAAAGTGAAATACAGTGACAGTTTTAATATTAGTTTGAAACTTTCTTTATTGTTTATGTGATCGAATTAAGTGAATTCAAGAGCAGAGTGAGTTTTCAATTATGAAGTGATCCATATAGAGTGGGATTATAATATTTCAATATTTTGTCTGCACTTTCAAGGTGGATCAAAATCACTATAACATCAACTTACTTTGTTTCTCTATCCTTTCTCTCCTTAGCCTTTGATAGCCCTTTCTTTATGGTCATCTCCATCTCAGCGTTTGTTGCATTTTTAACTGTTACCCATACTGTGTCTAAAAGCCAAAATAAAAAAGAATAGTAAAAAATAAAATAAAAATGTTCTATTGAAACAATAGAATGTTATCAAAATTTAAAATTGGTAATGATGACTTATGAACAGAGTAAAAAAATTTTATCACTCTCCACATGCATTCCAGTAATAATTTCAGTCATTTGAATGACACTAGTAGATACTCAGTGTTGAAAAAATATTTTTCCCTTTAGCGCCAAACCAGCTATCACTGCAAACTTCATTGCTTATTTAGATAAGGCTCAAAATCCAAATTTTTTATTCAGCCATTGAACATATAAATTTAATAGGTCATGTAAAATTCAATATCACAAAAATCAAGTTACAGGAGCATTTGCAACATTCAAAAATACCACAAGCATATAAAGCATAAAGTCGCAAGCATACAAAGCACAGAATCAAACAAGCAATAATACAATCCCAATTTTACAATCATATAAAAGCACAAATCATATCATACAAAAGCATAATCATAAGTCATGCCCAATAGTAGAGGCGAAGTGATTGGCTGGATGTGAAGGGATTGGATATTGAGAGTAATTGGCAGAAGATTGTACAATATTTGTTTCATGTTCATGCCACATAATTTAGTGAACAATTTAATATCAAAACTGACACCGTATTTCAGATATATATTTTTCACTCACCTTTATACTAGAGATACTGGAGGGTTGCATTTCACTTCTAAAGAGAAGCTTTGTCAGCAGCCTGACGTCATGAAAAACATCACAGATTATTTAGTGAATTCTTTCACCTGCAAATAAATTAAAACTGGAGATTATGAAATTCAAATGTTACTTCATAAAAATGAGATTTTATCGTAAATAGGAGTGTCACATAGGCTAAAGCACCAAACCATATTGTTAATTAATTGAAGTGGTTCTAATCTGTGGAAATTTGATACTGGGGAAGTGATATATGGGAGCCGTGTGCCGTGGCTTGTATCTGTTCAGATAAGATAAGCACCTCAGGCCCCCCTCACTCGAAGTGCCTGCATATGGAACTTATTATTATATAGGCCACTGCACTGCTAATTATTAATACTGCTATGAGAAGACTTTTATAATAATGACCAGATTTTAGAAAGGCTTGAGGTGAATCAACCTAATTGGCAGAATTCAAAAGAGTTAGCCTAGGCCAAACCCATGTTAGGTACGGTAATTCAATAATAAATTAGAGTAGGAAAATAGTTACTCAGTATTTACCTATAAGCTATCATCATAGAAAATTTTCGTAGGTTTCAATCAACTTCATAAATCACATAATAGGCTATTAGAAATTCCAACCTTACACATAGCCTAAATTGTATCTAGGCAAGAGATCTACATTGCATTCCATGTCTAGCTAAAATTAAACAAAGTAGAGGACAGTAGGCTAATGTTTGCACTTACCTAGAAATGTTTCGGTTGTAGTCTCGTTGACGATTGAACAACAAATTAGGCTACAAGTTTTCTTGATAAAAATCTATAATAAATAATAAACAAACCAAAAACAATCAGCAAGCAGCGATTTGACGCCAGAGTCAGAAAACGATTTTTTCCACAAAATTAACGAACTCACTCAAGATGACAATATAACAAACGTAATTAATTCATTACAGTACTAATGAATTAATTTGCTTAGGCCTACTGTTACTGCACCTATATTCTCTTAAATAAAATAGTTTTATATTTACTCTGATTCATTTTTCTTCTGTATATTAAATAATATTAACTACATTGTATTTGTGATAATTACAATCACATCTAGCAGGATTATAAAGTTCAAGTTTGGCAATACTGCTGATATGTTAATGGGATATGCTGAGAATATCCCTGGGATATGACCATTGAAATGATGAATGATACATTATAGATTTCCTACGCATGTCCCTAGGATATGACCGTCACATGACAAATTAATGCAACATTTAATGTTTGAATTCTCATTTGACCAATTTCCTTATTAACAAGGTGAAATTAAGATTGTATGGTCATTTTCTACATTACTGTAAACCTTAAACGTTCATGTTGAGATTTTTCTTTTTCAATATCCTGAGGATATCCTAAAGATATCCCAAAATGCTATGTCCCTGTGGGATATTTGGGGATCAGTGTGGGATATCCTGAGGATATTCTGTGCTATGTGGGTACCCTACTTTATTTTATTTTATTTTATTTCAGAAACCTAACTTTCTCCCATTGTTTTGTGTAGTAGTGAAGTCATCACTTTCTAGGCTTTAAGCTAAAGCAGTGTAAACTTCTAGGTAGGCAAAGGTCTCGATCTATTATTTATTTAGCATATTATTAGCTTTGCCAGAAGTCTAGGAGATAAAGCTTAAATTTATTGCCTGCAGACTAAGTTTGGCACTGTGAAACAGCAAGAATGAACATTTTTGGATCTGATAGATAGAATTTCTTGTTTTGACTGAATGAGAATTTGACTTAATGAAACGAATTCGTTTTTTGTGCAAGCATATTTTTAAAATAGCATCTATGGCCACTGCTGTTTTAGTGACAGTAGGCCTACGCCGTACTGGTACCTCTTGGGACAAAAAACAAAAAAAAATATATATATTTTGTAACTTCAGGTGAGCCATTATGCGATTGACGCAATGTAGAACTAGCAACTGTGTCTACTTGGTGCGAGACTGTACCTAAGTTTATCAAATTTATAGATTTTTTTTGTAAAATCTAGCTATCTAAAAACACACTGATTACCTTACTTTCCATTTTTGTAACAAACTGTTATTTGAAAAATTATGCAATAATACATGTAAACTAGGTTTTTGTGCGCTTTTTATAATATGCCCTTGAAATCTGTACAAGATTAAATTTCTACAGAAGGCCAGTTAGTTAGCAAATACAGTTTTTTTCCAGTAAAAGCAGACATAACTTTTAAGGAACCACAAGTTTGATATGCATAAAAAATTTCAAACTGTCTCAGACAATAATAATCTTTGTATTCTTATCTTATCAATTTAAAAAGTTTTCCTGGGGGCGGACCCCTTCTGAATACCCCCCAGACCCCCTGGAACATTGCGTACCTGAACCTATATTGTGACAAAAGCAGCACTATCTATGCCTATATTAATAACTTAATATTTGCTGAATTAAATAATTTATTTGTAATAATCAAATGCTACTATACTGTTTTGCTGTAATATCGTAGATTACAAATTTAACATCTATATTTTATATGCAAATTACAATTTTTTGTCACATAAAGTATTTATTTTTCAGCTGAAAGTACTCATGTCGGTGGGAGGGAGAGATGCTAAGGCAATGACTTATAATTGCTTGAGATGATGTCTAAGCTACGCAGTCGCAAACAAATTGTCTTATTCAGGTGTGGCAGCTAAGGACAGGACAAAGACCAAGAAAATAGCCTTCAAGACCACGCAGCTCTGCAAAGTTATTAATGGTAGGTTTTTTTAAATGTTCTGTCTAAAATATTTGGAATCTACATTCCAACCTACCTATCATCACTGACAGTGCCACTGCTGATAGAAAGATTGAATAAATATATCAGGAAGCTTGTTTGAAGGTTAGGACATTGGCCTCACACATTAACAAAACTTGCTTCAAACTACTTACCTACTACATACCTACTTATGCTAGAATGCAAATAAAACTACCTAACAAACCCTATAGAAACCTACAATTCAATGCAGAATATGAATTAGACTACACGTTAAACTTCTTAGACCTCACTATCACAAAACTAAATAACATGCACAAATTCAAAATCTACAGGAAACCAATTCTCACAGACACACTTATTCACAACTCATCCAACCATCCACACCAACAAAAACTTGCTGCTTTTAACTCCATGATCTGTAGACTCTTAAATGATCCACTATCACAAGCTGACCGACCACCAAGAAGAAATTAATATGATCAAATACTTAGCTCAACAAAACGGATACAACACAAATATGATAGACAGAATCCTAAATAAAATGAAAACCAAAACAGATTTTTCATACACATATTTCAATAAAAAAACACATATTCAAAATCTACAGGACTTTTGACTTTATGCAACACAAAGTAGCACATATTTTTCAAGAATCTGTATTTAACACAGCATTCAGAACAACAATTAGCCTGAGACACCAGCTCCAACAAAAAAACATCTTACCCAACAAACAGCAAAATATGTTTTTCATAACCCATTAAAGTTTGTCATGTAACTAACTACATTAACATTTATTTTGTCTTTCTAATTCAAAATTCAGAGTCAGATTAATATAAGGCAATGCAAAGATCAACCTTACATACATTTTTAATATGCACTATGCCTAATTTTCAGATTCAGTTATCTTAAAATGTATATGTCCATCAATTAATGATCCTGACATGCATATGTCCAGCAATTAATGATCCTGACGTATGAATCAGCTGGCCTTTGTCAGTATCAAAGCTACACAAGGCATCACCCATCCTTCACTCATACTTGGGTTGAGATACACCTGTTTGGAGTTCCCATTTCAAAGTTAACTTGACCACGTGGATTCATTGATTTCATCAATTTTAATTGATGGTACTCCCTGACTTGTTGAGGCGTTTAAACAACGTTTCCTAAAGTGATCTATTGTCAGTAGTTTCATGTTACTGAAATGACAAAAACACTATTATTTTACAGTTGCTGTGAAGAAAATTCACCCTTCATCTACTGACCAAGATTTGAAGGTCTACATGCATCACTGGTTGCAGCAAGCCAACTCAAGGATCCCCAAATGTAAGAATACTTATTTAAGTTATTTTAATTATTTATCCTCCAAATTGTGTCATAGTTCTTTCCTTTCAGAAATACATTTTTTTCATAAGTGTCCATGATAATGAATTAAAGTGTATATGATGTTGAAGATCCATCTTGTTTCCACTAATATATAATAAAAACTTAGAAAACACTTGAGTGGAAATTATGTCTCATGTTATGGCATGACAGCTATTTCACTCTGATGTTAAAAGCATCGTCAGATGACCCACAGTACACTCTGAGTATACTGTGAGTCATCTGACAATGCTCTTAACATCAGAGTGAAACGGCTGTGACATCATAATGTGTCATAATTTCCACTTAGTGTTTTTCAAGTTTTTATTATAAAATGTATAGATTACAATACATAGGTTTAGTATATAATAATAATATTGTGTGACCTGGCTGACTCCTATCAGTACTTGGGATATTTTTAAAACAGTGGAAGCTTATGTCGATACAGCTCACTCTATTCCATGGCTCATGAGACTAGTGTTTTGATGAAGCTGTTTCAACACTACTGTCACTTTCCAGTACCGACCAGACTCTAGACCCATATCAGAACTTGGGAGCCCTTTGAAACAGAAGGAGCGTATTTTGATAGATCTTACTTTATTCCATGACTTATGAAACTAGTGTTATAATGAAGCTATTTCAACCCTACTGTAACTTTTCAGTACCAACAGGAGTATAGACACATATCAGGAATGAGGATCCCTTCAAAACAATAGAAGCATATGCTGATACAGCTCACTTTATTCCATGCTCTATGAAACTAGTGGCTCAATCAAGCTATTTACACTACTGTCACATTTTAGTACCAACAGGAGTCTGGACCCATTTCAGAACTTGGGATCCTTTCAAAAAAGTAGAAATGTATGACAATACTGCTGACTTTATTGCATGCCTTATCAAACTAGTGTTATGATGTAGCTTTTTCAACAACACTGTAACTCTTCAGTACCAACAGGAGTCAAGACCCATATAAGAACTTGGGATCCTTTAAAAACAGTAGAAGCTTTTGTCTATACAGCTGACTTCATTTCATGCCCTATAAACAGGTATTATAATGGAGCTATATTAACACTGCTCTCACTTTTCAGTACCAACAGGAGTCTGAACCCATTTCAGAACTTGAGATCTCTTTGAAACAGTAGAAGCAAAAGTCAATATAATTCACTCTATTCCATGACTTATCAAACTAGGGTTTTAATGGAGCTATTTCAACACTACTGTCACTTTCCAGTACCAACAGGAGACTAGACCCATATCAAAACTTGGGATCCCTTTGAAACAGTAGAAGCATATGTCGATACAGCTTACTCTATTCCATGCCATATGAAACTAGTGTTATAATGAAGCTGTTACAACACTACTGTCACTTTTCAGTACCAACAGGAGTCTGAACCCATTTCAGAACTTGGGATCTTTTTGAAACAGTAGAAGCAAAAGTCAATATAATTCACTTCATTCCATGACTTATCAAACTAGGGTTTTAATGGAGCTATTTCAACACTACTGTCACTTTTCAGTACCGACTGGAGTCCAGACCCATATCAGAACTTAGGATCCCTTTATAACAGTTGGAGCATATGTCTATACAGCTCACTTCATTCCATCCCACACAGCACAATAAACCTGTTCCAACCTTGTTTCAAGCCTAAAAGAACAAGCTTACAAGTTCAACTTTAGCTTGGGTAAACAATCTTTTAATATAAACTTGAAAAAAACACTTTTAAATGGAAACTAACTCACGTTATGGCGTGACGGCCGTTTCGCTCTGTTGTCTAGAGCATCGTCAGACGACCCACAGTACACTGACTTAAGGTATGAGTTTGAGGGTTATGTATGTTGGAATGGTGATGGGGTGGGGGAATGAGTAGGTGGGAGGTTTGAAATTGGGATTATTTTGTCAAATAGAGTATGTGAGAAGAAGTTAAGTTGATCATTTAAAATGTTGTCAGGTTGCTGCTTTGCATGTTTGTAAATTTCATATTGTTCTAAAACATTGAGTTTCTGGCTTTTGTGAGTGAAGTGTAGTGTGTCTAAATTAGTGTCAATGTCTGTATAACTGTGGCCTGTTGAAATGATGTGTTCAGCAAAAGTGGAATGTGTGTTTGGGTGTGAGATGGCTCTTGTGTGTTCTTTGAATCTAGTGGTGAATGTCCTGCCAGTTTGTCCTATGTAGAACTTGTTGCAGTCATCACATTTCAATTTGTAAATTCCAGATCTGTTGTACTTGTTTTGAGATGTTGTCTGAGAATGCAGGTGTTTTTTGAGTGAATTAGTTGTTCTGTAAGCTATTTTATATTTGAGTTTCCTGAATGAAGCTGCTATTTTATGAGTTTTGTTGTTGAGGTAAGTAAGTGTGATGAATATATGGGGGTTGTCATTCTGTTTGTTGCTGGTGTGAGTGATTGGTTTTGTTGATATTCTGTGCAGTAGTTTGTCTATTAGTGTGTGTTTGTAACCATTCTGTTGTGCTATGTATTTTATAGTATTCAATTCTATATTGTAATCTTCTTGTGACATAGGAATGTTTGTTAGTCGGTGGAGCATGTGATTGAAAGCGGCATGTTTATGTTGGGTTGGGTGATTTGATGTGTTATGTATTACTGTATCAGTTGTTGTGGGTTTCCTGTAAATTCTAAATGTTTTGAATGCATGTTCCTGCTTTGTTATAGTGATGTCCAAGAAGTTGATACTGTTATTGTGTTCAAGTTCTAAGGTGAATTTTAAATTGGGATGGATTTTATTGAGATTGGTGTGGAATATTTCAGTTTGTCTTTTATTGCCTTTGTATAGAATTAGAATGTCATCAACATATCGGTGCCAGCTGATGATTTTGTCTGTATTATGTAGGATATGTTTTTGTTCTATATTGTGGACAAAGATTTCAGCTAGGATGCAAGAAATTGGGGAACCCATAGGAAGGCCATGAGGTTGTGAATAGAATTTATTATTGTATGTGAAGTAATTTTGTGAGGTAACTAGTGTTGTGAGGTCTAAAATTTCTTGGAGCTGTTCAGGTGGTGTGTTGTTTTGGATGAGCATTTGTTTAAGGTGAAGAAGTGTTTCTTGTATGGGTACATTGGTGTACAGATTTGTAATGTCAAGAGAAGATAGTGTGGAATTGTGTGGTATATGGATTTTTTGTAGTTTGTCTATCAGGTCTATGTTATTTTTTACTGCTGTGTGCTGATGGAATGTTATGTTCTGTCTTATTGTTTTATCTAGGAGTTTTGCTAATTTGTGTGCAGGTGCATGTGTGTGATTTATGAGAGGTCTGATGGGAATATCTGCTTTGTGAATTTTTGGTAAGGCATTTAGTTTTGGTGCTGATGGATTTATGTGCTTGAGGTGCTTTTTGTGGCTGTGAGGAATGATGTGTTGAGTACGATTGATGGCATCTTTTATTTGTGTTTGGTACTTGGGAGTGGGATCATTCTTTAGTTCCATGATTTTATTTTTAGTAATGAATTGTTGAACCTTTGTGTCTATTTCTGTTTTATTTATAATGACTGTGATGTTGCCTTTGTCAGCTGTGGTTATGATCAGGTTATGTTCTTTCTGTTTTTTCCTAATATTTTTCATGGTTATAAAATCTGGGTTGGTTTTGGATTGGACTTTGAAAGTGTTTTTATTGCGTGATATGTCCTGCCTCAGGTATTCATGTACATGGATATTTGTATTTTGTATAGCAGTTTCTGTGTCAATTATAGTTTCAGTCAATTGTTTTTGTGAGAGGTCATGTTGTGTGTTAATATTGTGTTTTAGTCCCTTATCAAGTAGTTCAATTTCAGATCTATTGAATTCGATTTGTGTGGTATTCATTGTTCTTTTATGAAATTTCTGTTCTGTGGTGATTAATGGGGTCTGTGCATTTTGAAGTTGTGCAATTTTTTGGTTATGTTTGGTTTTTAATTTTTTGCTCATGAGATTGACTATGCTATTTGTATATGTGATTATTTCTTGTAGTTCAGTGTAGTGAAGAATAGAGCTGAGTTTTAAATGTAAATAATATGCTTTCTTGTTGAGTTCATTCTTTTGTCTGTGTAGATGCTGTATGCTGTTTTTGATGGCCGTCACGCCGTTTTTTGAAACGGCCGTCACGCCATAACGTGAGTTAGTTTCCATTTAAAAGTGTTTTTTTCAAGTTTATATTACATATTAGTGGAAACAAGATGGATCTTCAACATCACAATCTTTTAAGCTTAAAAATAGCTTGTTTTAAGCTTCGAAGTTACCACTTTCTCAACTTTTTCTAAGTTTGAGGTTACAAGCTTAAAACTAACTTACAATACCAGGATAATAACAAGCTTGTTTAAGCTAGGCTAAAGTAAGTTTAAAGTAAACTTGCATTATCAAGTTATTAACTGACTTACAATACCAGGCTAAAAACAAGCTTATTACAACTAGTCTAAAGTAAGCTTAAAGTAAACTTACATTCCCAAGTTATTAACAGGCTTTTAGGTAGCTGATTGAACTTTATCAACAAAAATCTGCAAAATAACTATAGTTGAAACACTGCTGTTGAATAACAACAATATTGAAATTGGAGAGCAACATTTAAAAAAACACTATAATTTCTTGGACAAAACTATAGTATTCTACACTTTTTTAAATAAAGTATATAGGTATTATGATAAAATTAACAGGTTTGAGGAAATCACTCATAAAACAATGCATATAGTTTTCATAGTTAGTAGGGGTTGGGGATAAATTATATGTACAAAGAAGGAATCTTCATAAAATAATTTTAATGTATACAACACACACAGCAGTGTTTATTCTGAAGTAGCTGCTTGAGGGTTTTCTTCTACAAAGGCCCTGGAAAAAAAATCACAATTAAAATGGAGGAAGTAGGTTGATAGGGCAAATGTCATGAATGCAAACATGTAATGGCATTTAGAGCCATTATATATTTTAATCAACAGTGATCATCCAAATGCTACAGCTTAATTTAAACCAAATTGTCACTTAAATCAGTGATAGGTGGCAATCATAATATGGCTGAAGTAGCTCACTCTAGATGTGTAGCACAAATACAAAAATATGTGCTGGCTGTTTACCCAATTCTCAATATGGTAATAATATTTTTGTCATACTCATACACATTCACCACTTTACCAAGCATTGAATCGAGCCAGTAAACAACTGTTTACAGAAAGAACAGCAGATTTTCATTACTGCATCCTTTTTCAGTGTGTTAATGGATATTACCACATTCCAGCTGATTCAGAATTTGGAAGAACAGCTGATCTCAGATAAATTTTTAGTATTTTACTACTGTGGTGGATTTTGAGGTTATGTTTAATGATGTTTCTTGTACTTGCTCAAATTCTATTATTTTTATATTTCAGACTAGTATGACAAAAAATATCATTTGTAACTTGTCTGAGAAGATGTTTACCATACTTGTATGATAATATACTGCACTTGACTTCATCTCATGCAAGTAGTTACAAAAGGCAGGTGCTGGCGCAGAAAGCTGGGGCATCCTTGACCTTTGACTTTGACCTTGACCCTGACCTTGACCTTGACCTTGAAAAAAAAAAAATTTAAAAAAATGAAAAAAAAATTAAAAAAAAAAATTGAAAAAAAAAATTAAAAAAAAAAAAATTAAAAAAAAAAGAATGGTGGGGGCTGTCACCTGTTCAGGCTATGGGTGGGGGGTTGGGGTGGGGTTGGGGTGGGGGTGGGGGGTCGAGGGTTTGGTGGTGGGAGGTACTGGCTAGAGTATATAAGCTGGGTGTTCTGTTAGAGTTATCATACACTGCTCTCTCACACCAGACAGCCAACTACTGTGCTCGTGCTCCAGCTTCTTGTGCTTACCAGTCTTGTGCTCCTTGTGCTTCTTGTGCTCCAGTCTTGTGCTCCAGCTTCATCAACTTTCAAAGTAAGTACTCTTTGCAATTAATGCATCCTAATGCTTGCACTTATAAATGCTTTTCCACTTACCAACTGCTAATGCATAGTGTTCAGGCAACTTGGAATTTGTTAATGCATATTGTTAAAGGAACTATCTTCTAATGCATATTGTTTCATTCCAGGAAACCTGCAACTATCTTACAATTTCATTTGTCAATGTCTAATGCATATTGTTTCATTCCAGCTTACCATGTCCCTTAACAAGAGAAGACGATGTCAGCAGACTCATATAGGTAAAAAATCACCTTGCTGTGCTTTCAACAAAGACAGTTTCAACGAAAAAGAGAGGGTAGAGAGAGAGAGTGAGAGAGAGCCCCACTTCTACTTCCATCACAGGCCCCGCCCACCGGCCTCTACTTATTCATTCCACTCAAGAATGTGTATGGATGATGGGTGACCATGCTTCCATGACTTATGAGCATTATTATCACTTACTCAGTGGTTTGGGACCCACCTAGGTACCCCATGTTCTTCATAGCATGACACTGCTTTGTGATGTCCCAAAGAAACTCTATGCATATGACCCATATGCATATGCACTCTATGCACATGACTCATATGCATGTGCACTCTGTGCTACCCTGGTGCACTCTGTGCTACCCTGGCGCCCCCTAGTGCCCCTAGTGGTGCCCCAGTGCTCCCCCTAGGGCCTCTAGTGGTGCCCCCAGTGCTCCCCTAGTGCCCCTAGTGGTGCCCCAGTGCTCCCCCTAGGGCCTCTAGTGGTGCCCCCAGTGCTCCCCTAGTGCCCCTAGTGTGTAAGATATTGAATGGAGGGTTTCTATCACTAGAAAGCTTTCTATGAATCAGTCAACATATCAAGCAGGCAGTATAAAAGTGTGAGCAGAGCTCAAGGAGAATCATTTTACTGTCATAAGTTAACTGAGATAGACATGAAGTATAAGAAGCAAACTGTGGAAGACATTGCTCCAACCATCATGGAGATTGCCCGGCTGCAACGTGACATCAAGAGGAAGCATAAGGAGCTAACACTGGGCAGATCATTGGAGGAAGAGGAGCACTTCAAACGTTTGAAACCAATTACTGATCGACTCAAGAACATTAAAAACATTATCATGAAGCAACGTATCCCAGCACGAGCACCGGCACCAGCACCAGCACCAGCACCAGCACCAGCAACTCCACTCATGCGTCCTCTTTCATCCTTGAGTCGTGTACCTCCTACGCCACCAAAATCACCTGGCTTGCCTTACCCATTCCAGTTGAATCTGCCAAGAAAACTTAAGACACAACAACAGGAACCACCCAGGATACCATCACCTATTGCAGAAGATGAAGAAGAAATCATGGAAGCATTTGGAACAGCAGAAGGAGAATTGCCTGTGGAGAGCACTTCAAGAGTGGCACGGAGATTGTGGAAAGATGGAAGTAAATTTTCAGATGATGAGGATGATGAAGAAGAGCAAGGTGGAGAAGATTCAGCTGATCATGATGAGGAGCAAGGTGTAGAAGACCCAGCCAATGATCATGATGATGATGATGAGGACATTGAGATGTTGTTGAATACTACACAGGAAGAATTTGATGAAAGCTTTGCCCAATCCAAGCTGGCTGAAACAAGTGTGGGGGAATATGTCAAAGGATCACTGGACAACAGAGATGGGAACTTTGATGAGATGTTTGGACCAAGAGTCATACATAACAAATACTATCTTGGCAACAAGCTGCTGACCTTTGGACATGATGAAGACAGGATTGTATTGACTGACCCAGATGATGACACTGCTGAAAGGTCCTTCAATGCCACACCTGGAGTTTATGAGTTGATCTTCAAGAAACGACCTAATCTCAGTAAAGTGAAGTCTGCTGACAAAGAAGCCTACAAGAATGTGTTGAAGTTGACCAGTGTCTACAGGTTTAACTATAGTCCTGATGGTAGAATTGTGAACTATAATAGCCCCAAATACAGGACTACAATCATGGAGCTGGTGAGAGAAAAACCTGATACGGCAGTCACTGGGAAAGGACTTGAGTTACCATTGAATATGGTGGCTGGCAATGGCAGCCGGATTGAGTACATCTACTACAATGACCCCAATGAACTTGTGGACAGACTGAGGTTGTTGGATCAGTCTAAAGCAGTTGGCAACACTGGACATGAAAATGAAATCAACTCAATCTTGGAAGAATTGGTGGAAGGTGGTTACATAGTTGCTAAACATGCATACTAGCTACAATATACAAGAGAACAAGATTATATATCAGCACTGCATGATAAATTGCTCCTATGAAGAATGTGACACCATATACTTTCAATGGATGTTGAGAAAGATACAATATATATTTAAACAGCAATATAAGCCAAGGAGCTTCAATACACTGTCATACGTCAACAAAGATGGACATACATAAGAAGAGAAATAAGAACACTATGCAGAATGTTGCCAGTGCAGGAGTAGTGAAGAAGTATAAGGGGGAAGGAGTGCTTTCAGCAATCACAAATGCTGCAGGTGCAATAGTCAACAAAGCGATAGATGTACTGCCCATAGAACTTCATCTGCCTGGCTACGAGTACTGTGGACCAGGTACAAAGCTTGAGAAGCGATTGGCAAGAGGCGATCCAGGTATCAACGGACTTGATCAAGCCTGTAAGCAGCATGACATTGCCTACTCAAGGAGTAGTGATACTGCTAGCAGAGCAGCAGCAGACCGGATCTTGGCTGAAAGAGCTTGGAGCAGAGTGATATCTCCAGATGCAGGTGTCTTGGAAAAGGCTGCAGCACTAGCAGTGACCAACATCATGAAGACCAAAGCAAAGTTTGGTGGAGGAGTGAAAAGGAAGAGGACTGGCGCCAACACTACTGTCAAGAAGAATAGAGCTGAAGGATTGAAGAAGGCTGCTGGAGCAGTGAAGAAGAGAACAACATCAGCAACCAAGGGTCGAGGCCTGTACCTGAGACAACAACAACAGCAGAAGACAGGAAATGGAGTTCACTGTCATCAATGTGGTGGCAGCAGCAGAAGATGATTGGTCTGCCTGACCAAGCTCTGACCGATGTGAACCTCTACAAGAATGCCTGTTGTTTGAAGCTGAGACAGTTCCAAGGAGTGTTTATGCAAGATGCTCTACCAGCCAATGGACCATTGAAGAGCGAGTGTGGCATCATCAACCTGGACCATCAGCAACCATGGCTTTGGTAACCTGAGACCATAAGAGTTTACTGCCTATATGAGAAGAGGATTGGAGCTAGCAACAAGGATCAAATACAAATATGATTGGGAGCAGAAGGATCTCTACTCTCACATTTTTGTACATTCATGTTTAAAATTTTTGCTTGATGAAAATTGTTAAATAAATCCGAGTTCATTGTAAACCCACATGATTTTTTTTTTTAGTATAGAACCTATGATTATTCTGGTTGTCAATAAATTAGTCACAGTATGAGCAGTCATGGAAAAACATACATGAACTGTCAAGTCAACATCTCAGCTGGAGAAGCCAAGATACATTGTAATTGGACTGCAGACTGTAATTGGAACAGATGGTCATCAATTTAGTTGACAAATGGCAGGATGATACTGTTTACCATTGACTCTGCCAAAATGAAACAATCAAGACTAGCAGCATTACTAGGGGCACTATGGGAGCACTGGGGGTACCACTAGGGGCACTAGGGGAGCACTGGGGGCACCACTAGGGGCACTAGGGGAGCACTGGGGGCACCACTAGAGGCCCTAGGGGGAGCACTGGGGCACCACTAGGGGCACTAGGGGGCGCCAGGGTAGCACAGAGTGCACCAGGGTAGCACAGAGTGCACCAGGGTAGCACAGAGTGCACATGCATATGAGTCATATGCATAGAGTGCATATGCATATGGGTCATATGCATAGAGTTTCTTTGGGACATCACAAAGCAGTGTCATGCTATGAAGAACATGGGGTACCTAGGTGGGTCCCAAACCACTGAGTAAGTGATAATAATGCTCATAAGTCATGGAAGCATGGTCACCCATCATCCATACACATTCTTGAGTGGACAGAACTGAACATTGTTGTCACATAACTGGAATGAATAAGTAGAGGCCGGTGGGCGGGGCCTGTGATGGAAGTAGAAGTGGGGCTCTCTCTCACTCTCTCTCTCTACCCTCTCTTTTTCGTTGAAACTGTCTTTGTTGAAAGCACAGCAAGGTGATTTTTTACCTATATGAGTCTGCTGACATCGTCTTCTCTTGTTAAGGGACATGGTAAGCTGGAATGAAACAATATGCATTAGACATTGACAAATGAAATTGTAAGATAGTTGCAGGTTTCCTGGAATGAAACAATATGCATTAGAAGATAGTTCCTTTAACAATATGCATTAACAAATTCCAAGTTGCCTGAACACTATGCATTAGCAGTTGGTAAGTGGAAAAGCATTTATAAGTGCAAGCATTAGGATGCATTAATTGCAAAGAGTACTTACTTTGAAAGTTGATGAAGCTGGAGCACAAGACTGGAGCACAAGAAGCACAAGGAGCACAAGACTGGTAAGCACAAGAAGCTGGAGCACGAGCACAGTAGTTGGCTGTCTGGTGTGAGAGAGCAGTGTATGATAACTCCAGTCAGTCAGTCAGTGTGGGATAGGGTGAGTGTGCCCTGTCTGGCAACTTCGGAGCAATGAGCTCCATGGTTGCTCATCGCAATACTGTGCTGAAATTTTTGGGGTTCCTACTATTTTTAAGACCTTAAGTAGAACTTGACATTTTTTTTTTCACGTCTGTTTTTCCTAAAAATATTTTTTTTTTCCTATTTTCCTAATTAGCTGAATACAATAATACAATATAAGAAATACAATATATGAACAGTAAAATATTTATACAATGAATGATGATCAAAATAATTTTTATACAATTTTAATAATTTCTAATTAATTTCTAAATCATGGAAAAATTTTTAAAACATGGTTTTCCTGGAATATTTATCTTCCCAGTTAATATTGTATCTTAATATAATTTTTTTTTTCGAATTTCATGTCTTCAACAAAATCATGTCTTCAAATTTTTTTTTTTTTTCTCTTTTATAGCCAAGTTTATACTTTTTGTTGGGAAAATCATGGTGTGGAGAAGGGTTCTTCTTCCGGGGGGATTTGAGGCTGCATACAGTGATGAAACTGATTTATCTGGCCACTGCTGGCTCTTTTGGAGTCAACAGTGAATCAGAGTCTGTCAGGCCACCACTGTTGAAAGGGAAGTGGCTTATGGGTCTGAACTGGTCGTGGTATTTCATACATCTGCCTAACTGATGTACGCCACGAACTGGATGCTGTGTCATGTGGATTTCTTGAAGTGAGCTGAATGTTTTTTTTTTTTTTTTGTAGATTACGTCTTGGAGACTCCAGTTAAGGAGTATAAGACAAGTCAGATCAACAATATTATACACTAGATACCATAATTACTTCAATTAGTTGAGGTGAGGCTTAATTTTGATGTGAAAGGAACTCTTGTACACTATAAAAAGCCTTATCAACTAAATATTTCTTCAATTGTTTTTTAAATATTTCTATATTTTCAAGACTCTTCAAAAACTGCGGTAGCTTGTTGTAGAATTTCCTACCAATATGACTAGGTTTTTGTTTGAATAAGCTACTATTGTGACTCACCAAGTGATAATCTCCTCGGCTTCTTGTATTATAATCATGTACATCAAGATTTTGGTTAATATCATTCGTTTTTACATATAAAGTAGCTTCATGCAGTAGCCATGCTGTTCATCACAGATAAAGTTAGCTTCTTGAAGGTGCAGAAGTAACCTATTTAGAACTACTCTTTCAAAAATTTTACTTATTACATTTAAAATACTAATGGGCCTATAGTTTTCTACCTTTTCTCTATCACCACTTTTGAATATTGGCAAGATCTTCCCCTCTTTTAAGTTATCTGGAAAAACACCTTGTTCTAATGAATGATTGATCAGATGAATCAAAGGGTCTAACAATTGATCTTTACATTCTTTCAGAATTTTACTGGATACCCCATCCATTCCTACAGTTTTTTTATTATTTAAACTATCAATGATATTTGACAACTCGTCTTGGCATACTGAGTGGAATTTTAATTCGTTCTGAATCCCCTCAGTATTCCTCATGTTTGCATCACTAATACCTGTATTAAGAGATTTTTGAAGATCCTTAGCAACCAGTTGATAATATCTGTTAAAGAAATTACAAATGTCTACACTATCATCAATATATTTGTTATTTTCGTTAATTATTCTGGGGACACTAGTATAAGCATCTACATGAGCTACTTGCCTATTTTTGTTTATTACATCCCACACTGCTGTGTTAAAGTACACACTATTATTCAAAATTTCAGCTGTTTTCTTACATTTCGCTCTTTTCACTTCTCTTGTATAATTTTTCTTTAGAGCTTTGTAATTATCTTCACTTAACATATTTCTAGATAGTTTGAATTCATCATATGCATCTTTAACCCTATTTCTTTCTGCAAGGATATCATCAGTTATCCACTCTTCAATCTTGTCTAATTTGTTCTTTACAGGGACTTTTTTAACTGGACAACTCATAGTAATATGAAACCTTAAAATATTAATGAAACTATCATATTTGTCATTTAAACTATTGCTATTGTAAACCCTACTCCAGTTTTCTTGTAGCAGATTCTGCTTCAAACAATCGATATTCCCCTGTTCACATTGTTGAATTTCTTTCATTACTCTACTCTTTTTAATTGATTTATGACCTTGCAACCCCACCTCTAAGATTTGATAGTCATGATCAGATAGTTCCGAGCCGCCTAATCTTGTTTTAGAGTAATCTATATTAGTAAGGATGTTATCAATTATTGTTTGTGATGTTCTTGTGACTCTGGTATATTCATGAACTTTTATTTTCAAGTTATTCATGTATATAATATCCTTTAAATCTTCTGTCATTTTATTCTGTGTTGCAAAGTCTGTATTGAAATCTCCCGCTACAATAACGTTTGTAAAACGAGTAGTAGTAATCTCTAAAAGCCTATTGAATAGTTCACAAAAATTGTTCCATTCCCCATTTGGTGACCTGTAAATACCTAACACCGCTACTTCAAAATTATTGTCGATTTCTACTCTCAAACCAGTAACTTCTAAATCCATTTCCACAGCAAATTTCTCTACATATTCTAAATTAAATGTTTGCATATTCTTAGCATTTTTCGTGAAGATAGCTACTCCCCCACTTCGATGAGATGTCCTGCAATACGACGTTTTCAATGAATAGTTTGGAATATTAAGTTGTGACAATTCATCTTCTTTTAAACCATGCTCTGTGAAAATAGCTATATCAGGAGCCTCCTTTTTAAAAAATACTTCGATTCTATCTATTTTGTTACGAATGTATTGAATATTCTGATGGAACACAGTGAGTACCGGTACTCCCCTATCATCCCTTATTACTTTATCGTTGCTTTTGCATATTGAAGTAGATTTACTTAATCTCTTAGAATCTTGAGAGCCTATCAGATTGCTACAAGAGTTCCTTCCACTAATGCTATCCTGATTTTTTGATTGATTAACGTCTTTTAATACAATTGAAGATATGAATTTATCATCTGAAACTAGTTTCCCTTCCCGGTTTTGAGCCACTTTACTAAAAAAGGTTCGTTAGATGATTGTTTAGGAGAATTATTGACAGTAGATTGCAAGCGACTTTCAATCAGCTCTGCCAGCCTATTACAAAATATTACTTTGCCAGATTGATTTAGATGTAGACCATGATTAGTGAAGTTTTGTTTTTTCAGCCTTTCATTTAGATAACAAATCCCCAACTGCTTAGAATTCTTATTTTTTAGGCTGTTGATTGTATTATGAATTGATTTATTTGTTGACTTAATGGCTTCATTTAGCTCTGGCCTATCAAACCTATACGGAATTGTACTTATTATTACATTAGTTTTTTGGCTGAGTGGCACAATCTCTTTAATTTTTTCATTTATTTCAGGAAGATGTTTTAGATTAGGTTCATTTATATTGTTTGAGCCACCCAGTACTATTAGAAAATCGTTTTTTCCAAAATCTTTAGTTTGTTCCTGTGCTGACTCTACGATTGCGTTTATAGGGGCACTTGGTTTGAAAGAGCTCTGAACTTCATAATTATTTTTTAATCTTTTATTTAGTAGGTCACTACAGTCTCGTCCATGACGAGTTAGTAGTTGGGGAGTCTGAACATATTCATATAAAAGGGTGTTCGGGACTTTGTAGTGGAAGTTGCAGACGGTTCTAATGATTTTATTTTGGAGACCAAATAGTCTTTTCCTATTGGTCGCCGATAGGTAGGGGAACCAGACTGGGGCAGCATAGGTCATATAAGCCCTGATAATAGCTGTGAATATGAGCAGTCTAAATTTCAGGGGAAACGATGGGGTGATGAGAAGGGGGAATAGTTGTCCAAACAGCACACGGCTATGTCTTACTTTGACATCAATGTGCTGTTTGAAGGTTAATTGTCTGTCCAGAGTGACACCAAGGTACTTAACGGTGGGGGACCATGGCAGAGCGTGGCCATGGATTGTGAGAGGGGGCGGAAGTTTCTGTTTCCTGGAGAAGGCAACAGCTACACATTTAGTAGGATTTATCTCTACCTTCCAGGAGGAACACCAGGCTGTGAGCAAGTTTAGTTGCTCTTGTACTAGCCTGGCCGCCTTATTGAGGTTCAGGCTGCTGGAACTAAAGGTGGTATCGTCTGCAAAGAGACTTGTAGATACTGAAGGTAGAGATGGCATATCGTTAATAAAAAGTGAATAAAGGATGGGGCCGAGTACTGAACCTTGGGGAACACCTGCTGATGTTGCTGTAAAAGCAGAAATGACTGTTGAAGTGGGGGTACGGGAGTTGACAACAAAGTACCTGTTAGTAAGGTACGACTTGAAGAGTCTTACTGTTGGTGGTGGGAAGACTGAAGAAAGCTTAAAGAGCAAACCATCAATCCATACAGTGTCAAATGCAGCTTTGAAGTCTATAAAGACTGCTGCAGTGTGCTCCTTCTTATTGAAGGAGTCTGACAACTGAGAACAGAATTTCATTAGTTGCAGAGTTGTAGAACAACTTGCACGAAATCCAAACTGCTCTGGCCTTATTACACTATCAAGTGTCTCTTTTAGGTGCTTCTCCAGAAACATCTTCTCAAAAAGTTTTGAGAAGAAGCAAGGGATGGAGATTGGCCTATGGCTTGATGGCTGAGTGGGATTTTTTCCTGGCTTTAAGAGCAGGAATAATTTACTTTTTTGATTATTGAGTCTGTAATGTTCCCAAGTTCCAAAAAAATTAAAATCTCATTATGAAATTACGAAATGCCTCATTCTCTGAGTAGGGTGTAAAACTTACGCTTGGTGTATTCATCTTTATGTCAATCTCGTTACTGGAAACATTTATTTCATTTTCTATTAGTTGAATAGGTGAGATAGGTGCGAGGTAAGATTGTAGGTTAGCTCTTATTTCGAGGTATGCTTCTTCTACATCTGTCCTGTAGTCTTCATCTTTCTGAATAATTTCTTCATCCTCAGAAGAATTCAAAATTTCTTTATGTATTGATGTAAATTTGTTTTTGTAAAGATAAAGGAATACAGATCCTGTTTCCTCTGAATACACAGCCATTCATTAGACAAAATTCGTTGTCATTCAGACCAAGCGGTTTTAGACTTTTTCCTGTTTCTAAATATTCATATATATCTTTCAAGTTCCCATCTTTCCTTGTTTCCTGTTCAATTGCTTTTCTAGTTACAGGCATTGTTTCCACTAACTAATGATGCAAGAGTTGATTCTCTCAATTAGTATTGAATCAAAGAGTAAGCCCCAATTCAATCAAATTTGAAATTGAATTTGCATCTTGATAATAGTTTAATGATGATAAGACTCTAAAATTATATGAAAACATAGCCTAATTAAAAAAAAAACAGGATAATATCTTAATTTATTTATTCTAATATAGGCTATTTGGACAATAAAATCAAAATATAATATTATGAAACTGATAGTTGATGATCTGATTAGCATACTTGGATTTCAGTGTTAACATTTATTTTATTTGGATTGTGGAAATATATATGTAAATTCTGAATGAATAGCAAAAACTGGCTTCTCAAGCACTCACCACTTGTGTGAGTCATCCCTGCGCCGCCATCTTTGTAATGGACAAGCACATAACAAGTGGCTTCACCTCAGCAACAAGAAGCCCCTTCTATTGATCTTATGTGTTCGCTGATCTAGGTTCATAACTGAACATTAATAAACCAATTCAAATGAGTAGCCAAGGACCTGACAAATTCACATAAAATAAAAAATTCACGAAAAATGCACATTGGCAGTTCTTGGAAGAAATTCCAGGAGTTCTTGTTCCATGATGAACTGCGTTGTTAATATCAACTTTTCAAGTTGACAACTTGCAGTCAAATTTTCATTAATAAGTAAAATTTACTTACTCAGGGGCCTCTGAAAATGGATCTCAAAGATTCAAAAACGTTTGGCCTACAGAGTAAGTAAATTCTACTTATTCTCAATGAAAATTTGACTATAAGTCGTTGAATTAATTTAAAAAGTTAATTCTTGAGAGAGTTTTATTTCTTCTTCTTGTTCAACAGATCCCATAATATATCATGCCTGGATATTTTTTTTCAATTCAACGATTTGAAAATAATGAAAAACTAACATTTTATTTTATTGCGGATGATGCCCATAAAAGTCTGGAGGCTTGTGCGTGGATAATGAGGTGAATGAAACATCCAAGGCTGAATGAGATTTGAACCCAATGCTGCAGGAAGCCAGAGCCTTATCTTATTACAGACAAGCGCTCCTACCAACTGCGCTAACAGAGCCACCATATATTTATATTGTTCTATAAATTTATTAAAGTAAAGATTTCAACATAAAAATGAAAACGTTAGACCTTGTTCAGTAACAGTAAAACGGATAAGAGCAGCTAAGCAGTAGCCATCATGATATTCTTCAATTTTGTTTTCTATTTTGAAATGAACCAGCTGTAAAATGTTTTGATTTTCGCTAGTCAAAACTAACTTAGATCCTAAAGTGGCGATCTGTTTTACATTATAATTATTTTTATATTCAACCCCCTAACTCCAAAATCAATAGCCATCTCACTTGAATTATAATAATAAGTAAAATAAGTGATTGGTGGGGAAACCCTTACGGGTAGTTCCACCTCACCATTCAAGTCATGTGGGTGAAATGGTAAACCTACTATTTTAGATGGGTTCCAAATCACCGGGTATGTGTATTATTATTCCATGGACAATGAGGAAGCTATATACAGAGTTTCAAGAGTCTAGAATCTTTCTTTAAAGCCCTAGGGCACGGACAGACGGACACTGGCACAATTGCAATAAAACCCTGTGGGGTCCTTAATAATTCCAATCAAGTGAACAACTACAAAAAGACAAAAAATAAATTGAGTAAGTAAAACACATCTAAAATCACGAAATCATACAACAAAATAAATCTTGTCACTTACAAAATTTCACCAATTTAATAATTATTGAGGGCTATCAACAAAACTTCTACAAACACATTTACAAATTCAACAATACTTCCCTCAATATTACAACAACAAAAAAAAACTGGATTTCGACTAATATATTAGCTACTAATTAATAATAATTAATATAATAATAAATAAATATTCATATCCATCAATGAATTACCATGATATAGTTTGGTTTTTTTTTAATTTTGGAAAGTAACTGATTAATATTAATAACAGGTGATTAGAATTAATTTCGTTTATTTAATAATGAAGGAGGAACTGATACAGTAGTCGATGCAATTACACATAAAAAATTGGCATCAAAAACCTGACTAGACCAGTTTTTCAACATTTTTACATAGTTTTCAGTGCTAATTCAATTACATCACCTAAAAAAACTGGAAGAAAATTCACAATAACAAAAATTATATTGCAAGAAAATTGTCGCATGAAAATTGTTCTTCAATTGTTTACTACGCCCAAAAATTGTTCAAAAATATATTCACAATAATAAATTACAGTTCACTGGAAATATTAACAAATTCATCGTTCATTTCTACGTTGAATCCTGTCTGTACATTTGGATGAACGAATTCATCCATTCATTTCAGTTCATTGTTTGTTGAGTCTAGTTCAATTCAGGCTAGGATGAGGTGTGTGAATTTTCTACCACCTGAATGAACCTGAAAAAATTGTAAATTTATTTATTTCGGTAGTAATTAATTTCTAATATGATTTCTTGGCATAATATTGCCCTGCTAAATAACATGAAAAAATTGGAAGCGATATTAATTGCCTTATCATCTGGTTTCTCAGTCGTTAAAAAAATAATTCAGTAGCTATTCAATAGCGACCCTTAGGCTTGTTTCACACAGAACCGGCAGTCAGGTAACTGGCGACGTTCACTCTGCATAATTACAAGGTGTGTCATTTATTATTTCAAATATCGGGTAAGTGTGAAGCTCTCCAACGGTTTTCAATTAACGCCTGGTAATGTGCACAAATACCGAGTTCTACACAGAACTTGACACATATAGATATACTAAATACTTAATACATTAATATACTAGTAGTTCTGTGAACAGTAGACCTCACGCCCAAGAATAAGGGTGCTTGCACAGAGTAACATACTTCATGTATTCAATGATAATCACAAACGCAAAATTAATCAAAATCATCAGACCTAACCCTTGATTCAATTTGCGTAGTCTATTTTATGTCTGTTTTCTACAAGAGGTCTATTACCAGTGACTCCGTACCACATCAACAAGGCTGTGTTTTCTATTTGCGAGACAGCTGATTGCACAAAACATTAGATTTCAGATATATGTGATAAATGAGTTTATAAAACAATATGAATTGAATTTGTATATAATTTACTCACTGATCAATTGTTATTATACTTAGGTCTAATTGAAATATTAGAAATGAAACAAACGAATAATATGTAATTCTTATGAATGATAACTTTATTCATATGAATAAGGCTCAACCAGATAAATAAGATGGCCCGAGGGCTATTGATGAATCTGATTCCAATTGCATATGATGGAAAAGCTCATTTTAAAAATCATATGTTCCCATAGAAGAAAGCCTGGGTGCCTTTCCATTTTCCCTTTAAATTCAAAAAGATTAAAGGAAAACTTTAACCATACATCCCTGCGCATTAATAATAGGAACATTCATGCAAAATTTCATCAAAATTGGTTGATGCATTTAGCAGTCATCCAATGCGTTACAAACAGACAAATGCAATACGGTCGACTCGAATCATAGACCTCACTTCACTCGGTGAAAAAGGCTCAACCAGGTGAATAACCAGATGTTATGGCCCGAGGGCTATCCATGAATCACATTCCAAAATTTTATTGCATATGATGGAGAAGCTCGTTTTAAAAATCATATGTTCCTATAGGAGAATACTTGGTTGCCTTTCCTATTTTTTTCTTTATAATTATCCTTTAACGCAACAAAATTTCAAAAATCCTTACACATACATCGCTGTGCATTACTAAAACGAACATTTAGTAACTACACGTAAGGTAATTTTAAGCTAAATCCTCCACAATTCTTAGAGGTGGGGTTGTAAGGTCATAAATCAATTAAAAAGATTAGAGTAATGGAAGAAATTCAACAATGTGAACAGGGGAATATCGATTGTTTGAAGCAGAATCTGCTACAAGAAAACTGGAGTAGGGTTTACAATAGCAATAGTTTAAATGACAAATATGATAGTTTCATTAATATTTTAAGTTTTCATATTACTATGAGTTGTCCAGTTGAAAAAAATCACCGTAAAAAACAAATTGGACAAAATTGGAGCTTGGATAACTTATGATGATATCCTTGCAGAAAGAAATAGGGTTGAAGATGCATATGATGAAATCAAATTATCTAGAAATATGTTAAGTGAAGGTAATTACAAAGCTCTAAAAAAAAAATACGAAAAAGTGAAAAGAGCCAAATGTAAGAAAACAGCTGAAATTTTGAATAATAGGGTTTACTTTAACACAGCATTGTGGGATGTAAAGAACAAAAATAGGCAAGTAGCTCATGTAGATGCTTATACTAGTGTCCCCAGGATAATTAACGAAAATAACAAATATATTGATGATAGTGTAGACATTTGTAATTTCTTTAACAGACATTATCTGGTTGCTAAGAATCTTCAAGAATCTCTTAATACAGGTATTGGTGACTCAAACATGTGAAATACTGAGGGGATTCAGAATGAATTAAAATTCCATCCAGTTATCAAGGCAAGTTGTCAAATATCATTGATAGTTTGAATAATAAACATAGAGATGGGGTATCCAGTAAAATTCTGTAAGAATGTGAAGATCAATTGTTAGACCCTTTGATTCATCCGTTCAATCATTCATTAGAACATGGTGTTTTTCCAGATAATTTAAAGAGGGTAAGATTTTGCCAATCTTCAAAAGTAGTTAGAGAAAAGGTGGAAAACAAGAGGCCCATTAGTATTTTAAATGGCATTAGTACAATTTTTGGAAGAGTAGTTCTAAATAGGTTACTTCTGCACCATCAAGAAGCTAACTTCATCTGTGATGAACAGCATGGCTTCCAGAAAGAGAGATCAACAAAGACAGCCATAGTTTCTCTAGTTGAAAAACTAATAGATACAATAGATTCAGGTGATAAAGCTACTGCAATCTTCTTAGATCTATCAAAGGCATTTGATTGTGCTAATCATAGATCTTTATTGGAAATACTGCAAAATGTAGGCATGGATGGGCTTGAGCTGAAATGGTTTGAATCATATCTTATTGGGAGAAAACAATGTGTAGAACTAACTACAGTAGTTGGGAATAATATAGTAAAGAATAAATCTAATAAATTGGAGTTCCAAGCTGGAGTGCCTCAATATTAGGTCCATTGCTTTTTTTGTTATATGTCAACCGTTTACCTAAAGAATTAATTAGTGGTAGAGCCCTCTTATTTGCTGACGATACATCACTCATTTTCAGCAATTCCATTCTAGATCATTTAGAAATAAGTTCCCCTCAAATCTAAGGGCGCCTGGCTGTTAGTGGGTGAACGCTGTGTTGAGTTGCACTGTGTGATGACAGCTTTTGAAATTAAAACAATGGTATTCAGTGAACGTCCAGTAACTGACACAGCACAGCGTAACTTACAATGGCTGGGCGTTCATTGAAAACCATTGGTTTTAAAAGCTGTTTCACAAATTGTAGCGCAACTCAACACAGCGTTCAGTTGCTGGGCACCCTTAGATTTGTGGGAAATTTAGTTCAAAATTACCATACGTTCAATTGCCATGTACGGTAATTTCGAGTCAAATGGCCAACAATTTAACACAGCGTTTAGTGGCTGAGTACCACAGGTACTAAGAATTGTAGAGAAATTACTCGCGCTTCACGTTCGGCAGGGGTTTGCACCCCCTGCACTCTGCCACTTGGTTGGCAATATACATGCCGATAATGAAATGACTCCACTACAGATCCCTTCATACAATTTTCAAACACATTTCAAACCTGACTCCACTAAAGATTTATCTGTCCAATTTTCAAACACAATTGTTTGTGAATAGACTTTCTGCATATTTCCAGTTTTTAAAGGGGTGGTTCTTATTAAAAACGGCCAACTCTAACAAGGAGAAGGTTTTTTTTTAATGTTCAGAAACACATTTGACTTAATTTTCTATCTTTAATCGATTTTCATCATTAAAATTTGCAAGACGCCAACATTTGCAAAATTCAAAAAATCTCAACATCCCCTAGAAGCCAAATTTCTCAAACAAAAAAGTGAAAAATTTTCTAAATAGCGTTTTCTAATATGCATTTATAATCCGAAAAATTTCGGATTTTCTGGATGATAATGAGAGGTAACTATATTTTGTAAAGAATAAAATTGGATTTTGCCCCAAATTTCGATTAAGGGGGTGCTGGGGGGGGGATGAATTATGGAAAAATCTGAATATTGAGATATTTGAAAAATTCTTTTTTCCATTAAATAGAGCGTAGAAAACTATAGGTGCCCCAATTTTAAAGATCTTGAAAAAATCATCCCTCTTGGAGTAGGGGGCGAAAAACGCCACTTCACTGATTTTAGGGGGGCAAATGGAGGAAATTGTATTTTCAACTTTTTTGTTGATTGATAATATTAATTTTATCAAAGAAAGTTGATGACAGAAATAGGCATATGCTGAAAATTCATGGAAACAGGTTTTTAATCATAAGGGGCAGTTTTTATAGGAGTTGAAAAAATCTGAGATTTTCAAATATCCAATTTATGTAGATTTCAACGATGAGGAATGATAAAAAAATGAAAATGAGGTAAAAAGTATTTTTGAACATTTTTTGAAATAACCATCCTCTTCGAAGTTAAGGATGCCCAAATTAATGCATATTAGAAAATGCTATTTAGAAAATTTTTCACTTTTTTGTTTATGAGAAATTTGGCTTCTAGGGGATGTTGAGATTTTTTGAATTTTGCAAATGTTGGCGTCTTGCAAATTTTAATGATGAAAATCGATTAAAGATAGAAAAATAAGTCAAATGTGTTTCTGAACATTAAAAAAAAACCTTCTCCTTGTTAGAGTTGGCCGTTTTTAATAAGAACCACCCCTTTAAAAACTGGAAATATGCAGAAAGTCTATTCACAAACTATTGTGTTTGAAAATTGGACAGATAAATCTTTAGTGGAGTCAGGTTTGAAATGTGTTTGAAAATTGTATGAAGGGATCTTTAGTGGAGTCATTTCATTATCGGCATGTATATCACCAACCAAGTGGCGGAGTGTAGGGGGTGCAAACCCCTGCCGAACGTGAAGCGCGAGTAATTTCTCTACAATTCTTAGTACCTGTGGTACTCAGCCACTAAACGCTGTGTTAAATTGTTGGCCATTTGACTCGAAATTACCGTACATGGCAATTGAACGTATGGTAATTTTGAACTAAATTTCCCACAAATCTAAGGGTGCCCAGCAACTGAACGCTGTGTTGAGTTGCGCTACAATTTGTGAAACAGCTTTTAAAACCAATGGTTTTCAATGAACGCCCAGCCATTGTAAGTTACGCTGTGCTGTGTCAGTTGCTGGACGTTCACTGAATACCATTGTTTTAATTTCAAAAGCTGTCATCACACAGTGCAACTCAACACAGCGTTCACCCACTAACAGCCAGGCGCCCTTAGATTTGAGGGGAACTTATTTCTAAATGATCTAGAATGGAATTGCTGAAAATGAGTGATGTATCGTCAGCAAATAAGAGGGCTCTACCACTAATTAATTCTTTAGGTAAACGGTTGACATATAACAAAAAAAGCAATGGACCTAATATTGAGGCACTCCAGCTTGGAACTCCAATTTATTAGATTTATTCTTTACTATATTATTCCCAACTACTGTAGTTAGTTCTACACATTGTTTTCTCCCAATAAGATATGATTCAAACCATTTCAGCTCAAGCCCATCCATGCCTACATTTTGCAGTATTTCCAATAAAGATCTATGATTAGCACAATCAAATGCCTTTGATAGATCTAAGAAGATTGCAGTAGCTTTATCACCTGAATCTATTGTATCTATTAGTTTTTCAACTAGAGAAACTATGGCTGTCTTTGTTGATCTCTCTTTCTGGAAGCCATGCTGTTCATCACAGATGAAGTTAGCTTCTTGATGGTACAGAAGTAACCTATTTAGAACTACTCTTCCAAAAATTGTACTTATGCCATTTAAAATACTAATGGGCCTCTTGTTTTCCACCTTTTCTCTAACTACTTTTGAAGATTGGCAAAATCTTACCCTCTTTAAATTATCTGGAAAAACACCATGTTCTAATGAATGATTGAACGGATGAATCAAAGGGTCTAACAATTGATCATTACATTCTTCCAGAATTTTACTGGATACCCCATCTCTTTGTTTATTATTCAAACTATCAATGATATTTGACAACTTGCCTTGATAACCGGATGGAATTTTAATTCATTCTGAATCCCCTCAGTATTTCACATGTTTGAGTCACCAATACCTGTATTAAGAGATTCTTGAAGATTCTTAGCAACCAGATAATGTCTGTTAAAGAAATTGCAAATGTCTACACTATCATCAATATATTTGTTATTTTCGTTAATTATCCTGGGGACACTAGTATAAGCATCTACATGAGCTACTTGCCTATTTTTGTTCATTACATCCCACAATTGTGTGTTAAAGTAAACCCAATTATCAAAAATTTCAGCTGTTTTCTTACATTTGGCTCTTTTCACTTTTTTTGTATTGTTTTTTTTAGAGCTTTGTAATTACCATGAAAAGACTAAATTTTAAAACATCCCTCAAAAACCATCCCTATAAGAAAATCAGGGATTTCTCTCGTTTCATGTTCTAACCGAGTTGAAAAATCAACATCCTACCAAGAAAAGTTCATATTTCTCATAAACAAAAAAGTTGAAAATTTCCAAAATTGCATTTTTGTAATATCCCTGTATTTGGGCACCCCTAACTTCGAAAAATATGGTTATTTCGAAAAATGCTCATGAATACATTTTACCTCATTTTCATTTCTTCATCATTCCCCATCGTTAAAATCGACAAAAAACAAATATTTGAAAATCTCAAATTTTTTTCAACCACTATACAAACTACTTGTAATCAAAAACCTGTTTTTATTCATTTTCAGCATGATCCTATTTATATCATCATTTTCCTTTGATAAAAAATTAATATTATCAATCAACAAAAAAGTTTAAAATCCAATTTCCTCCATTTGCCCCCCTAAAATCATTGAAATGGCGTTTTTCGCCTCCTACTCCAAGAATGATGATTTTTTCAAAAATTTTCAAATCGGAGCACCTATAGTTTTCTATGTTCTATTCAATGGAAAAAATAATTTTTCAAATATCTCGATATTTAGATTCACCCCCATAATTCATCCCCCCCTAGCAGCCCCCTCAATCAATATTTTGAGCACCATTTGATTTCATCCTCTTTTAAAATACACTTACCGCCCATTAACAACCATGAAAACCAAAACTTTTCCCAGAAACAACTTTTTTGAGAAAAAAAATTGGGCAATCTTCCCCCACCCCCCACCCCTAAACAGCTTGACTAAGAAAATTTCGCCACTCACCATTGTGCTCAACTCAACAAAAACTACAAAATCAACAAAAGAATTTTCGAAATATCTCAATATTTAAAAATTTCACTTTTTTCACCCCCCCCCCTCCGAAACGTCCCCAATGAGTTTTTAGAAATTTTTTCTAGGGACAAACCCCCTCTAAAATCCAGTTAACCTTCATTAAAACCCACCAAAAACCACATAAAAAGTCCCAAAAATCGAGGGTAAATTGGGCCCCCCCTAAAAAAATAGGAGCCCCTTTTTGACAATGTTGGACTTTTTCCCCAGTCGAATCTCACTCAAAAAGAGTTTCCAATAGAAAACTCCCCAAAAATCAACCTGCATCATGAAAATCTTTAATGTCAATGAGTCAGTGGTGTTAGCAGTTGTAGAGTATATTAACTTGCGCATCGCGTTCGGGAGGAGGATGCACCCCCTGCACACCAGCCATAGGATCCATGATGTACGTTCAGGTGTTGGAATGCCTGACTTCACTACACATTTCTTTGTGCAATTTCAAACATATTTTCTAGAGTTTTTAGAAATTTTTTCTAGGGTTTAACCCCCTCTAAAATCCAGTTAACCTTCATTAAAAACCTACAAAATCCCAATAAAAAGTCCCAAAAATCGAAGGTAAATTTAGCCCCCCCCCCCTAGAAAAATGGGGGGACTTTTCAACAATGTTGAGGTTTTCCTCATGGTTTTGCCCAAGGCCAAAGACCATCCAATAGAAAACCACTCGAGATTCAGTTGCACCCCCTGCACCCCTGCCATAGGGTCTGTGATGTACATGACAGTGATAGAACGCTGGACTTTTCTGCATATTTCTTTGTACAATTTTCAAACACATTTGTTGAATTTCTTAATATCTCCAATTCTGAAAGGGGTTGTTTTTTTTCTTTAAATGCCACTTAGAAGGGTTGAGCTTTCCGATTTCATATCTGCTCTTAATATCAGCTGGCAATTATAGAAATTCTAAATTTTTCATTAACAAGAGTTTAATATTTTCAAAATTACACTTTTTTAAAGGTTTTGCATTTCAGGCACCCCTTCCTTAGAAGGGGATGGATTTTTCAAGAAACGTTTAAGAATATTTTACAGATATTTTTTATTCTTAATCATTTTCCATGAATAAAATTCTCAGAAAATTAAGTTTTGAAAATATCTAATTTTTCAACATCCTCCAAAAACTACCCCTATCAAGAAACTTTAAATTTATTATCTTTTCTGTTTTAGCCTTGGTTTAAATATTAGCTTCCATTCAGAAAAATTCAAATTTTTCCATTTTTGGTTTAAATATTAGCTTCCATTCAGAAAAATTCAAATTTTCAATTTTTTATTTTATATCTTTTACTTTGGGCACCCCTTACTCAGAAGGGGATGATTTTTTCGGAAAATGTTAAAGAATACTTTTGAGTTATTTTTTCATTCTAAAATAATTCTCATGTATTAAATTTTCAAAAAATCAACATTAGGAAAGATCAAATTATGAAACATCGCTCAAAAGCCACCCCTATCAGAAAAATTGAAATTCTTTCGGTTTTCTGTTTTGAACTTGGGTTTGATATCAGCATCCTTTCAGGAAAAGTTCCGGCCTTATTGTGACGTGCGACCAACGGTCGGAGACCACGGTCTCCAAACATTGGTCTCAGACCGCAGTGTAAACCCGGCTTAAGGCTTCCATTCTCATGGTTATTTATTCTTTCTAACTATCTATGGTAAATAAATTTTCATTTTATTCTTTGTAAGTTATTCCTTGTTTGTTTGTAAAACTGCAACCCACTTCTAAGCACCACACACCCTGAAAAGTAGCATATTTCTGTTAATTGGTGGCCAATCTTGAGAAATGAGGCATTGTTAGATTTGTAATAAAAATATCTAAAACAAGTTATTATAGTCAAATTTTTATACCACTAGCCATTATTAATTTAATCCTGTTCAAGGATTTTAAATGGCCGCCATTTTGTTTTTCAATGTCAGAAAATTTTGACAAATTTATTTTTAGATTGTTCTAATTGTTATAAAGCTGTATGCAAAATTTCAAAATTATACATTCAATGGTGTTCGAATAAAAAATAATGTGTGAAAAAAAACAAAATGGCGGCTGTGTGAGTAACTGGGCACTTGAGAGAATTTTTATTATGATATTTACTTTTGTTAGTGGTCCAGAAACACTGCCTAGAGAGTTCCTAGAAACTCTGTATATGAAAGAAAAATGTAATAAATGAACTACCCACCTTGCAAATGATTAGAACATGTCGATATCGACATAGACCTGACACCGGCATTGGTCCTAGAGGCCGGCGCCCCTTGCAGACTAGCGGGAGGCTGCTGGTGGGGAGGGGGTGTGGTAGAGTCAAGGGCTGAGCCCCAAACCTGGGTGGGCCCCCCAATGCCTGTTGGGCTGCTGTCCACCAGAAGCGAGGCAGGCCCCAGTTGCGATTGTGACGACGAATGGTAGGACTCGCGACTAAAGCCAGCACCCATTTTTAGGGCTTTTGACGAACTGTAAACACAAATAATATAAATAGTAATTTATACTAACAATAATCATATACATTCCTGGATATAGGGCGGAAGCCTATTACATTTTTTCTTGATTGTATCTTTAATGAATGAATAAATAAATGAATGCATTGTTGATATTAACTTTCTAATGTTAATTCAAATGTGATTAAAAATATTATTTCTTCTCAATTAAAATTGACTGCAAGTCGTTCAATTTACCATAGTTTAAAATCATTTATATTTAATTATCAATTAATGTACACAATTAACAATGAAACAATAGAATAGAAGTTATTTGAATTAATTAAGTTAGATAGATTTTGATGGAGAATTAAAAGAAGTATAATTGGGAGGAGTAGAAAAGGGAGAAGAATAGGAAGAAGAAGAAGGGGAGAAGGAGAGAAGAGTGAAAAAAGTTGAAAAATAAGAGTTATTCAAATTTGATGAATAAGATACATTTCAATGAAGAATTAAATGGGAAAAAGGGGGAGGAGGAAGAGAAAGAGTAGGAAGAGAAGCATGAGGAGGAGAAAGAGGATGAGAAGAAGGAAGAGGAGGAGGAAGAGAAGGAGGATGAAGAGGAGAAGAAAAAATAAACGAAGCAAGATATGATGAATGCGAAGGAGGAGAAGAAGAAAGAAAATGAGGATAAAAATAAGAAGAATGAGAATAGAGAGTAGAAAAATAAGCCGAAGTGTAAGAGAAGAGAAAGAAGAATGAAAAGAGGAATAAGAAGGAGAAGAGAAGAGGAGGGCGAAGAAGAAATGCAAAGATGAACATGGCACAGATAAATAAGAAGAGAAGGACAATAAGAAGAAGAAGATGATGAAGATAAAAAAAGAAAGGAAGGAGAAGGAGTGGAAAAAGAGAAGATGAGATGGAAGAGGAGGCATTGGAAGAGAGAAATGAATAAAGGAAGGAGGGAACGGCGAAGATGAAAAATTAAGAGTTAAGGAGAACAAAGAAAAAAGGAGAAGGAGAAAGATAAGAATAAGGAATTGGCGAATAGTAGGGAGAAAAGAAGGAGAATTCGAAGAAGAAATAGGGGGAGAATCAGGATAAAGAGATTTACAAGGACGAAAAGCATAAGAGTAAGGATTAGGTGAGAATGAGAAGAAAAAGAAGAAATAGAGAGAGGATGAGAAACCGAAAAAGAAGAAGAAGAAATATATGAATTAGGAGAATTAGGAAAAATAAATAAAATATAAACCTAAACGCATGTCATTAAGTTCAACCAACATGATTTTTACCTCTCTTGGTAATATCTGGCTGAAGTCGGACTTCTCGACTCCGATCTGAAAACAGAACAAAACAGGAGAAAACTCAAAAGGAAAAAACGAAAAATAAAATTAAAAAAAAAACATAAGAAGCCAACTCAAAACCGAAAAAGAAAAAAATGGACATAAAAAGCAAACTTATAAGTGGAAAACTAGCCACGGTAGGTAGAAAATGAAGAGAAAAGAAACACATCTTCATACAAAAATAAAGTGAAGAACTAGAGGAGTAATTGAGATTCTAGACATGAGTGGAATGATCAAGTTTTTAGAAAATGTTATTGAATAAATAATGTAATTTACTTCATTATAGGTTTTTTGCAGATTACGTCTTGAAGACTCCGGTTTAGGAGTATGAAACAAGTCAGATCAACAATTTATACAATCTTATACACTTAAGTCCCCGAGAAAATACTTCCATCACAGCCCGAGATGACAGAGAGAGAGTGCCGATGATAATAGCAATAATAATGATAATAATAGTAAAAATAGTAGTAGTAATAAGAAAAATAATAATAGTATAATAGTAATAACTGCTTAGCACAGTTGGTTGGGGCGTTACAACTTCAGCTTGGTGTCATTTCATTACTCCCCTTTTAGTTACCACAATTACCATATATCAATTAAATATTATCTAATTATTAAATAATTATTAATATTATTTAATTATTCTGATCTGAACTCTTGTACACTGTAAAAAGATTTGTAATTGCTTTTTTAATATTTCTATATTTTCAAGACTTTTTAAAAATTGCGGTAGCTTGTAGAATGTCCTACCTAGGTATAATTATTGGATAATATAATATTGTTGAAAAAATATAATTTACTTCATTATTGGTATTATTACTATTATCATTATCATCATCAGATATTATTATTATTATTATTATTTTATTGCTGATGATGCCCACATGAGTTGGAGACTTGGAGACTAATGAGGTGAATGATAACACATATAGATGCCAGACGGAGGAGCGGGATTCGAACCCTCGACCGCTGAAACGACAGCATGCTGAAGTTGTGACGCCCCAACCAACTGTGCTAAGCAGTTATTACTATTATACTATTATTATTTTTCTTATTACTACTACTATTTTTACTATTATTATCATTATTATTACTATTATAACGACTTTATTATAATGACTATTATTATTATTATTATTATTATTATTATTATTATTATTATTATTATCACAACATCTGATAATATATCAAGTTTTGGAGTTCAACTCCCATCACCTGGCAAATATATTTTTTTCAATTTTTTGATGGTTGCGCCTAAGTAATTAAAAAATTGTTACTTGTTTTTTTACGAAATTGCGTGATTATTATTGTAAATTTGTAAAGAAAGCAGTAGTGTGCTATGCCTGTTGTATCTTTACTTGATTGTGTTTTGTATTATAAATAACTGAATGAATGAATTATTATGTATTTTGTAAATGTATAGGCAATAAAGAATATTGATTTTGAAAAAAGTTCAAGTTAAACACTGCACTAAAGATAGCAATGAAGGAAACGAATTTTCAAACAACAATAAGGGACTTTCTTTATTCACAAAAAATAGAAAAAGTAATGATAAATCTTAAATAAATATGGGAATAAATCATATGATTGACTTGAGTGCTCCAATGAGGCCGCGAAAGCTAAATAAATAATAAGAGGAAAAGTCTGTGCTTTACTAATTTCTCAAAACAAATGTCTACTTAATAAAAAAAAACACATAACAAGTTAGAAATGCAGGAATTATGGTTAAATTGATCAATTAATCACCAATAATATTAATAAATGAATCAATTAACAATTGACACAAAAAATAAAACAAGACAACACAATAGCATGCAAGAGTTTAAAAATACGTGAAAATAGATCTAACCATCATCAATTTCATAATTAAGTTAAAAAAGATTATTTATTTGTTATTCGAAGGAACTATCATTAATTTATCTATTCCTGAAAATAATAAAGTAAATTTAATCTCTGCAGAAGAAGTACCATGAGAGAGATGAAAAAATAAAATAACTAAGTGAAAGCAAAAAACCTACTGATAAATCAAAACCTGTCACATTCTGGTCTAAAAGTACCCAAAAACAAATTACAATCACAAAATAATTATTAAATTTCAATCTCTTCAGGTATAAATTAAGTAAATCAATATTTAGCCGTTACTCACTTTCCAGCAATTTCAAGGACATCGTCATAGTTGAAGGCGGAGGCCTGGCACTTGCTCTGCCCCCCCTTGGTTAGCGCACCTCCCATGCTGCCTGCAGCCGAGGCAGACGCCGCCATATTGGATGCAGGGTCCTGCTGTTTCTTCATCTGCTTCCGGCGCTCCTTGAACCAGAACTCGTGACAGTCCTGCCAGTGAGGCAGTTTGGGAGCTTGCATTCTTAACAATAGTAAAGAAAAAAATTAATATTTTATTTAAAGACTGAATAAAAATGAAGTAAATAATAATATTGTGAGATCTGGCTGGCTCAGGTCTGGTGTCAGAGTTATCAGGTCGCACCTGAATAAGTTCAGGGCCTCTGGCATGACTTTAACAACTGTTTTTAAGCAGCCGGGACCGATGGGCTAATGTGTCCTCCAAAGCATGGGAGTGGTCCGAGGTGAAATTTTCTGGTCAGAACTGGGATTGTACATGGGCCGGGACCTTTGAGTTATCAAACCAGCGGAATGGGACAACTCACCGCCATACCAACTCATCACAAAAACGAAAATTAGAACTCCAGTAAGTGCACCCATCTCCATGTCATGAGTGGTCACATATGTACACCATTTTTGTTTTGTGCATTAATGCATTTATACACAATTAAATTTTTAATCAAATTCAATAAAATAAAATATCTTCAAACTGCTTCAAATCCCTTGAAAGTCCATTTTGTTTATTAATTGACTTGAGTTTTCGAGCTTTTTCCAGTTATGTCCTTTCATAATCATTTCCCATTAGTTTGTAATCGGAGCCCTTATGAAACTGTAGGGCCATCTCATCAACAACATCATCAGCATCATCCCCCATTAACGATGCACATGTTTTCATTGTGTTATTGTATGATGGATTTGTTAAATAAAAATTCATTTATTTATCATGTTGAATCGTTAGCTGCATCTTATTATCACTGAAAAGTGGAAAAAATGGAATATACTATCAGTCTTTCTTGTATGAGTTGGCTGTGCCAAGTTGGTACGCAGTGGCAAGTTCTCCAAGACCCAAATATATCTATGAAATCTTGACACCAGCTCCATTTTCATCTTTTTCGCCTTATTCTAGGCACAGTACTATGTTAAGCCATAACAAGTTACACAACCGGCCACTAGATAGTGCCAAGCGTTATCTTTCTTTTTCACTACAATTCAAGCATAACCTCTCACACAAGTTTTGTGTGTGACCAACTATATAAGCTGGTCACTAACTCATATTTATTATCAGATCAAAGTGGGAACATCAGATCAGAACTTCTCTAAGAACTGTACTACTTAGTAGTACTGCCTACTTCTGAGAGACTTATTTTTGGGAATGCTGATACTTTGGTGTATTATTGTATATCTACCCCCCCCCCCCCTAAGCAAGCACCTAACTGGGGCTCTGATATTCTCATATGGGTCTTGCCCATCATTATCATCACCAGCAATGACCCAAACTGGGCTCTGGTCATGCCAGTAGCTTGAGCAGGGACTTGAAGGCCTAATCTCAAACTGCTTGCAAGGTTGCTCTACCAACAGCCGAGGCTACATCAATTTTGGCACCCAACTTGAGGGGCAACTACTACATGGATGTGTAGTGACCCAATTGTCCACTGCAGCAGCTCACTTCATCACTGTTCTGGGGACAGTAAACCCCAGTGAAGCCCAAGACACTGGACCACTCCTGGACCCAGTTGTAGCAGGAAGCTCAACAACCACAACTGATCCAGCTGGTCTCCTGATAGCACAGGTCCAAGCTACTGGCCCAACCACAGTTCCTGACACAATCAGTACAATGGCAGACCCAGCCTCTGCCATCTCCATGGCCCAAAACCTGGCCTCCACCACTACACAGACAACACAGCACACACACTACATGGCACAAGAGTAGAGGTTATTCCCCGGTTCTGGCACGGACCAATCACAGAGCAGGGGGGCGTGGCCACGCCCTTCCACCCTTCCCTCTCCACCAGGTCAGCCATTTTGTAAACGCCCACCCCTTCCCCCCTTTACAGTCAGCCATTTTGTTTTTTAAGGTCACCCACCCCCCTTCCCTATGTCCACCACTTTGTTCCCAATAAATCAAAGGGGGACCCCCCGCAAGCACCAATGAGAGAGGACCTTTCCCCCCGCCGGAAGGTCGCCCAATAAATATAGAACATGCACTTTATATCTATATATACATGCTTGCAATTAGTATATCTATGTTTGGGCATATCTGTAACCCATATCTGTATATACAACATACACATCTATATATCTATATATACTTGCTTGCAATTAGTATATCTATCTTTGGTCATATCTGTAACCCCTGCCCCCCCAGCCACAGCCACCGCTTTAGCTATTAATTAAAATTGCAGCTGCACACTTCATGAGCTACCTCCTGCTGTGATTCTCAAAGCTAAATACCTACCCTCTCTCTCTTTCGCACACAACAGGTGAATTTATTTGCAATAGCATCAGCCCCCCGCCCCCCGCCACAGCCAGTGCTTCAGCTATTAATTACAATGACAGCTGCACACTTGCACCTCCCACTGTGGAAAAAAAACTACTTTATAACGTTTAAAGGCAGAAGTTGGCACATGCACAAGTTTTGTGTGTGTGTGTGTGAGAGAGACACGCTTTCTCTCACTCAGGTCATTAACCTTAGAATTTGACGGTTACAATACATGCCTAGCGTGAGGGGAACCGCACACAGAAATAGATACTTCTACATTCCTTGATTGATAGCGTTGTAATAGCCGTTCTTGTTGGGGCAGTAAAAACAGACTACTATCATATTTTATCGTTGGCTCATTCATTTCAATACGCCTAAAAAACTCGCCAACAGTATGTTCCGGCAATAGCCCTCTTCCCTCCAACTCTTTATAATCAAACGTTCTGGCAGCCATTACACTTTTTTCTATCAAATAATAGGCATATCTATACATCAGCTCATTTAAATGTCTCTTGAAATCTCGATTATTATGCACATAATCCATTAATAGGTCTTGTGATATTTTTACAGCTGTGTTAAGTTGTTCATATGAGATGAATCCTGCTTTTTCAATTATAAACTCTTTTTTAGTGAGTAAATTTTCCCTATTGAATTCATCTCGAGTGAGTAGTTTATCTCTTTCTGCCTTTGCCTCTTTGCTAATAATTTTCATCCCATTATTGAGGGTATGTCTAGTCACCAGCACACTAGCCTTCTCCTGCTCAAATTCTCTCCTAGTTAAAACAACCTGTTCTAAATCATGCATCAACCTGTTCTAAATCATGCATGCGTTTTTTCAACACATTGTTAATTATACTTAATCCGCTATTGAGATTTTCAAATGACACAAGTTGGCTTCTTTCATTGTTAAATTCTCTCCTAGTTAAAACAGCTTTCTTCAACTCGCTCAATTCAAATTTCAACTTGTCAAAATTCACTACTAATTTTCTTAACTCCTCTAATTGTTTTCCATGTGAACGATGCATACGTCCGAATCTATCAGTACTCATTGTTCAAATGTCGAAATTAATTAGCAACAACTCGGTACACCCGCTCCAGCGGACAGGTCCCATAGCATCAAATTGGCTAATGAGCCGCCTTCCTAGAGAAGGAATCGCATGCGCTGGCTGCTCTGATGTTATCACCCCTGCTCCTCTCGTTCGTCAGCTCATCTCACTTTACATGCTGTTTTGCAGAGGGGTGAGCCAGCCTCTACTGCATTCCCTTTACCCTCTCTTTCACTATAGCTGCTGCTGTCTTTCGTTCCAACGCCGGCTGTCACACCAATGGCCTCGCATTTTTCTTACTGAATGAACTCACCTTCCCATAATTCGACCAATATTGAATGAATTTCGATATCATGACCCGAATTTCCAGCGTTTTTTGAGGCATACAGGAGTGACAAGCGTTGACTAGTTCGTTAACGTCATCCCAAAATATGTAGTTTCTATCACGTGATTTATTTCTAACAAAATTCAATAATCCCTAAATGAAACACTTTTATACTTTAAAATCTGTTCTAATTCCTGATTCTACAACTATAAAACTTATGCCTCAATACTCTATTTACGTACAATCCCTAATTCACATTACAACTCTTTCTCACGACTGTTCACCACTGCAGTCCAGCCTAATCTGACCCTCGCTCGTCATCACCGATCAAGAGTCCACCTCAGTGGCCACATCAAAGTGATGACTAAGCTTTCCTAAATTGTAGGCAGGGTGTTTGAATTGCTACATAGACCAACCATTCAATCTGCTCACACTTTTTATAGTAGAACTGTTAGCCTAACAAACATAGATTTTACAGAAACCGAACTCAACTTATTGAACAAAGGTCTAAAACATAACCTCAACTACAAAGACAACAGACTCACATCAAAAAACATAGTCACTGAAACAGAAACATGCATCCAACAAACAGATCCACAAATACAAATACGAACTTAGACTAGAAACCCACAACACAATAAGTAAATTCGTATGGCTTTTCGTGGTGGGGAGACCCTTACGGGTAGTTCCACCTCGCCGCTTTTTTAACGACTGCTTTTTTTTATATGCAACCGGGACCGACGGCTTAACGTGTCCTCCTCCACAACACAATAAAAACCAACAACTCACAACCACATCCATCCATAACATCGTAAAACCACACCATAAAAGAATTGAAACAAAAAGCTCTAACTCACAACCTTACCTATATCAAAGCAGACAAAGGCAACACTACAGTTATCATAAAAAATGAAGAGCTCAACAGAAAAACACTTGACTACATAAACAAAAATAACATAAAACAACTGCACACCGATCCCACAAATGTATACCAAACGACAGTCAAGCAAGTAATCAACAGGACAAATCATATAATTAATGATTCACAAAAAAGAAGACTGAAACAAATACACCCTTCCGCACCATCACTTCAAACCCTCCCCAAAAAATTCACAAACGTGACATACCTATGAGACCAATTGTAAACTACCAAGGAGCCCCAGCATACAAACTAGCAAAACACATGGACCAAATTCTCAGAAAACGAATTAACATTAACAACAACACATACATAAAAAACAGTAGTGACACCTCATCTCAAAAATAAAAGACACTCACATTCCTCACAACTCCAATCTTGCATCTTTTAATATAGCAAATTCATACACCAACATACCTATCAATGAAACAATAGAAATAATAAAAAACATGCTTATTCACAACACAGCTACCGAACATATAATTGAAATAATAGACATCCTAAAAATCATCACTCAACAAAATTACTTCACATTCAACAACAAATTTTACTCACAACCTGATGGATTGCCAATGGGCTCACCAATATCCAGCATATTTGCTGAGATCTATCTCCAACACTGCAAAAACACCCACATACTCTTCAGCAACGGATTCTCACAGAACATAATATACTGGCACAGATATGTAGATGACATTCTACTACTATACAGAGGGAACAAAAGACAATGTGAACATCTCTGATCACACATAAACGAAATACACAAAACCATTCAATACACAGCAGAATATGAACACAACAAATCAATAAATTTCCTAGACCTCTCAATTACAAAGAACACAAACCAAAAACACAGCTTCAACATTTACAGAAAACCGACAATGATACCCAATACACAGCACCTCCAATCATCCAACACAACACAAACACTCAGCATTCAGATCAATGCTACACAGACTGAACAACACACCACTCTCCGCCGAAAATTACAACACTGAACTAAACGCAATGAAATACCTAGCACAAAAAACGGCTACAAACACGACCTAATTGATAAACTCAACAATAAAATAACAACCAAAAAACAAAATACCAACAACACCAACAAAAAATACATAACAATGACATACAATAAACCACAATCAAACAGACTTGCCAAAATCTTCAAAAAAGCTGGCCACACCTTCGCATTCAGAACAAAAAACAAAATAAAAAATGCACTTGCACCAAAAACCACAATGAACATGAACAAATACGATCTCCCAGGGATCTACAAATTGAGCTGCTCTGACTGTAACTAATTTTACATAGGACAAACAGGCTGTGCATTCAAAAAACGCTACAAGGAACATTTACAAGCTTTACATAGAAAAACAGAATCGACTTTTGCAGACCATATCATTCAAACTGGACAAACTTTTACTGACATCACTACCAACTTACACATTCTATATATAAAATCTAAAGGACACTAACTCAACACATTGGAACAATTTGAAATTTACAAACACACAACACACAATAAACAAAACATCCTCAACGAACAGTTAAATTTTGAATCACACAAACAATTTTGACCACATTATACAGAAACCATAACTCTTCTAACCAACAAACAAACATCGTTATTTGGGATGCCTAGAAGATGGGTTTCAATAACTCGAAAACGTTTGGCCTACAAAGTAAGCCTATAAAATACTACTTATTTTTAATGAAAATTTTACTGCAACTCCTTATTTAATTGGCTTTCGTGCAGCCGGCCATTGGCCTATTTTGAATGTCTGTTTCTTATGTGTACTGTTTAGAAATGACAACGCCTAAATTCTTGAAATATTCTACTTATTCAAAATCATGACCGTCTACTTGGAGAGGACCTTGGTCTGTGTTATCTGGAGTTCGTGTGAAATGCATATATTTAGTTCAAATGTCATTAACTTTCAATTCTAATTTTCCTGCATCCTCAATAAACACATTTGTTAACTGATACACGTTGTCTAACTTTAATTATGAATATTTATGATTCTATTAATTTAATTTTGTCGTTTGAGCGGTCGTGGGTTCGAATCGCACTCCACCGTCAGGCATTTATGTGTAATCATTCAGCTCATTACCCATGCACAAATAAAAAAAAAAAATTCATGTTACACTCCAGCCTTATCATCTTTTAGAAATATTCGTTGAATTACTTGTTACTATATTTTGATCTATAATATATTCTTATAATATTATTGTGTTTGTGTGTTGAATAAATAAATTGAATTGAATTGAAATGTCCAAATTGTACCAACCTTTCTGGGTTGACATTCTTCAGCCAGGTGGACTTGAGTGCCTCCTCGGCGGTGATCCTTTTCTCCGGGTCCAACTCGAGCATGCGATCGAGCAGGTCGAGAGGCGAGGCGGGCATGAAGGCAAAGTCCTCCCTCAGCCGTCTGCGATGCGTCTTCTTCGGCTTCAGCGTGTGCCACAGCGGCAGCTCCACCACTTTCGGCCAAACAGCTGGCGTCGGAGTGCCGCACACCCTTGAAATTATCTCCAGTAGCATCATTTCAACATTGGCCTGGAATAAAAATAAATAACAGTCAAAAACACTATTTGTTATTTTAACTATAAAGTGCTAGTAGGATGATGAGGAGGAGGTGATGAACAAGAGGGAGGGGAGGGGAGGAGGAGAACAATGAGAGGAGATGGTGGTGGAGAAGGGTGCGAAGTAGGAGTGAGTGGACCCCGCCAAACTGGGCTGGCGACTAAGTGTGCCGGCGACAAGCTTGGCTGGTTTTCCAGTCCATAGTGACATTGCATGCACCGCCAACCTGGCACACTTGGAAATTCAGCCCATGGTGACGGTGTGCCACTTTGGCTAGGTTTTCTACCATTAATTATTGGAAATTCAAATCTATTTCCACACCAAAAAACAACAGAATATAATATATGTATAAGAATATGCACATCAAATAATAAGAAATCTTCGAAATTCAGTTAGTAACTTAATAACTAGAATATGTGAGCACTTAACAATGACAAACATTCATGAAATGTGGCACAAGAGGTGGAAAAAACCACTGGCATAAGTGAAATACCTTGATACAGTCAGATACTCACTCATATAATCTTACACTATCAAATCGATAAATTATTATTTGATATTATATTGTTAACTGTAGCCTATAATTTATCAATTAGAACTTCCCAGGTTAAATAAGGAGGATTTAATAAGGATTTACATCTTAGGCTACGTTTCATTAGACTACAACTTAGCAGTGGCGTAAATAGCACCATTGCAGCCCCGCCATGCGGGTGGTGCAGCGGTATAGAGAGCGCGCCACAACCAAAGGGGGGCGCACATCAGTCAAATGATGGGGAGGGGGGCTCCATGGCTTAGTTACGCCACTGCATCTTAGGCTACATGAGATTCTCAGCCTCATTAACAAAACAGAAATTAGGAAAGTTAATCTACCTACCAGAGGCCCTAGACATACCTGACATCAAAAAGAGGCTATAGAGTGAAGTATTTTTCATCCCTATAAGCAAGATACACTGTACTTTGAATATTACAGTATTTTATGTATGCACTTTCACATTTTTACATTTTTAAGCATTGACTCTGGAGTACAATTGCAGAAGTGGAGCAAACTTTATAATATACATTTTTTTTTTTTTTTGTAGATTACGTCTTGGAGACTCCAGTTAAGGAGTATAAGACAAGTCAGATCAACAATATTATACACTAGATACCATAATTACTTCAATTAGTTGAGGGGAGGCTTAATTTTGATGTAAAAGGTACTCTTGTACACTATAAAAAGCTTTATCAACTAAATATTTCTTCAATTGTTTTTTAAATATTTCCATATTTTCAAGACTTCCCAAAAACTGCGGTAGCTTGTTGTAGAGTTTCCTCCCAATATAACTAGGTTTTTGTTTGAATAAGCTACTATTGTGACTCACCAAGTGATAATCTCCTCGGCTTCTTGTATTATAATCATGTACATGAAGATTTTGGTTAATATCATTTGTTTTTACATATAAAGTGGCTTCATACACATATAAGCAGGGTACAGTTAGGAGACCAAGTCTCTTGAAATACGGCCTACATGAATCTAATCTATTTACTCTTTCTATACACCTAACCGCTTACTTTTGGATCTTAAACACCCTATCAAGATTTTGTTTTGATGAATTACCCCATACTAAGATAGCATACCTAATATGTGACAGTAAGAGCCCATGGTAAGCTGTGAAAAGTAACTTTTTGTCATTCAATCTAGCGCGCTGTCACAGGACAAATACCCCAGATGAAATTTTACTACATATTTTCTCAATGTATGGAGTCCAGGTCAATCGTCTATCCAACATAACTCCTAGAAATGCAATTTTTTCTTCCTGGTCTAATTGATTATCGTTTACAAACACGTTTATAGCCCTATCTTCATTTAAATTATGTTTGTTTTTGAATTGAAGGTATTGGCATTTTTTACTATTTATAGTTAATTTCAACTGATTTAAAAATTGGACAATGGACTGCACACCTATATGGGCACTTATTTCTAAATTATCTAGAATGGAATTGCTGAAAATGAGTGATGTATCATCAGCAAATAAGAGGGCTCTACCACTAATTAATTATTTAGGTAAACGGTTGACATATAACAAAAAAAGCAATTGACCCCTGAGGCACTCCAGCTTGCACCTCTAATTTATTAGATTTATTCTTTACTATACTATTACGAACTACTGTAGTTAGTTCTACACATTGTTTTCTCCCAATAAGATATGATTCAAACCATTTCAGTTCAACCCCATTTACACCTACATTTTGCAGTATTTCCAATAAAGTTCTATGATTAACACAATCAAATGTCTTTGACAAATCTAAGAAGATTGCAGTAGCTTTATCACCTGAATCTATTATATCTATCAGTTTTTCAACTAGAGAAACTATGGCTGTTTTTGTTGATCTCCCTTTCTGGAAGCCATGCTGTTCATCACAGATAAAGTAAGCTTCTTGAAGGTGCAGAAGTAACCTATTTAAAACTACTCTTTCAAAAATTTTACTTATTACATTTAAAATACTAATGGGCCTATAGTTTTCTACCTTTTCCCTATCACCACTTTTGAAGATTGGCAAGATCTTCCTCTCTTTTAAGTTATCTGGAAAAACACCTTGTTCTAATGAATGATTGATCAGATGAATCAAAGGGTCTAACAATTGATCTTTACATTCTTTCAGAATTTTACTGGATACCCCATCCATTCCTACAGTTTTTTTATTATTTAAACTATCAATGATATTTGACAACTCGTCTTGGCATACTGGGTGGAATTTTAATTCGTTCTGTATCCCCTCAGTATTCCTCGTGTTTGCATCACTAATACCTGTATTAAGAGATTTTTGAAGATCCTTATCAACCAGTTGATAATATATCTTAAAGAAATAACAAATGTCTACACTATCATCAATATATTTGTTATTTTCGTTAATTATTCTGGGGACACTAGTATAAGCATCTACATGAGCTACTTGCCTATTTTTGTTTATTACATCCCACACTGCTGTGTTAAAGTACACACTATTATCCAAAATTTCAGCTGTTTTCTTACATTTCGCTCTTTTCACTTCTCTTGTATAATTTTTCTTTAGAGCTTTGTAATTATCTTCACTTAACATATTTCTAGATAGTTTTAATTCATCATTTATGCATCTTTAACCCTATTTCTTTCTGCAAGGATATCATCAGTTATCCACTCTTCAATCTTGTCTAATTTGTTCTTTACAGGGACTTTTTTAACTGGACAACTTAATATAACGTAATATGAAAACTTAAAATATCAATGAAACTATCATATTTGTCATTTAAACTATTGCTATTGTAAACCCTACTCCAGTTTTCTTGTAGCAGATTCTGCTTCAAACAATCGATATTCCCCTGTTCACATTGTTGAATTTCTTTCATTACTCTACTCTTTTCAATTGATTTATGACCTTGCAACCCCACCTGTAAGATTTGATAGTCATGATCAGATAGTTCCGAGCCGCCTAATATTGTTTTAGAGTAATCTATATTGGTAAGGATGTTATCAATTATTGTTTTTGATGTTCTTGTGACTTTGGTATATTCATGAACTTTTATTTTCAAGTTATTCATGCATATAATATCCTTTAAATCTTCTGTCATTTTATTCTGTGTTGCAAAGTCTGTATTGAAATCTCCCGCTACAATAACGTTTGTAAAACGAGTAGTAGTAATCTCTAAAAGCCTATTGAATAGTTCTCAAAAATTGTTCCATTCCCCATTTGGTGACCTGTAAATACCTAACACCGCTACTTCGAAATTATTGTCGATTTTTACTCTCAAACCAGTAACTTCTAAATCCATTTCCACAGCAAATTTCTCTACATATTCTAAATTAAATGTTTGCATATTCTTAGCATTTTTAGTGAAGATATCGGTTGAGGAGAGAGGCAAGTAACATATGGAAGCCCATACAAATAAGAAACAGGCGTTCCTTTGACCTCCTCCTGTAGCTATTGATGAGTATCGCAGAAAAAAGATCAACAGCACCTTTAACACACAAATTTCTGACAATAAAATGTCAGCTCCCCCCCCTCAGGAACACGGGTAAAAAAATGTTGACCCCCCACCATAAATAGGTGCCCTTGGTAAGGTCAGCGAGTTTACTAGTAAGGCGATCTGTATAATATGTGTTATGCCAACTTATTTTTCCCAATTTAGTCAATGAAGTATATATATATATATATATATGTATATGCTTATGCTAAAGGCCAAAACTAAATAACACCTAAACAGAAAAAAAATAAAACTACATGAAAATTAAAACACTATCAGACCGACAGCTCAGTCACAATTCTTTCCAGCCACTGTATGGCCTGGTCATCTGCCTTGTGCAGTTCTGCTAGTCCCCCCTCAAAGCCAAATTCAGGACATTCATTCACTATGTGAGACATGGACTGCATCTCACCACACACGCATGATGGATCCTCAGAGAATCTCCACTTAGCCATGCTCTCCACACATCTTCCAGCAGAGGTCCGAAATCTGTTCAAGGCACACCAATGTTTTCTCTTGAGATGTGCTCCCGGCACCTCAGCTGTTGGGTCCTCCACAATGTTCCCATTCCTCACCCCCGATGCAGACCACCATGACTTCAGTTCATCCTCAAAAGCCAGATCATCTGGCATCCTATCCAGTCTCAAATAATGTCTTGATTTTAGTCTGGTAGGTGGTGGATTGCGCAGCTTGAGCATAACAGGGAGTTCATTTCTTTCTTTCAGTCTGTCCAATAGTTGGTGAGCTCTCTGTGCTCGCCGAATTTGTGGAGGGGCAATGTTAGTGATTCTACATCATCGGATTGTTCAATAATTTGTCTAAGGAATCTCTTTCTCTTTTTTCTTTCCATGTGTTCTATGTGTTCATGCAAGTGATGTTCAGTGAGTACACTTGTGCTTCACTTCGGCTCCATATATATAGCGCTATTTTGCAGGGTTTTTTTGATCGTTTTAAATCTATTTTATATCAGCGCATTCAGTTTTATGTACAGCTCATTTTCATTTCAATCATTGATTTAATCATCATTAGCATACTCAATTAATCAAGAAAAAAGTTTATTGCAAGCGCACTACAGTTTATCTGGGTATAAATAGTAGAGTTCAGCAGGTACCTGTGCAGAGATGGCAAAAAGGAAGAACACACCTAGACAAAAGGCTGCAAATAGACAACAGGCGCCCTCGACTCCCCTGCCTTCCTCACCACCATCGCCTTCACCATCGACTTCCAACACAACACTAGCCGACGAAATTCTATAGAGAATAAAATCCGAAGTTGGACTAGCTGTCTCCAAGGCTCTGCACACGTTCCAAGAAGAATTGGAGAGTCTTTGTAATGAGAATAAGGATCTAAAAGAAAAAATGGCCATGATGGAACAGGAGTGTGAATTGAAAGTGGATGATCTGGAGCAATATGCCTGCCGTAACTGCCTCCGTATTTTTGGAATTCCCGAAAAGGAGAGTGAATGCACGGACAACATCGTTCTCAAAGTTTGCAAAGAGGAACTTAATATAAACTTGACAATCTATGACATCCAAAGGTTGCATCGTGTTGGTCACCGCTATCAACCCGGCCAGGACAGCCCCAGAGACCACCATCGCCTGATAATTGTGAGGTTTGGCAGCTACCGGACCAGGCAGAGAGTCTTCTCGGCGAAGAAGCTCCTTAAGAACTCCAGGATCACCATCAGAGAAGATCTCACGAAGCATCGATTGGCGCTTCTCAATGCAGCTGCAGAAAAATATGGTGTGAGGAACACATGGTCCGTCAATGGTAAAATCCGGTTTGTCATCGGCCAAGGAGCAGCAAGAAGGGTCCACACCGTGGAGCAACTATCTGATCTCTACTAGAGATCTAGAAAACCAATGCTGATCTTGCTGCCTCATATAACTAAAGGTGAGACTATAATCAATTGTATCAATTATTAGTTTGTAATTATCCAATACAACTAACAAGTAGTCATTACTGTTCAATCAGTCAGTTAATTTGAACTAGTCATTTAATTGCATATTTAAAAATAATAAATTTAAAAATAATTATAGTAACATTGTTAGTGACAATTTTTCACATGTTTAAGAATCAGCCTCGCAAATCCATTCAGCTCATTGAACCAGTTAATTTATTCGACTTCATCAACTAAATTCACATGAATTGACTGTGAAAATATTTGAAATATAGTTTATGTTCAGTTGTAATTTAACTTTACTTAAATTGAATAATGAGACAGTCTGCAGATTATATCAGAAATGCTTAAGTTATATGAATAGAAGAGTATTTCCAATAAACTACTTGTACAATACAACTGTTGATCATAAACTTCTATCAATAATCTCTATCATTGAAATAACTGGTATAGTTCAAATAAAATTTATTCTTTCATATTTTTTACAATCTTTAGAATATTCCACTTCACATATAACTTGAGCACGGTTCATAACAACTGGTTTTGCTCTAGTAAAATTTCAAACTGTTGTAGAAACCTATTAGATAAGTTCACATAGTTGCTTGGAAACAGATTATCAAAGAAGAAACGGTCTTCATTATCATTTCCTGGAGCCAGATGGCGAAGTGCGAGCACAGGTGAGGCTAATTAAATTAAATTAGAACAGTATTTCTGGTAGGCCCACCTTACCTAATTTTATTCCCACTCTGTTTGATTGCTCATAATTGGAAAAGACTTTCTGTCAAACATTACTTCCCAATACCAATTGATAACCAATTTGTCAATTGATTGTTAAGTTATTGTTTAGACATTGTTAACTTTTTCACGGACATACAATAATGAACGGCTGATGACTGCTTAGGCACCCATAGCTAATATAAGCAAACTTATGTTTGAATGAATGGGCTGCATCGAGGAGGAGGGTAAATTATACAGTTATAAACCAAAAGAATAGAGTCGATAAAGATAGGCCTACTATTACTACATATTACATACTTATCTGTGGTATGGACTATTTTTAAACCAGCGTTAAAATTTTCGAAATAACCACCATTAAACTGAGCCAGAATCCTCAGTGCTTTTAGTATAGATGACCACACCCAAAAATTCTATTATTTTTTTCTTTTTCAATAAATTATGCTATTAAAATTCTATTATTTTCCCCAATTATTAATGGTAGGTTTGGTAAAGCTAGGAGGTCTAGTTGGGTTGGAAAGAGCGTGGGAAAAAATGTGTGAGCATGGGAAAAACTTTATTTTCCAATCAATTATCATCGGAAAATGGTGTTTGATACATGAATTTGGAGTGCCTTTAAAAGCCGAACAAGATGGCAACGTCCAATTCAATTTATCTTGAGCGGTTGAAAAGTTCAAAATTTTTCGTGATTTTTAACTCCCGTGAAAATGAGAATTTTCGAGATCAGATAGATTGCGTTCATTCAACTTGAACTTACCTATTTCAGGTTAAATAAGGTTCAATTGGAATCGTTTAGGTTAACCTTAAATTTAAGGTTAAAGAAAAACTGAGACAGAACCGCTACCACTTTTAGCGAGGCGACCACACCCAAAAATTCTATTATTTTTTCCTCAATTAATCGTGATCGGAAAATTGTATTTGATACATGAATTTGGGGTGCCTTGGAAGGCTGAACAGGATGGCGTCTTCAAATTAAAATTCCCTTCATGGGTTAAAAACTTCAAATTTTTTCGTGATTTTTAGCTCCCGTGAAAATGGGAATTTTCGAGATCGGATAGATTGCGTTGATTCTACTTGAACTTACCTATTTCAGGTTAAATTAGGTTTGGATAGTTGGTTTAGGTTAACCTTAAATTTAAGGTTAAAGAAAAACTGAGACGGAACCGCTAACATGCCCTACTCACTTCTTCTGATGATTTATGTATATTAACTTTTCATGTCAAATTTAACAACTTGCAGTCAAATATTTGTTACAGATTAAGTGAGTTAAACTTATTCTTAACAAATATTTGACTGCAAGTCGTTAAATTTCACATGAAAATTTAATATTAACGCAGTTCATCATGGAACAAGAAATCCAGGGATCTATGTATCTTACCATAGGTTTCAAGTTTATTTTAAAACGAGCATGTCAGTTTCCAAGTTAATTAATTTATTATTCAACTTGAATAAAATATATATCTAAAATATAATATACTTTCTTAAATTCTTAGTTTCCAAGCGAAACATGAACACTTCTATGAGAAAACAAGCAAGATATAAATACTTCTTTACATAAAACACAAGAGAAAGTAATGATGATAAGTACTAATAAAAATTTGTATGAACTCTCAAGAAATGGATAGTAATGTTTTGATTGACATACAGAATATATGTTGAGGGTCCCTAGTTGAGTGCATAATAAAAATAAAGTAAAAAGAAGAATTTTATCAGTACAGATGAAGCTCAGCATAAGAGGAGCTGCAATTTAAATATCGAATTGAAAGATAGCAGTAATATGGAGAAGTGCAGGCTCTGTGATTGAACTACGGCAAGGTCGCAATTTACTGATAATAACAATCAATCAAGCTGTCAAGTTCGTTACCATAATACGAACACTATATGAACTCAGTCTAGACTTCCTTCATCAATGAGACTACACTATTGTTCTTCATCCCCTAAACGTTCTCACACCAACTCCGTTGTCAATCATTCCCTTCCTCTCCTCATGTCTCACTCACACTCATATTCTCTTACTCATTCTCTTTCTCTTTCAACCATGATTCATTTCACTTTGTCTTTATAATAGACACTTTCAGGTAGAAACTGAACAGAACCCAAGTTGATCCTTTTTCTCTTCTCTTATCTCCATTCTCTTTATTATTTCTATTTTCTTGTTCTCACAGACATACTCGCTATGGCAATCAGTTTATTCCTTTACTATACTTGAATAACCTATATTACCTATATTACCTACTATTCATCATTAAAATGTTTTTCGTTTCACCGTTTCTGCTCTCTGTTTCAGCCCATTCAGGAGCGGAGGATGCAACTGCCCTGCAGCCAGTCAGTGCCTCAGTGGCTCATCTGAGGAGCTCTGTTGCATGACGTCTTCCGACAACTTCTGCTGCCACCACGTATGCTACTTTGACTTCTACTTCGTTTCAGTTCCACATCTCATCTTGAGCTGCACAGTTGGTATTGCACAAAAACGGAGCCGACGTGATTTCCCGCGTCATTAATGGACTATCAAAGGGACTTTATTAGTTTAGATAGGTTAAGGTATGATTATTTTTGTAGTGTTTTGCCGGGATTTGCCATGCTTAGCTTGTGGGAGGAGCGATCGTTGACATGCAGCCTAGTTGATGCCCGTCATTGATGATGCTGATGGTCTGGCCTCCAATAATTTTTCCAATTCTCTAGATTCTGGTGCTTACTTAAATAGGAAACTAAAAACACATAAGAAATATTTTAAAGCATGTCACTTGAATACTCAGTCACTTAATTGTCACATTGATGAACTAAGAACGATTTTTAGATTTAAAAACTTTGACACCATTGGTATATGTGAGACATTTTTGAAGCCATCGATTTCAAGTTCCCAAGTGGAAATACCGGGATATACTCTATTTCGCAATGATAGGTTGAATAGAGCATGTGGAGGAGTAGCTATTTATGTAAAAGAAGGTTTAAAAGCCAAAGTTCTCACTCAATCCACTCAGGGTTGAGTGGAAGAGAGGACCAGGAGTCCTAACTCTGCCCTAATAAAGGCATTTAATCAATCAATCTATCCAAACAGGAAAATTCATTCCGACCTGAATTTATTCTTTTAGAAGTATCCCTATCAGGATCAGATAAACTATTAATAGGGGTATGTTATCGCCCTCCAAAAATAGGTTACTTCACTGACTTTGAAGATGCTCTTTTAACGTTTATGCTGAGTTACAGTCATGTATTAGTAATGGGTGACATGAATATGACAAATCCAAATTTTGAACCAGCTATATCAGGACATGACTTAATTTACTGTGTTTTATCCTATAAAACTCCAAAGCCAGAACAAAAATATATAACCTACAGAGATTTTAAGCAAATGGATGAAGCAGCATTTTTTGTGGACGTAGAAGCATAAGAGGAGTCAAATTGAAGGTCTATTTTCAGTTGATGAGATGGTAGAGACTCTTCAGACTATGATACTTGACATCTACAACAGACATGCACCAGTTGTAACAAGAAGGGTAAACAGGAAACAGCCTGTTCCTTGGTTGACTCCAGAAATTATTCAGTTGATGGCTCTCAGGGACTCTGCTCACAGACGAGCTAAGAAAAGGAATGACTCAAATAGCCTCAATGAATACCGACATCTTTGGAATAAGGTCAAATGGCAGTTGACCAATTATAAAATGAGATACCTGAACTCTTTACTGACTGACAACAAACAAAATACAGCTGGACTTTGGAAAGGGATTAAAAGACTAGGATTTGGTAAACAAAAATCACCCACACCTGTAGACCTACCATTAAATGGGTTTTTTGTTTCTCATTCTGGCTCTAATGTTGAAACTGTTGTTCAAAATCATCTAGACTCACTGAATGATCAAACTGTTAATGCACCTATCGCAGTCAACCAACAATTCACCTTTCAACAAATCTCTGATGCTGACACCCTTAAAGCTATCCATCATATCCAAACTAATGCTACAGGTTCTGACAAAATATCAATTCGAATTATGAAGAAAATTATTTTTGCAGTATTGCCAGTATTGACATTTATTTCCAATGCATCTCTTAATAGTGGTACCTTTCCTAAGGAGTGGAAGTATGCCCTAGTGCGTCCTTTAAACAAAATTCCATCACCAACTAGAGTCCAAGACTATAGGCCAAGACTATCAGCATATTACCTGCTCTTTCTAAAGCACTTGAGAGAATAGTTCATTCACAAGTTACAAGCTTCATTGAAATTAATAACCTCCTCCATGATTTTCAGTCCGGTTTCCGCAAGCACCATTCAACAGAAACTGCATTATTACAAGTTACTGATGATATAAGACTGGCAATGGACCAGAAGAACTGTACTGTCCTATGTATTTTTGATTATTCCAAAGCTTTTGACACCGTCAATCATGATATACTATTTGCTGAGCTTCACCTTCTAGGATTTAGTGAAGAAGCAATCTTGTGGTTTTGTTCATACCTCAGTGATAGAGAACAATGCATTGCAGTTGGGGAAATCAGGTCTGAATCAAGAAATGTTTTACAGGTAGTACAACAAGGTTCCATTCTAGGTCCACTTCTTTTTACTCTCTATGCAAATGACATCCCTTCCTCAATTCAGTCTTGCAAGTACCATACTTATGCTGATGATCTACAGATCTACCTTAGTTGCCCTGTTACTAAACTGAACGGGACTATAGGAATTATTAATGATGATGTTGCAAGAATAACTGATTGGACAAAGAGGAATGGTCTGAAACTCAATCCTAATAAGACTCAAGCAATCATAGTAGGATATTCACGACTCATCAATCAAATTGACTTCAACTCAGTTCCTAAAATACATGTTGATGGACAGTTAGTGCCTTACTATGACTGTGTAAAAAACTTAGGTACAACCATGACAAACACTCTTGACTGGACAGAACATGTTAGTGGAACTTGTAAAAAGGTATTTGCTGTTATGCATTCTTTGAAAAAGATGCAAGATTCTCTTCCTAGACATATCTGACTTTTGTTGGTGAGATCTCTCATCTTTCCATACTTTTCATTTTGCAGTGCTGTTATCAATGACATGACTGTTTCTCTAAGTGAAAGATTACAATGCAGCTTAAATTACTGTTTTCGCTTTATATACTCACTCCAAAGACATGAGCATATAACTCATTATTATATACAAAGCTCTACCCTCAAATTACCAGAACAAAGACTTATTCGGATATCAAAACTGGTAAATGACATATTGAAATATGGTAGTCCAAAATATTTCAAAAATAATTTTAAATTTGTAGCAGATGGCAGAGCCAATAGTGTAACAACCACAAGAAGAGGTGGTAGAACATTAAGAATTCAAAACCACCATACAGCAATTTACAACAAATCATTTGTTGTAAGTTGTTGTCGAATAAGGAATTCACTCCCAACTACAATAAGGAATTTGGAGAGCCGGACAGGTTTTGCTTCTTCACTGAGGAAGCATTTTCTTGAGCAAATGTCTATGGTTGTTCAGCCTTAGAGTGATGGTGTGGGAAATTTTGGCAAAACCCTGTTAGTTTTAAGTTTTTTCCTTTATTAGTTCATTCTATTTTATTTTATTATTATTTTATTTTATTTTTTTTATATTATTAAAATTTACTTAATTACATAATGTGTAGCCACTATCAGGTAGAATTTTTAGGTTGAGTGTAAGAGAGGGACACCGTCCATAACTTCGCCTTTTCATACAAATGTATCACCAAGCTTTTTTCCTTTTTTTTCTATGTATCATATTAATATCATTTTCAGTCATGATTTCATGTTTGTATATACTTAAAAGTTTATGTAATAAGTAACTGATAATGTTTTATCTAATAATACTTGGTGATGCCTATATATTGTATTTTATACTAGTAACTGTCCAACGATTATTTGCATGAATAGAGAAATCAATCAATCAATCTCTAACAATAACAGAGCCAAGTTCATCTTTGGGAATTATAGGGGCAAATAATGTGATAAAAAAACCGTGGATGAATACTTACAATCTGAAGCGGCAACAAGACGGAGAATTTGTGAGAGTATAAAAAAAATTATGATAACATTCTATCCCAGAAAAATCTAGTGGTATTTAAGGATGTCAGCAGTGGCGTAGCCAGGACTAGATTTGGGGGGGGGGGGGGGGCTCACCAAGGGGGGGTGTGGGCAGTGGCTTAGCCAGGATCAAATTTCGAGGGGGGGCTCACCAAGGGGGGGTCTGAGGTATAGGAGTGTCCGGATTTTTTTTTAATTTAGTGGTGTGAAAAGCTAATCTAGACAACTTGTTAGGCTCTAAAGTTCAAAAGAAAGTTTTGAAAAATTACTACCCAAGAACCTAGGTGGCCAGGTTTGAAATGATAAAGTTTGATATACCGATATCTGTGACTATTTTGAGTCAAAACCCTTGAATTGGAACTAATCATACTTAACTTATATACTGAACCTCAAAATTAATACTAATTATTATAAGTTTCATATAATTTATGTCATTAGCCTAAAACGCACCCAACCCAAACATCATGAAATCAGAATTTTTTTTTATCATAGCACACTGATTTTACACACTTGTATAGAACTTGCATTTATTTGTGTGTTTTAATTTATAAAATCCCGATTTTATGAACTTTGGGTGCGTTCAGGCTAGTGGGTTATACTGAATTTTAACTTCAAAACTAAATTTTCTACAAGATGAGTTTATTGAAAAAGGTGATTTATCAATAATTAACAAAGTTAATCCACTTCAAACTTGAAAATTGCATTTTATTTAATGTAATAAATAAATAATTATGGTAGACACAGTTTTCTAACATGTTTTATTCGATTTCGTAGCTCATTTTAAATCAAAATTATCCATTTGAGCACCTAACAAGTTTTTATATGAGTAAATATTGAGGAAAAATTTGAAAAATGCATTAATCTGACTATAACTGTAGCTATATTCCATTACACAAACAGGGTTTCTGTAATCTGTTCGTTATAATACAACAAAACAGATAGAACCCTTCGGCTTTAATAAGTCCTTATCTATTAGTTATTTGAAATTAAAATTCAAATTTTTTATTTCTGAAATTTCGAGGGGGGGGGGGTCGGGCCTTGGCATGAGGCATTTGACCTACTTTTGAAATTGACTGAATGCAAATTGTAAAGAACTTATAATTTTGGAATTTTTCCTTAATGGATCTGCTGGGTCCCAAATGGCCCTTCTTTTAAAAACTGAACTAATCACGCTTTCCTCCATTTTCGCTAGGCTACTAGGATGGAATATCAAACACGACTGATATGGGTGGATAGACGCCAGGCGGTTCCCTAGGATTCCCAGGGGGTTAGATGGTAGTGGTGGGCCAATGCGGTTACCGTCGTTCTGTTACTCACGTTAAAAATAGCTGGATGGTCGCCAGGCAGGTATCTACCATCCACCATCCTACCAACCTTCCTGCAGTGCGGCCTCGGGTATAGAGACACAACTGTTGAACTGCAATGGCAACGCAGTTACCGCTAAATTCAAACGCAGCATCATTTCAGAATGACAAAAATCTTCAAGTAAAGGTTATTAAACAATCAGCGTTTATCTAGAAGGTTATCACTAATATAAAGGTAAAATATTAGGCTTAAGATTCAAAATCATCACAGTAGGAGGAGGAGAGGTAGGTGAAGTAGGAGGAGGGGGGAAAAAGAGGAGTCAAGGAGAAGAAGTACGAGGAGGAGGCAGAATAGAAAAAGTAGAATAAAAGAAGAAATAGAAAAAGGAGAAAAAGCAGAAGACGAGGGAGAAGAAAAAGTAGTAGTATTAAGAAGAAAAGAGGATGGAGTGTATGAAAGAAGAAAACGGAGAAAAAAAGAATACACCGACAACAAACTAATGAGGAAAAGAAAGAATAAGAACACACAGAATAGAAGAAAAGAAAATAACAAGAGAAAAGGACATGATTACGAAGATGGAGAAAGAAGTAGAAGTTGGAGAAGTAGAAGAAATTGGAGAAGTAAATGTTTGAGAAGAAAAAGAAGAACACAGAGAAGAAGAGAAAAAGAAGTGAAAATAGGATATGTAAGAAATAGGAGAGGACGAAAAACACGACAAAAGGAACGACAAGGAGAGGATGAAGGAAACAGAACATAAAGGAGAAAGAGGCAAAGGAGAGACAGACGGGAACAATAAGAAGACAGGAGAAGAAAAAAATGGAGTAGAAAGAGAATTGAAGAGAAAGGCGAAGAAGAGAGGAAAGAAAATGGAGAAGATAGAGGAAATTTAGGAGAAGGGATGAAGAAAGAAAAAGAATTTAGTGAACAATCTCACCTGGAATAGAGGTTTCTTGAGAAAGAGTTCTCCGAGTATACATCCGCAAGACCAGACATCAATGGCAGGTCCATAGCGAGCCTCTCCCAGTAACAGCTCTGGCGGTCTGTACCACAGAGTGATCACCCTATTGGTGTACATGCGCTCTCTGTCCTCAGCGTTGTAAAGTCTAGCCAGACCAAAATCGGCAAGTTTCACTTCGCCCCTAAAAAAAAAAGAGAAAAAAACAGAAAAATATTAGGAAAACTTTAATTTTTTTTCAATTCAATTCAATTGTTTATTGCCACAACTTTACAACAAAATAATTTAATGGTTACAAATAAACATATTAACATGAAAGAAAATAAAAGAAACCCAACTAACCAGAAAAAAAACTAAAATCTATGTTCAGGCACCACCAGCAAAAGAAAAGACTTTGACCGCTGGTGGGAGTCGCAAAAAGTCCAATTCAAATGACATTCAAGATAACTTACAATTTCAGCTTACAGAATTAAATAACAAATTTGAACCAATTCCATTCTATTCCACTGCACAGAATAGTACAAGTAACAAATATAATTAGACAACAGAAATTAGTGGTAAATTTGACCGAACAATCAAACAAAGGACTGACTCAGTACGGACAGTTGACAATACTGATGCGACCAGTAGTTACATTTTGCGGGTGCTGGCGCACCGAGCTGGCGCAACCTTGACCTTGACCTTGACCTTGAAAAAAAGAAAAAAAATGATTAAAAAAAAGATTGAAAAAAATAAAAAATAAATTAATTAAAAAAAAAATAAGAAAAAAAAAAATGGTGGGAGACTGTCACCTGTTCAGGCTATGGGTGGAGGGGTTGGGGTGGGGGGTCGGGGTCGAGGGTTTGGCGGTGGGAGGTACTGGCTATAGTATATAAGCTAGGTGTTCTGTTGGAGTTATCATACACTGCTCTCATATAGGTAAAAAATCACCTTGCAGTGCTTTCATATAGGTAATAAATCACCTTGCAGTGCTTTCAATGGAGGCAGTTTCAACAAAAAAGAGATGGTAGAGAGAGTGAGAGAGAGAGTTGGAGAGAGACCACCACTTCTACTTCCATCACTAGCCCCGCACACCAGCCTTTGATATACCAGTTTCAACTAGTATGTATGATGTCATATAGGTAAGAAATCACCTTGCTGTGCTTTCAACGAAGACAGTTTCAATGAAAAAGAGAGGGTAGAGAGAGAGAGTGAGAGAGAGAGCCCCACTTCTACTTCCATCACAGGCCCTGCCCACCGGCCTCTACTTATTCATTCCAGTTATGTGACAACAATGTTCAGTTCTGTCCACTCAAGAATGTGTATGGATGATGGGTGACCATGCTTTCATGACTTATGAGTATTATTATCACTTACTCAGTGGTATGGGACCCACCTAGGTACCCCATGTTCTTCATAGCATGACACTGCTTTGTGATGTCCCAAAGAAACTCTATGCATATGACCCATATGCATATGCACTCTATGCTACCCTGGTGCACTCTGTGCTACCCTGGCGCCCCCTAGTGCCCCTAGTGGTGCCCCAGTGCTCCCCCTAGGGCCCCTAGTGGTGCCCCCAGTGCTCCCCTAGTGCCCCTAGTGGTGCCCCCCCTGCTCCCCTAGTGCCCCTAGTGTGTAAGATATTGAATGGAGGGTTTCTATCACTAGAAAGCTTTCTATGAATCAGTCAACATATCAAGCAGACAGTATAAAAGTGTGAGCAGAGCTCAAGGAGAATCATTTCACTGTCATAAGTTAACTGAGATAGACATGAAGTATAAGAAGCAAACTGTGGAAGACATTGCGCCAACCATCATGGAGATTGCCCGGCTGCAACATGACATCAAGAGGAAGCATAAGGAGCTCACACTGGGCAGATCATTGGAGGAAGAGGAGCACTTCAAACGTTTGAAACCAATTACTGATCGACTCAAGAACATTAAAAACATTATCATGAAGCAACGTATCCCACCATGAGCACCGGCACCAGCACCAGCATCAGCACCAGCACCTCCACTCATGCATCCTCTTTCATCCTTGAGTCATGTTCCTCCTACGCCACCAAAATCACCTGGCTTGCCTTACCCATTCCAGTTGAATCTGCCAAGAAAACTTAAGACACAACAACGGGAACCACCCAGGATACCATCACCTATTGCAGAAGATGAAGAAGAAATCATGGAAGCATTTGGAATAGCAGAAGGAGAATTGCCTGTGGAGAGCACTTCAAGAGTGGCATGGAAATTGTGGAAAGATAGAAGTAAATTTTCAGATGATGAGGATGATGAAGAAGAGCAAGGTGGAGAAGATTCAGCTGATCATGATGAGGAGCAAGGTGTAGAAGACCCGGCCAATGATCATGATGATGATGATGAGGACATTGAGATGTTGTTGAATACTACATAGGAAGAATTTGATGAAAGCTTTGCCCAATCCAAGCTGGCTGAAACAAGTGTGGGGGGAATATGTCAAAGGATCACTGGACAACAGAGATGGGAACTTTGATGAGATGTTTGGACCAAGAGTCATACATAACAAATACTATCTTGGCAACAAGCTGCTGACCTTTGGACCTGATGGAGACAGGATTGTATTGACTGACCCAGATGATGACACTGCTGAAAGGGCCTTCAATGCCACACCTGGAGTTTGTGAGTTGATCTTCAAGAAACGACCTAATCTCAGTAAAGTGAAGTCTGCTGACAAAGAAGCCTACAAGAATGTGTTGAAGTTGACCAGTGTAGTCCTGATGGTAGAATTGTGAACTATAATAGCCCCAAATACAGGACTACAATCATGGAGCTGGTGAGAGAAAAACCTGATACGGCAGTCACTGGGAAAGGACTTGAGTTACCATTGAATATGGTGGCTGGCAATGGCAGCCGGATTGAGTACATCTACTACAATGACCCCAATGAACTTATGGACAGACTGAGGCTGTTGGATCAGTCTAAAGCAGTTGGCAACACTGGACATGAAAATGAAATCAAATCAATCTTGGAAGAATTGGTGGAAGGTGGTTACATAGTTGCCAAACCTGCATACTAGCTACAATATACAAGAGAACAAGATTATATATCAGCACTGCATGATAAATTGCTCCTATGAAGAATGTAACACCATATACTTTCAATGGATGTTGAGAAAGATACAATATATATTTAAGCACCAATATAAGCCAAGGAGCTTCATTACACTGTCATACGTCAACGAAGATGGACATACATAAGAAGAGAAATAAGAACACTATGCAGAATGTTGCCAGTGCAGGAGTAGTGAAGAAGTATAAGGGGAAAGGAGTGCTTTCAGCAATCACAAATGCTGCAGGTGCAATAGTCAACAAAGCGATAGATGTACTGCCCATAGAACTTCATCTGCCTGGCTACGAGTACTGTGGACCAGGTACAAAGCTTGAGAAGCGATTGGCAAGAGGCGATCCAGGTATCAACGGACTTGATCAAGCCTGTAAGCAGCACGACATTGCCTACTCAAGGAGTAGTGATACTGCTAGCAGAGCAGCAGCAGACCGGATCTTGGCTGAATGAGCTTGGAGCAGAGTGATATCTCCAGATGCAGGTGTCTTGGAAAAGGCTGCAGCACTAGCAGTGACCAACATCATGAAGGCCAAAGCAAAGTTTGGTAGAGGAGTGAAAAGGAAGAGGACTGGCGCCAACACTACTGTCAAGAAGAATAGAGCTGAAGAATTGAAGAAGGCTGCTGGAGCAGTGAAGAAGAGAACAACATCAGCAACCAAGGGTCGAGGCCTGTACCTGAGACGACAACAACAGCAGAAGACAGGAAATGGAGTTCACTGTCATCAATGTGGTGGCAGCAGCAGAAGATGATTGGTCGGCCTGACCAAGCTCTGACTGATGTGAACCTCTACAAGAATGCCTGTTGTTTGAAGCTGAGACAGTTCCAAGGAGTGTTTATGCAAGATGCTCTACCAGCCAATGGACCATTGAAGAGCGAGTGTGGCATCATCAACCTGGACCATCAGCAACCATGGCTTTGGTAACCTGAGACCATAAGAGTTTACTGCCTATATGAGAAGAGGATTGGAGCTAGCAACAAGGATCAAATACAAATATGATTGGGAGCAGAAGGATCTCTACTCTCACATTTTTGTACATTCATGTTTAAAATTTTTGCTTGATGAAAATTGTTAAATAAATTCGAGTTCATTGTAAACCCACATGATTTTTTTTTTATTTTAGTATAGAACCTATGATTATTCTGGTTGCCAATAAATTAGTCCCAGTATGAGCAGTCATGGAAAAACATACATGGACTGTCAAGTCAACATCTCATCTGGAGAAGCCAAGATACATTGTAATTGGACTGCAGACTGTAATTGGATCAGATGGTCATCAATTTAGTTGACAGATGGCAGGATGATACTGTTTACCATTGACTGCCAAAATGAAACAACCAAGACTAGCAGCATTACTAGGGGCACTAGGGGAGCACTGGGGGCAACACTAGAGGCCCTAAGGGTAGCACTGGGCACCACTAGGGGCACTAGGGGAGCACTGGGGGCCCCCCCCCAAGGACCAATGAGAGAGCACCTTTCCCCCGCCGGAACGTTCCCCCATTATAGACCATACAGATCTATATATCTATATAGATTTGCTTTCAATTAGTATATCTGTTTTCAGCAATAGCCTCAGCCCCCAGCCACCGCTTTAGCTAAGAAGACAGGTGCAGTAACTCTAATTACACTCATGCAGGTGTACTTTTTTTCAGTACCCCTATATAGCTTCATCTCACTACATGCAAGCAAGCTCCATCTCTCTTTATCACATGTAAGTTATAGACCCCCACCCACCGGTAACAGGTGTACCAATTAACATCTCTAGGCTACTGTTCCCTCTCACAAACCGTTGTTATAGACAGGTGCACTAACTCTAATTACACTCATGCAGGTGTACTTTTTAAGCTCATTAACCTTTGCATGTGAGTCTTACTCACACAACCTCTTGTGTGTTACAATGTACGCCTAGCAGGAGGCAAACCTCCCACAGAAATAGATGCTCTAGACCCCTCGATTCCTTGATTGATAGCGTTGTAATAGCCATTCTTGTTGGGGTGGTGAAAACATGCTACTATCATATTTAATCACAGGTTTGCCCATATCAATTCGTCGACAGTATGTTCTGGCAATAGCCCTCTTACCTCTAACTCTTTATAATCAAACGTTCTGGCAGCTATTACACATTTTTCTATCAAATAATAGGCATATCTATACATCAGCTCATTTAAATGTCTCTTGAAATCTCGATTATTATGCACATAATCCATTAATAGGTCTTGTGATTTTTTTACAGCTGTGTTAAGTTGTTCATATGAGATGAATCCTGCTTTTTCAATTATAAACTCTTTTTTGGTGAGTAAATTTTCCCTATCAAATTCGTCTCGACTGACTAGTTTATCTCTTTGTGCCTTTGCCTCTTTGCTAAAAATTTTCATCAAATTATTGAGGGTGTGTCTAGTCACCAGCACACTCACCTTCTCCTGCTCAAATTCTCTCCTAGTTAAAACAATCTGTTCTAAATCATGCATGCGTTTTTCCAACACATTGTTAATTATACTCAATCCACTATTGAGATTTCCAAATGACACAAGTTGGCTTCTTTCATTGTTAAATTATGTTCTAGTTAAAACAGCTTTCTTCAACTCACTCAATTCAAATTTCAACTTGTCAAAATTCGCTACTGATTTTCTTAACTCCTCCAATTGTTTCCCATGCGGAGTATGCATGTGCCCAAATCTGTCCATGCTCATTGTTCAACTGTCGAAATTAATTAGCAACACCCTGGTACACCCACTCTAGCGGAGAGGTTCCATTCTATCACTCTGATTTGTGTTACTTGACGAGATAGCTTGGGCTGCACTGACATCATCACCCCAGCTCATGTCTTTCATCGTGCCATCTCACTTTGCACATTCATTCGCCAAATGTGATCATGCTGCTTCCTCTCCTGCATTCCTTTTAACCTCTCTTTCACTATAGCAGCGGCTGGTTCCACCCAGCCTCATCTCTCGCATTTTTCTTTATCTCCTCTTTCGTGCCTAGCATAACACCATCCCGGCACAGCCGCTCTACTGAACAGGTTCCTGCCAGCACCGGCTGACACAGCAATGCCCTCGCATTTTTTTTTTTGTGTCTAGAGTATGAAACCACCCTCCCTTAATTCATCCAATATTGAATGAATTTCAATATAATGACCAGAATTTCCTGCATTTTTTAGGCATACAAGAGTGATAGGCGATCGACCAGTTCATTAACATCATCCCAAAATATGTAGTTTCTATCACACAATTTATTTCTAACAAAATTCAATAATCCCTTTCCATACTTTGAATGTTTTTTGGGGGGAAAAAGTTTCTGTATAATTTAAGATTTTTTACCAGAATTGCAAATCACATAACCCTGGTTATTAATATGAACAGATGTCAGTGATAATATTTTCTTATATTTCGCCAAATCTTTGTTATTGTAAAGATTTGAATTTGGCCTACCATTAAACAATAATTCCAACAGGCCATGACTCATTCTAAACCTTTCTTCGCCAACAGTGATAAAACCATCACCATCAAAACTTACGGGCTCATCACCAATAAAATATAAATTTTGTTTATGATTGAATTGTATACCATAAGGAATAGAATTATCTAATTTCTCATTATGAAACACACTTAAATAGTTCTCTAAAATGTCTTCTATTTGTATGCGACGGGTAGTGATATTCAAAGTCGAATCAAGGAAAGCAGATTTATCATTACCAGAGTGAACAGAAGTATTTTTATCTTCCTCCCGCTCCTCCTCCTCCTTCTCCTTCACCAACGGTTCAACCTTGAGTTCTTTTTCGCGCTTTACTGTTTCATTCACTGAGATTGTGATCTTTTTGAGTTCAATTAATAGAGTAATTATTGGTTCCAACCTTTTACGATTAAATTCTTCAGTCTGCATTTGAAAACCCAATAAATTTCTCTGCTTATCCAAAATAGTTTTTCTCAACTTTTCAATTCTATCTGTTAAAATTTCCGCACCGTGTGCAACGCATTTCTTAACTTTCTTCATTACTGTCACACTGTTGGGATTCTTCCAATGTGAATAAAAATATGGTTCAAGCTGCTCTCTCAAATCTTTGATTTCGTTCTCATATTCTACTAGCTGTTTATGCTGTTTCTTTATGGACTCTGTAGCTTCTAAAAACTCAAATTTCCTACGTTTAAGATTAATTTCGTCCAGCTCTAGCTTACGCTTCCTAGCAGATAGCACTGTGATTGGAGACAAGGGATCTATTTCTCTAACAGGGTAGGGAGCAAGCTAAGAGTTTATGTTTGCTCTTTTTCTTAAGACTTGTGGTATTAGATTACTAGTTTTCACAAGACCTAGCTCATCTAGGTTAACCTCTTTGGTAATGGTAGAGAAAGTGGTGCTTGACTTGGAGAAATATGTCTCACCACTCTTAATATAACACTTTTGTGTGAAACTAATGTTATCCCTGTTGTCTGTATCCTCGCGAATTTCCACATAATTAATGGGTAGTAAATTAAAGCTAAATGCAGAAAATGACATAGGATATAATTTTATTTCGATGCTGTGGATTGGTGGGCAGCTTTACTTGTACTTCAGTCAATTTCTTGGTGTTGCTATTCCCCCAGTAAACATATTGTAAAAGATTGTTATAAACCAAGCAACAGCATTCTTTAAACTATCTGCCAGTTTGGACCACATCTTAGCCAAGGATACAGAATATATTGGAGCATTTTCAAAATAATTTTATAATTAACAATCGAGATTTCAAGAGACATTTAAATGAGTTGATGTATAGATATGCCTATTATTTGATAGAAAAATGTGTAATAGCTGCCAGAACGTTTGATTATAAAGAGTTAGAGGTAAGAGGGCTATTGCCAGAACATACTGTCGACGAATTTTTTCGACGAATTGATATGGGCGAACCTGTGATTAAATACGATAGTAGCATGTTTTTACCAACCCCAACAAGAACGGCTATTACAACGCTATCAATCAAGGAATCGAGGGGTCTAGAAGCATCTATTTCTGTGGGAGGTTTGCCTCCTGCTAGGCGTGCATTGTAACACACAAGAGATTGTGTGAGTAAGACTCACATGCAAAGGTTAATGAGCTGAAAAAGTACACCTGCATGAGTGTAATTAGAGTTAGTGCACCTGTCTATAACAACGGTTTGTGAGAGGGAACAGTAGCCTAGAGATGTTAATTGGTACACCTGTTACCGGTGGGTGGGGGTCTATAACTTACATGTGATAAAGAGAGATGGAGCTTGCTTGCATGTAGTGTGAGTGAGATGGAGCTTGCTTGCATGTAGTGAGATGAAGCTAGATAGGGGTACTGAAAAAAGTACACCTGCATGAGTGTAATTAGAGTTACTGCACCTGTCTTCTTAGCTAAAGCGGTGACTGGGTGCTGAGGCTATTGCTGAAAACATAGATATACTAATTGAAAGCAAATATATATAGATATATAGATCTGTATGGTCTATAATGGGGGAACGTTCCGGCGGGGGAAAGGTGCTCTCTCATTGGTCCTTGCGAGGGGCCCACATCTTTTCAACGTAGGAGAGGGGTGTGGAGACCTTAAAAAAACCAATAGGCGGAATCGATGGGAGGAAGTTGTGGGCGTGTACAAAATGGCAGAAGTGGGGAAGGGGGTGGTGGGAGGAAATGGTGGACATATGGGAGGGGGGTGGGGAGAAGGGTGTGGCCACGCCCCCCTGCTCTGTGATTGGTCACATCAGTATTGTTAACTGTCCCTACTTGACTCCTTATAAATAATTTAAATTAAACTACAGTAATATAAGAATTTTTACTGAATAAATAGGGCATGGACAACATGGTCGGCTTGCAACCTGACTTGTCAGCTAGTAAACTCGCCCAGTATAATGAATGCTTCAACTTGTTCGTATTTATGAACTATACTTGAAAATCTTCTCAACTTAAAAGTCGTCTTTCTTAAAAATGGCATCTCAAATCTGTTCTTATTCAAGCTAGGAGGAGGACTATCTTGAACCCGTTCTTGAGATTTAGGCCAGGCAACGAATGCTCAGAAAAAGGTATAGAAGGAAATTCTTGGAACAAAATTTTTGACTTCATTACTTTGTTTGGGCTAGTTAGGAGTTGAACATATCAAAAGTCCCCGTGCTTAGCCCTTAAGCCTAGTTGAGGGAAGAGGGTGGAGTGGTGAGGGAGGGAGGTGGGTTGAAAGTGTCATTTTCTGGTTTTTTACTTAAATCTCAGAAAAACTAGGTCTTACCGACATGAACACTCTATACAAAATTGAAGCTGATTGAATTTTCTACAAGTTTTATCCAGTCAAGTTTTTCGATATATTGTATAGTTTTCGAGATATCTGCTCTTGAAAGTCTGTAATTCTGAAAAGAAAATTATTTCACATTTTTGCTCTTTTTGACCGGATAACTCTTCAACGATGCACCGAAAAACTAAATAATGGCCATAGGGTTGTAGAGCATTAAATTTCTTTCAATAGTATATATTACTTTACCATTTTATCTATTTTCCTTCAAATGTTAAAACAGTTTCAGGGTTGAGCATGAAATCTGAAGCTTTGTAACAACTGTAGATTAATGAATCTATCAATCTCTCACCATTACCAGTCAACTTATTGGCCGAAATATGCGCCATTATGTACACCTATTTAGTACTGGACGTCTAAATAGCACAAATACTCATTTTAGAATATATACTTGTTGGTCCACAGACTAGGTTCCTCATAGTTAATTGAAGAAGATCTAGACTATTTTAATGTGAAAATAATTTGCTATGACCATGTTGGTAGGGCAGAGTGACAGTTCTGGCGCAGTTCAACGGCGGTTAACTAACCATGATAAAATTTTAACGGCCGTTGAATTTAACCTAACTTAATTTAACATGGGCAAACCTAATTTAACGTCAATTAAATTTTAACGGTGGTTAACTAACGATGGTTGAATTTTAACGGTGGTTAACTAACAAGGGTTAAATAAACAGATTCTAAAAAATTTCATTTGAAATTAAATGCACAAATTTCAGCTCACCAAGGCGTTCCAATTCCATGTATAAAATATTCCAATGAATAAAAAAAAAAAATTATCATTAAGTAAATCATTATCATACAAGTAGGGTAAAGTAACAGTTCAATGCCAGTTTTTCTTAAACCTTAAATTGAAGGTTAACCTAAACCAACCCAATTAAACCTAACCTAACCTAGAATAGGTAAGTTTAAGTTGAATCAATGCAATCTATCAGATCTTGAAAATTCCCATTCTCACGAAAGTTAAAAATCACAAAAAATTTGAACTTTTTAACCCCTTAAGGGAATTTGAATTTGGAGACGCCATCTTCTTCAGCTTTCAAAGGCATCCCAAATTCATGTAACAAATACGATTTTCCGATCACGATTAATTGGGGAGAAATGATAATAAAATTTTTAGGTCGCCTCACTAAAAGCGGTAAGACTTCTGGCTCAGTTTAATGATGGTTGAAATTTAATGGTGGTTATAACGAAGATTTTTAACGCCAGTTGAATTTCAACTCAATCTATCAGATCTCAAAAATTCCCATTTTCACAAAAAGTTGAAAATCATGAAAAAAATTTGAACCAAATCTGCTATTTCAAAACCAAAAGGGAATTTGAATTAGAAGACACCATCTTGTTCAGCATTTCAAGGCACCTCAAATCCATGTATCAAACACAATTTTCCGATAATAATAACTTTGAAAATAAAAATAATAAAATTTTTTGGTACCAATTCTGGCTAAGTTTAACAATGGTTTTAATGGTGGTTATAACAAAAATTTTAACGCTGGTTTTAATGGTGGTTTTGATGGTGGTTATAGTGGAGATCAGTCACCAACTGATTACCCATCTCATACTAGCTATATTATCACTTACAATTTTATTATCGATTCAATTTCATGTATCAAACACTCTCATGTATCAATTGACATCCCATTTTTTCCTTTTCTCTCTCATTTTTCCCTTTTTCTCTCATTTTTCCCTTTTTCTCTAATTTTTTCCCCTTTTAAATTGAATAAGTTGGTGACTGATGAGATTGCATTCCATTTTTCCCTTTTCTCTTTTCCACCCCAGTTTTTGGGTATAAATAGAGGTGCTTAAGCAGAAAATTCTCATTCCTTTGGATCGAAGGAATGATGTTAGTTCAGACTGAAAATAGTCAACGAGCTATACTCCCACCAGAGATTTCTGGCTCATCCATGGAGACTAGTCACTACTTATTTTCAGATAAGATCCCAAACACCATGAATAACACAACCAACTATCAAACAACAGACTCAATACCACAAAAAATTTGTATATATAAAAATGGATAGAATAATTTCATCCACCTACTCATCACCAATCTACCAACACAGCATCAAAAAAGACTGCCTCTTCATAACATGGATCTCATTCAACACAATTGATGTGAAAATATTGTTTGAAAACCTTAAACCTCATAATTATAATTGATATAATGCTTGAAGAATCCAAAAAATTCCACCACAATATTAAATGGTATGTGAGTTTAACAGTTAAATTAAAAAAGATTTCTGGTGATAAAGATCTGTTTGTAGAACCCACGTTCCATGGACAATTAAGGTCTATAATCTCAGTCCATGAGAATCTTGATAAATTCAACATACAATGGCAGGAGGCAGAGGCAAAAATTATTGAAGGATTAGATAAATTCACAAAGTTAGGGAGTGGTTGGACTATAGACATACATATTCAGACAATTTAATTTCAACATTGTAAGATACAGACCAATAAGTGGTTCTGGCTCTTACATTCCTACTCCAGTTAAAATTATAAATAGGAAAGCTGTTATAAATGTGAGAAATGAAGATGATCTCTGCTTTGTTTGGTCCATCCTCTCCTATTTCAACATCACTAAGGAATATCGAGTATCTGCACTTAGTAAATGGAAGTGGATCAATTCATCATGGACCAAGGATAGTTAGAGCAACCAACCTCTTGGAATCATCAAATTTAATAGAACAGTTTCTAGATGAATTAGATAAGCATGGAAATGAATTGAAAGAGGTGTTGAGAAGACAAGTGCCAATGCAGATTACAGTAGAAGAAGAAAGCAAATTTAAAATGGTAGACGTGTGTTGCCTGTGTAATAAGAGCCTATTGTTTGATCATGTGCAACACCACTCGCATTCAACTGGAAAGTTTATTGGAGCTGCTCATCAATTGTGTAATCTTAATGCAAAGCAAGTAGAATTCATTCCCATAATATTCCACAATTTCACCGGTTACGATTAACACTTCATTGTTCAATCACTCAATAAATATAAAAAGAGAATAAGTTGCTTAGCTAGGACAAGTGAAAAAATAATTTCAATAACACTAAATAACACTCTAAGATTTATCGATTCACTACAATTTCTGAATTCATCTCTTTTGAAATTGACAGAAAATATATTATCAAATGCTTTCCAACTGATTTCCGCACATTTTCCAAATAATACAAATTTACTGTTGAAAAAACAAATATACCTATACGAATATATGGATTGTTTTGAGAAATTCGAAGAAACACAATTACCTTCCCGGGAAAACTTCTACAACAAACTAACCGATTCAGATGTAAGTGAGAATGACTATCAAAATGCTATAACTGTTTGGAAGGCGTTCAACTTGAAAAATCTTGGCCAATTTCACGATCTCTATCTGACCACCGATATACTATTACTCGCCGATATATTTCAATCTTTTGAAATTTTTTTGAAATTGAACTTGAAATTTATATGGTACAAGCATGAGTGAATCACTAACACACTCTGGATTCAAGTGGTTATCTAATGAGCAAATTCAAAATTTTGATGTTACAAAAATTTCAGATGAATCACATGTTGGCTACCTTCTAGAAGTCGATCTTGAATATCCAGAAAGTCTACATGATATGCAGAACCATTACCCCTGGCACCAGTAAAAGCCACAACACCATCAGGAGGATATAATAAATTAATTACAACCTTTGAAAACGGTAAAAAGTACATTCTACACTATAAAAATTTGAAACTTTACATGAGATTAGGTATGAAATTAACGAAAATATACAGAGTGATGCAATTCAATCAATCAGCCTGGTTAGAGCAATTTATATCATTCAATACTGAGTTGAGAAAGAATTCAAATAATGATTTTGATAGAGATCTATATAAGGAATGTTCTAACGCAATGTATGGAAAAACGTTGGAAAATATGAGGAAACACAATGATTTCAGGATCATAACTGATGAAAAACAACTTGATAGAGTGATTAATAATAATAATAAGCTTATGGCTTTTAATGGTGGGGAGACCCTTATTGGTAGTTCCACCTCGCCGTTTGAGCCATGTTACGGGGAACATGGTGGACCTACTATTTTAGGTGGGTTCCGAACCACCGGGTAAGTGATAATAAAGCTTATAGCATCAAGTCATTGAAGCACGGTCACCCATCCAAGTGCAGTGATTGAGTGATTGCATATCCAAGAGTGAAAAACTGGTATAGGTTCAACACTGACATTGTTGGTGTATGTCTAAATAAGCTTGAGGTTAATCTAAATCATCCCATTTATGTGGGCATGGCAATACTTGAGTCAAGTAAAGCAATAATGTACAAATTCCATTATGATGAAATTCTAAAAATGTATCCCAATGTTGAACTGCTGATGTCCGATACAGATAGTTTTATGTATCTGATTCAAACAAACGATATTTATAAAGATATTAAAACAAATTTGGATTCATTTGACACATCTAATTATCCAAAAGACCACCAATGTTACAGCACAAAACATAAAAACAACTAGGAAAATTTAAGGATGAGTGTGGTGGAAAAATAATTTCTGAGTTTTTTGGGCTACAAGCCAAAATGTATGCGATTTGCATAGGTGATTTAGAGAAGAAGGTTGCAAAGGGAATTCCCAAGAGTGCAAATAGAAATCAATTGAGATTTGAAAATTATAAAGAGTGTCTGTTTGATGTAAAACACAAAAATGTAAAATCATCAGCAATTGTAAGTAAACTGCATCATGTCTATACTGTTCAACTTGAAAAATTAGCTCTTCAACCTCATGACAATAAACGTTTCATACTACCAAACCAAATTGATACTCTAGCTTAGGGCAATAAAGATATTACAAGAAAACGCAAAATCAGTGAGCAGCAGCCATCTCATGGAAAAGTACAAAAACTTTAAAACCTGAAAACTTTAAAACCTGAAAAATCTTGAAAAAAAAAAAATTTTTTTTTTGCTTAAATGGGTGTGTAGGTGTGTAAATGTAGGTACCTGCATAGGTGTGTAGGTGTGTAAATGTAGGTACCTGCGTGGGTGTGTAGGTGTGTAAATGTAGGTACCTGCGTATGTGTGTAGGTGTGTAAATGTTTGAGTCGTAATCAGACCTTCCTAGAGAGCAGACATAGTGAATTCATAGTGTAGACTGTAGAGTAGTTTTAGTGTTTGATAGTGGAACAATAGTTATTTTGGAAGCCAAACTGTTGGCTCAGAATTTTCCATAGAACATTCTGAGTACAAAATTCAGACTATATTTGCAAAGTGATTTCGTTATTCATCAGCAAAGTGAAGACTGGGTCACCATTCATTCAAAGAAAAACATTACTGTCTTTCTTCAATAGGTTGTGTTCATCCAAAAAAAATTTTGTTTTTTTTTTTGTTTTTTGAGAATTATAATTAGATTAAATTTATCAACATTATTGGCATCTATTAATTTTGAGATGCTTCGGCCACCTCAAAACACTCCAAACAAACTACCACCAGCACTGCAGTGTGAGTTTGAAGAGGAGGAGGAGGATGGAGTGGATATTTCCCCCCAATCTCCTGCAAAAATAATAGATGATAGTGGAATAAGCTTCAAGATTAAGTCATGTAAAAATATGCATGAGAAAATTATCAATTGGGGAAATGAAACATTCACGAAAAAAAAACTTTCTGTCTAATTACATTGACAGCAGGGAGATGTTTAATCTATCATTTACATTGAAGACTGAGGGAATGATATACTAAATTTAAGGATATATATATATATATATGTAATATTATTGGTCACTAGCAAGACAGCAGGATGATTACTTTTTCAAAGTTTAAATTCCCAATACACCTATAATGTGAGCATCTGTCATTTCCACATGCTTCCTAATTTATTTATAGATGGATGAAATGACTAATTTATTTGTGACTGGAGAGATGGTGAATCTATTCATGAATGCAATGATTTATTAAACTATTTATTTTCAATCGATAAATTGAATTTCAATGAAAAACTAAAGAGAAATTACAGTTTTATGAGGCTCAACATCAATTATAATTGAATTTGCATTAAAACGAATGGAGGTGTGAATCTCTTGAACAGAAACTTTTCATCTACTGAACTCAACCTGAACTACCCTGGGTCTGGGGGTACCCCCCAACACCACTCATCCAACCTGTAATCAAGTATATCAGTAACACTATATTGGGTATGAAGTTGAAATACACAGAGGAGTACAACTCAAGCAGTCTTATCCATTGAAGACCTATAATCAATTCAAAATCCAATCTATACTTGCATGCAAAGATGGATACATTTGAGGTAACACATTCAATTTTAATATACAACTTTCAATGAAAACTATAACTTTCTAACTGTTTTTGTCTTAAAACTTCTAAATATATTATACAATTGGGGAACAATTACTATCATTGCAACTGAATAATACAATACATTTTATTGATTTCAGATTCATCATTAGTTAATTAGTTTTTCATGTAGGTGTAGGTTAATGCATGTAGGTGTAGGTGGCTGAACCTAAGTTAATTTATGTGGGTTTAGGTACCTACATATACATTTGGATGGACTCAGGCATGAGCCTCACGCCTGAGCCCATCCAAATGTATATGTAGGTATCTAAACCTAGCTTAATGTATATAGGTGTAGAAACCTAAACCTGTGTAGGTGTGTAAATGTAGGTACCTGCGTAGGTGTGTAAATGTAGGTACCTATGTAGGTGTGTAAATGTAGGTACCTATACCTAGATTAATGTATGTAGGTGTGTAAATGTAGGTACCTCCATAGGTGTGTAGATGTAGATACCTATGTAGGTGTGTAAATGTAGGTACCTATACCTAGATTAATGTATGTAGGTGTGTAAATGTAGGTACCTATGTAGGTGTGTAGGTGTGTAAATGTAGGTACCTGGCTAGCTACCTATGTAGGTAAAATAATTTTTGTTTATCATTTTATTTATACTTTTTTTTAAATTACTCTAATTATACATATATTTAAAATTACCATACTACTTTATTGATTTGTTTTGTTAATATTATGTTGACATCACTTTTCTAACAATTCCACTCAATGGTGTATATTCGTAGATATTTTCCTATATAATGAGACAGTATGCAGATGTATTTTCTGGGATATTTGCTGTTGTGTAAATAAAAGTTTCACATCTAATGCACCGGATTTCAAAAGTTCACTTTGACAAGAACAGTCTATCACAATTAGTGGTGTTTTTTCGAATTTATCAAATGCTATTGATGTTCCTGAATCACTTTGTTTGTAGTAGGCGTGTTGAAAGGCAGCAAACATCTGATACAATGTATGTTTATTACGCATAATATTATCATAGGGAAAGAATTGTGCATTCAAATACAAGCACACATTATTCAAATTACAAAAATCAAATTGAGATATATTGTTATGAAGGCTATTCTTTCTATTAGTTTGCAGTCCTAGTACAACAAATCTTGGTTTATCCATTTGTGATGCTGTCTTAACAGTCCACTGATGACTTGTGCTTTCTGGTAGAGTAGGATACTCGTGTAATTGCCAAGATCTGAATGCAAGGCTAATTGGTTTATCATTGTGAGATAATTTCAGTGGATTAAGACAAATTGTGTCTGCTACATGTATGTAGGGTACTTTCCATTGTATTCTTGTTGAATTAATTTAGATTTTAGTGCCAGCAGTGTTTTGAATTGCATTTAAATCAGATGAAGATCGAAGCACAACCAATTCTTGTTTTATATTTAATTTTTAAAAATAATTTTTATATAGTCTTCCATGAAACCTAACCACATTTCCAGTGGTACACAAAAGCTAAATTTCTTTTTATTTGCCCATCCATCACGATTCCATCCCACATTCTCCCATATACATTTATTTTGTGGAGTTTCACACAAGAGGTTCTTCATTGTTGTTGTCATGCCAACGTTACATGTGCGGTCAACTTCGACTCCACCCACCTCATATCTAATCTTATCTAATCTCATCGAATAAATAGGTTATTCCATTGTTCACTAATACAAAGTCAACTTCAGTATTGTCTGCTTTTTGTACTTTAATATTACCCTCTATTAGAAGATAGCTTTTACATGGTAGTGTGTACACATCCTGTTGATTTACATTGATATGAATTTCATCATTATTTTTGTATGTGTGTGATGCATATGGTGTATGAGTGTGATACTCGAATTGGGTTATACTCTCATCAAATTGTACTTTCTCACCAAAATTGAATATTGAATCAATTTGCATACCGTGAGGAATTTGGTGATTCATTGTTTATATTTTTATTATATACAAAAAAACCTAATCTTTGTAGTAGTTGTCTATTTTTAGGTGTAAGTAATTTCCTATCTGTTGCACCAGGTGATTGATGATTTTTTGTAAATATTAGCATATTTTTTATATATTATAAGCTTACTGATTTTTTCTTACATGTAAGCGTACTGTTATTGTTTCTCCACAAAAGTTTACCACATTCCCATCCTGATCAATCATATTTATACAAATTTGATTTATTGTGTTTGTATTGATTGGCATGTACACCACAGTTGTGAGTGATTCAATTATTTTATAGCCGGGTGGTACAATTGTGTAAAACTCATGAATTGTGTGACCTTCACTGCCGTTATTGTACAAACCCTGTGCAATATTACATTCTACACATAATAATAAGCGTATGGCTTTTAATGGTGGGGAGACCCTTACGGGTAGTTCCACCTCGCCGTTTGAGCCATGTTACGGGGAACATGGTGGACCTACTGTTTTAGGTGGGTTCCGAACCACCGGGTAAGTAATAATAAAGCTTGTAACATCAAGTCATTGAAGCACGGTCACCCATCCAAGTGCAGTCTTGAGCGGTTATTATCTTATTCTACACATATACTATTCACACGCATTATATGAATGTGTTTTGTTGATATATGCCATTTATTTGCTAGTAATTTTTCATGTTGAAATCCAAGTATTGGACCAATGCTATCCTTCATAGTTAGATCACTATCTTTATCTGCATACAGCTCACACTGTAGTGTATTGTTGTTGGCTTTGATTCTGAGTTGACTGCTAGTCAGTTTAAAATGATTTTGAATATAATTTAGAATATCCTCCAATTTGTATGATCCTTCTGGTATTTCAACCACACGTCCATCATACACAAACTTATTATTTACATTTGTTTCAATATTTGGAATTGTATTGTATGTGTACATGTTTACTAGACCCACTTCATAGTCAAAGCTATCCAATTCAACTGGTGGGAATATTTCACTAACCAATGGGTTCTTGTTTGCTGTTAGCATAAACATAATCACTATATTTTTTATAGAGCCACAATAGACACAGATGTCCGCATGAGTGCTCCATTTGCTGATATTTCTTGTAGTTGTATCGAATCTTACACCTTGCATATATTTCATAAATTCAAGTGGTGGTTTGACCAAAACTGTCAAAATAGTCACATAGATTAACACTTTGAAGTAGCACGTCCAATGAGTGCCCTCACCAATTTCATTATCCAGATTGATTACACCCAGTTCTAGGTGTTTGAGTGGTGTGTTTGGTAGTTTATCTCTCATATAAACTCCATGTAATGGTAAGTCAAGTTGTTTTGCATACTTTACTATATCTATATTTGATAATGGGGATTTTTCTTTAAAATAGCTTTTAATGCACTCTCTACCTCCTTCTTCTTCTTCTTCTTTATACCACAACCTTTGTATGGTTTCAGATAGACACATTTGCCAAGTTTCCTTCCTCCTCCACCAAATTTCACTTTTGCATTCATAAGATTTGTAACTAGATGGGCTGCTGCTCGATCAGCAAGACTAGCATCAGGTGCTTTTACTCTTTCCCATGTGAGTGCTGCAAGTTTCCTATCAGCTTCTGTTCGATTTTGTGTTGGGTTACTATAGGCTATATCATGCTCTCAACATGCTTCATCCAATCTATTTATTCCTTTATCTCTTCTTGCTAATCGTTTTTTCAAGTTTGTCCCTCCACCACAGAATTCGTAGCCAGGAAAATGAAGTTCTATGGGCAGTAAATCAATTGCTTTATTAATTATGGAACCCAATATACCAGATCCCAACTTCTTTTTCATCAACCTCTTCTTTTTCATTGACTTCTTCTAATATTGGAATATTATAGTTTTTTCTATTCATTTTTATATAGATAATTTTTTTTTCTTAAAATTTTTAGGGTGAAATTTTTAGGGAAATTTTTTAGGGTGAGGGGAAACTTTTTAGGGTGAGGGGAAACTTTTTCAGGGTGAGGGGAAACCTTTTGAAGGGGGGGGGGATTGTTAGGTGAGGGTAGGAGGGGGTGGTTAGGTCAGAGTGGGAGGGGGGGGGTGTTGTCCCAGATCCACAGGTTCTCACGCTGTCCCAGCTCCCCCATCCGGTACAAGAGAATTAATTAATTGGACAGGATGGACTTCAGATAACCTGTCAGATAAGTGGTTCACATGCTGCGCCAGGATTGGTACCAATTCTGGGACAACTTCCGGTTCACACGCTGCCCCAGCTCCCCAGGTTCCCATGCTGCCCCAGCTCCCCCAGCTCCCCCATCCGGTTCCTGACCACATCCGGTTTCTCAAGGTCATTTCCAGGGTCAAAGGTCAAGGTTGCACAAGAATGAACAAAAACATACTACTTTGGAGGTATTGGCATTTTTTACTATTTATAGTTAATTTCAACTGATTTAAAAATTGGACAATGGACTGCACACCTATATTGGCACTTATTTCTAAATTATCTAGAATGGAATTGCTGGAAATGAGTGATGTATCATCAGCAAATAAGAGGGCTCTACCACTACTGGCAAAGTAATATTTTGTAATAGGCTGGCAGAGCTGATTGAAAGTCGTTTGCAATCTACTGTCAATAATTCTCCTAAACAATCATCTAACGAACCTTTTTTAGTAAAGTGGCTCAAAACCGGGAAGGGAAACTAGTTTCAGATGATAAATTCATATCTTCAATTGTATTAAAAGACGTTAATCGATCAAAAAATCAGGATAGCATTAGTGGAAGGAACTCTTGTAGCAATCTGATAGGCTCTCAAGATCCTAAGAGATTAAGTAAATCTACTTCAATATGCAAAAGCAACGATAAAGTAATAAGGGATGATAGGGAAGTACCGGTACTCACTGTGTTCCATCAGAATATTCAATACATTCGTAACAAAATAGATAGAATCGAAGTATTTTTTAAAGAAGAGGCTCCTGATATAGCTATTTTCACAGAGCATGGTTTAAAAGAAGATGAATTGTCACAACTTAATATTCCAAACTATTCATTGAAAACGTCGTATTGCAGGACATCTCATCGAAGTGGGGGAGTAGCTATCTTCACTAAAAATGCTAAGAATATGCAAACATTTAATTTAGAATATGTAGAGAAATTTGCCGTGGAAATGGATTTAGAAGTTACTGGTTTGAGAGTAAAAATCGACAATAATTTGGAAGTAGCGGTGTTAGGTATTTATAGGTCACCAAATGGGGAATGGAACAATTTTTGTGAACTATTCAATAGGCTTTTAGAGATTACTACTACTCGTTTTACAAACGTTATTGTAGCGGGAGATTTCAATACAGACTTTGCAACACAGAATAAAATGACAGAAGATTTAAGGGATATTATATACATGAATAACTTGGAAATAAAAGTTCATGAATATACCAGAGTCACAAGAACATCACAAACAATAATTGATAACATCCTTACTAATATAGATTACTGTAAAACAAGACTAGGCGGCTCGGAACTATCTGATCATGACTATCAAATCTTAGAGGTGGGGTTGCAAGGTTATAAATCAATTAAAAAGAGTAGAGTAATGAAAGAAATTCAACAATGTGAACAGGGGAATATCGATTGTTTGAAGCAGAATCTGCTACAAGAAAACTGGAGTAGGGTTTACAATAGCAATAGTTTGAATAACAAATATGATAGTTTCATTAATATTTTAAGGTTTCATATTACTATGAGTTGTCCAGTTATAAAAGTCCCAGTAAAAAACAAATTAGACAAAATTGAAGAGTGGATAACTGATGATATCCTTGCAGAAAGAAATAGGGTTAAAGATGCATATGATGAATTCAAACTATCTAGAAATATGTTAAGTGAAGATAATTACAAAGCTCTAAAGAAAAATTATACAAGAGAAGTGAAAAGAGCGAAATGTAAGAAAACAGCTGAAATTTTGAATAATAGTGTGTACTTTAACACAGCAGTGTGGGATGTAATAAACAAAAATAGGCAAGTAGCTCATGTAGATGCTTATACTAGTGTCCCCAGAATAATTAACGAAAATAACAAATATATTGATGATAGTGTAGACATTTGTAATTTCTTTAACAGATATTATCAACTGGTTGCTAAGGATCTTCAAAAATCTCTTAATACAGGTATTAGTGATGCAAACATGAGGAATACTGAGGGGATTCAGAACGAATTAAAATTCCACCCAGTATGCCAAGACGAGTTGTCAAATATCATTGATAGTTTAAATAATAAAAAAACTGTAGGAATGGATGGGGTATCCAGTAAAATTCTGAAAGAATGTAAAGATCAATTGTTAGACCCTTTGATTCATCTGATCAATCATTCATTAGAACAAGGTGTTTTTCCAGATAATTTAAAAGAGGGGAAGATCTTGCCAATCTTCAAAAGTGGTGATAGAGAAAAGGTAGAAAACTATAGGCCTATTAGTATTTTAAATGTAATAAGTAAAATTTTTGAAAGAGTAGTTCTTAATAGGTTACTTCTGCACCTTCAAGAAGCTAACTTTATCTGTGATGAACAGCATGGCTTCCAGAAAGGGAGATCAACAAAAACAGCCATAGTTTCTCTAGTTGAAAAACTAATAGACATAATAGATTCAGGTGATAAAGCTACTGCAATCTTCTTAGATCTGTCCAAGGCATTTGATTGTGTTAATCATAGAACTTTATTGGAAATACTGCAAAATGTAGGTGTAAATGGGGTTGAACTGAAATGGTTTGAATCATATCTTATTGGGAGAAAACAATGTGTAGAACTAACTACAGTAGTTGGTAATAGTATAGTAAAGAATAAATCTAATAAATTAGAGGTGCAAGCTGGAGTGCCTCAGGGGTCAATACTAGGTCCATTGCTTTTTTTGTTATATGTCAACCGTTTACCTAAAGAATTAATTAGTGGTAGAGCCCTCTTATTTGCTGATGATACATCACTAATTTTCAGCAATTCCATTCTAGATAATTTAGAAATAAGTGCCCATATAGGTGTGCAGTCTATTGTCCAAATTTTAAATCAGTTGAAATTAACTATAAATAGTAAAAAATGCCAATACCTTCAATTCAAAAACAAACATAATTTAAATGAAGATAGGGCTATAAACGTGTTTGTAAACGATAATCAATTAGACCAGGAAGAAAAAATTGCATTTCTAGGAGTTACGTTGGATAGACGATTGACCTGGACTCCATACATTGAGAAAATATGTAGTAAAATTTCATCTGGGGTATTTGTCCTGCGACAGCTTGCTAGATTGAATGACAAAAAGTTACTTTTTACAGCTTACCATGGGCTCTTACTGTCACATATTAGGTATGCTATCTTACTATGGGGTAATTCATCAAAACAAAATCTTGATAGGGTGTTTAAGATCCAAAAGAAAGCGGTTAGGTGTATAGAAAGAGTAAATAGATTAGATTCATGTAGGCCGTTGTTCAAGAGACTTGGTCTCCTAACTGTACCCTGCTTATATGTGTATGAAGCTACTTCTTCATCTTCTTTTTCTACTTCTTAATCTTCTATTTCTTCTTCTTCCACTTCTTCTTCCTCTTCTTCTTTTTCTTCTTCTTTTTCTTCTGCTTCTTCCACTTCTTCTCCTTCTTCTTTTTCCTCTCCTTCTTTTTCTTCTTCTTGTTTTTCTTCTTCTCTTTACTCTTCTTTTTATTCTTATTCTTTTTCTTCCTCTTCTTTTTCTCCCTCTTCTTCTTTTTATTCTTCTTCTTATTTTTCTTATTCTTTTTCATCTTCTTCCTCTTCATTTTCTTCTTATTCTTTTTCTCCCTCTTCTTCTTTTTCCTCTTCTTCTCCTTTTTCTTCTTCTTCTACTTCTTCTTCTACTTCTTTTTCTCCTTCTTTTTCTTCTTCTTTTTCTTCTTCTTTTTCTTCTTCTTTTTCTCCTTCTTCTTTTTACTCTTCTTATTCTTTTTCTTCCTCTTCTTCTTTTTCTTCTTCTTCCACTTCTTCAACTTTTTCTTCTTCTTCCTCGTTTTATTCTTTTTCTCCTTTTTCTTTTTCTTCTTCCTCTTCTTCTTTTACTTCTTCTTCTTCTTCCTCTTCCTCTACTTCTTCTTCTTTTTCTTCTCCTTCTTCTTTTTCTTCTCCTTCTTCTTTTTCTCCTTCTTCTTCTTCTTCTTCTTCTTCTTCTCCGACTTCTTCTTTTTCTCCTTTTTCTTCTTCATCTTCTTTTTCTCCTTCTTAATCTTCTATTTCTTCTTCACTTCCTCTTCCTCTTCTTCTTTCTCTTCTTCTTTTTCTTCTGCTTCTTCATCTTCTTTTTCTCCTTCTTAATCTTCTATTTCTTCTTCTTCTACTTCTTCTTTTTCTTCTTCTTCCACTTCTTCTTCCTCTTCTTCATCTTTTTCTTCCTCTTTTTATTCTTTTTCTCCTTTTTCTTTTTCCTCTTCTTCTTTTACTTCTTCTTCTTCTTCCTCTTCCTCTACTTCTTTTTCTTCTCCTTCTTTTTCTTCTTCTTCTTTTTCTCCTTCTTCTTCTTCTTCTCCGACTTCTTCTTTTTCTCCTCTTTCTTCTTCTCCTTCGTCTTCTTCATCTTCCTCCTCTTTCTTCTTCCCCTTCTTCTTCTTTTCTCTCTCTCTCTTCCTCTTTATCCTATCCTCCCACCCTCTCTCTCTGAATGAACAATGAAAAATAAACGTTTTGTTTCAAAACAGCTGATCATCAAATCATAAGTTGAAATGTGCAAATTTTCAGCTCACCGATCAAAGCAATGGAAAAAATTGAAACTGATCGTTCATTGCTGATGTCCACTCTGATGACTTTATTCAAAATGTAAGACCTTATCAAACATCTACTCGATGAGATCTTTCAAATGAGACGTGAACGAACAAAATCGGTCGAGAAACCACAGAGGAGTTGTCATCACAAAAAAACATGTTCGCCTATTTTATATAAAGAAGATTCGTCCCATTGTAATGGGTGGGATAAAACGGTCAAAAGTTGGCTTTTCAACAGGAAGCGTTTGTGGACAAAGCAGATTGAAGATAATGTATGGAGTGAGTGAGCGTGCGTGCGTGCTTGGAAGACTAGGAGTGTGTTAGGCTACGCGATGTTGCCAGTTTAATGGAGGCTGTAAATATATGAGTTTGAAAATTCAGATATACACGTATATACCAGTGGCGCTACTGGCCAATTCCACTGGTGGCAAAACCGTGAACTAGCAATGTATATTTTCAGACGTATTGATGACTTGTGACCTCTGACACTTTTTTAAAAAAAATCAATTATTCAAATTGGGTTGCAATTTGAGAAATCAAACAAAGCAGGTTCAATTGTAAACATTCTACTGATCATTTACTGAAAATTACAAGCCTTAAAAATTTTTATTTAAAAACAGCTGAAAGATTTATTAAGGATGTACTTACGGCCTCCGTATACGGAGGCTGTAAGTTGGGTGGAGTCCGTAAGTATAGAAAACATGAACATGTACGGAGGCTGTAAGTATAGTGGGATTTATATATATATATATATATATATATATATATATATATATATACTCTATTTCATATCTCACTAATTACCAATTCAATTGAAAGATTAGATATCCTGTCAGCTACCAATATATATCCCATTTTCCATCTCATTGGTTACCAGTGTAATTAAAAAATTATCCATTGGATCTCATTGGTCACCAATAATTTAATACTGATCAAATCAAATTTATTCCATTCAGAAAATTGTATATAATACATAATACAAACGTTAGATTCATTTGAATCATGAAACATGAAATGTACCCAATGAATTATAATATATAGCTGCTTCTATGGGATCAACAAACATAGGCTATATCCACTTGTGCAGATCATCCTCATCCCATTGGTTACCATTCAAATTAATAGATCAACCATCTTATCAGTCACCAACTTAGTTAATATTATTATTAGCCATCTCATCAGTTGTAAATGATTTAATAATTATATTCTAACATTATCTTCCCACCCACCTGCATCTGATTAAGAAAGGTGAAGATCATAATCATAATCATATGCAACCACTCCTGGCAATTTGCTAATATCTTTTGCTCAGAGCCCCGGCATTGTTCATCAACCTTGAACATGTTTGAACCTGTTTGTTAAGAACCAAATGATGATCGGTTGTGTGTGTGTGTGTGGGTTTGTATACACAGCTTGTACAAACAAACAGGGTCAAACATGTTCAAGGTTGATGAACAATGCCGGGGCTCTGAGCAAAAGATATTAGCAAATTGCCAGGAGTGGTTGCATATGATTATGCAATTGGATGACCAATATGTACAATATGTTACGTGATTCTAACAGCAAGCAGCCTTCATTTGTGTGTCAACCTTCGTTGAGGAAACACCTGAGGGAGACTACTAAGAGAGAACTGCGAGAACTACTCCCAGACATTTTACATAAATCACAGGATTATAGTTTGTGTTTCAGATAATCAAAATGAATAAGACCTGCCGCTGTCAGAAGACCAAGGGCTCACAGGGACAGTTTTTTGTATTGGAGGATACCTTCAATAGCAACCTGAGAACTCTATTCTTGAACAACAGCTGTATCGATGAGCCGGTCAAGGATTTCCACTCCTTCCTCAGCAGCCAGGAGGAGAAGATCATCAAATCCATTGAAGCAGGAGTTGAACAGCATGGTCCCATGAAGTTCAACCTTGTTCTAGAGGCAACCTATCAAAAAAGCAGCCTGGATGAACAGAATAAGGAGAAGAATGAGGTCCAAGACATAGCCTTCAAGACCCCCAACTACGAAGTGTTTGTAACCAGTACCATCCCCCACCAGGTTGAGACAGCATGCCAGAAGATGCTGCAGGAGGAAGCTAAGTTTCAGGGCAGCTCGAGTGGATGGACCCTCCTCATCATTGATGGCTTACTCATCCGGATTAGCAGACATGTGCCACTGAGAGGATCATCATACATCAAGCTACCATCCAAGCTGGTGGCAAGGAAGGCTGTCATCAACCCAAAGAATGATGACCAAAGATGTTTCATGTGGGCAATCCTTGCCAAGCACGTTGGAGGTGAAAATCCAGAACAAGTCAATGACCAGTACTACCAGCTGAGGAATAAGTATAATTTCTCTGGAATAACCTTCCCAACTACCATCAGTCAGATTAATCACTTTGAGAAAAACAATCCTCAAGTATCAGTCAATGTCTATGGTGTTGATGCTGCCAACAACATCTACCCAAGACGTGTTGGCAAGGAAGTTAAGGAGAATCATTTTGATCTCCTTCTACTCTGTGAAATTGTGAACCATGAGGAGAAGGATGAAACCACTATGGAGGATACAAAAGTCAACGCAGAGGATACCAAAGCCAACAATGATGAAGTAGATTTTGAGATTGATGACGACATATATAAAAGACAAGTGGAGGACACTGATGACAATGATATGGAAGTTAACAGCCACTACTGCTGGATCAAGGACTTTGAGAAGCTTCTGAAAGCACAGCTAACAAAATGTCGGAATCGTATACTCATCTGTTGACGATGCTTTACCTCAGCAGAGAAGGTGAACGCAGGATGGAGGAGCATGAGGAGTACTGTGCCACAGACAAGACAACAAGAATCATCATGCCACAACTCAAGGAAGATGGAAGTGCTCCAACTATGAAGTTTGAGAAGCATCTGAGGAAGGTTAGGTTACCATTGGTAGTCTATGCTGACTGAGTGCTTGTTGGAGAAACCTGCTCCTGAGGAAGTGGGAGAAGCATCTGGGCAATAGCATGGAAAGGCAACAAGGGTGATCCAACACCATCGCGCAATGAGTTACTGCCTTTACTTTGTGAGGGATGTACAACAATTCCCCTCATGGCTCACCCTCAACAAAAAAATACCGCAGGAGCCTATCATCTACCGAGGACCAGATGCATCAGAAAACTTCATGAAGACACTCACAAAGTATGCAAGAGATATTGCCAATGCTATTGATGCTCTAAACATCAAAATCCTACCACTCACTGACCAGCAAAAGGCAAGACATGAAGCTGCCACACACTGTGAAGCCTGCAACAAAGAATTCATAGATGACAAGGTTCAAGATCATTGCCATATGACTGGATTCTACAGAAATGCATTATGCAACACATGCAACCTCCAAAGACGTCGCCAAACCTACATTCCTGTGTTCCTGCATAATTCATCAAACTATGATACCCACCTTATAATTCCCCATCTTGGATCTGATAAAGGACAAATATCTGTTATTCCAAATTCATCAGTAAAGTATATATCCTTTACAAAACAAATTTCTAAATGGCTTCATTTAAGATTCCTTGATACCTTTTGTTTTACACCAGACAGTTTGGACAACTGTTATATATCTTCTTCTTCATATTGATATTATCATATGATTGCCTTTATACTATCTTGTTTACTACTTATAAATAAACAGTTCAGTTCAATTCTACAACTAATAATGTCTACATCCACCTTATTTCTATCATATTAGAGAAACATAATAATTGGCGACAAAGGAAAATAAGTTAAAATATGGATCCAGATCAATTTGCATAACTATGTTCCAGAGGCAACAGGAACAAATCACTTCATTACTTGAGGTAAGTTCTCAAACTAGGCCTGCGGATGCGGCACTTTCGAACATAGCTCCATTTGAGAATTTTGATACGCAATGGGAAAAATTTTCAAACTACCTGGAACGATTCGAAAATTACTACAAGATGAAAGGCTTAGGAAATGAAAAACAAATCGCTCAACTCCTTTGCGTATCCATTGGTAGCGAACATTATAATAAGCTTTCTGCATTGTTGGGTCCTGAGCAACCTATAAAACTACTCGATTACAATACACTCGTGGATCAATTAAAAAAGATACTAATTCCAAAAAAGAGCCCAATTATTTCTCAACATTATTTTCTGAATATTTTTCAAAAAGAGAATGAGTCAATTTCAGATTTTGTAACTAACCTAAAACGTGATATAACTGATTGTGAATTCTTGGTTGAATGTAAGGCAGAAACATGCAAACAAACAGTATCAACTGCCGATGTTTTACTACATATACTGAGGACTAGAGATGATTACTAGAGGACTGAAAGATGATTGGATACAAGAACAAATTTTACAAACAACTTCCACCAATTTTGACAACATACTGAAAAAAGCAATTGCACTTGAAGCATCAAAAATAGAAAGTAAAGTTTTTCAACAACATCATGATTGTAACTGTGTACATTCCAATGACTGCAAAATTAACAAAATTACAAGGACTCCTTCCAAAAAGTTTTTGAATGATCATTCTGAACCAAAACAGGTTGTCGGTGAAGACTGGATAAAAAATGTGGTTTGCAACCCTTTATATAGTGCTGGCTTGAGTTTGAACCGATTTTGTGAACTGAACAAGATAGGGTTTGTGCAGATTTGCATCTTAATTAAACCTATACCTAAATTTTAGTTTATCTTTTCAAACACAAATGCATCAATCATCTCATCAGACAGCAATTCAATTAGCCTTTTTGTCTATATGATATTGATATATTTCTCATCTTGTAAAATCATCATTGAAATTGAAATATTAGCCATCTTATCAACCACAAATAATATAATATTGATACATACCCCAACATCATCATTCCTCCCACCCAGACATGATAGATCCCCACTGTTCAGATATAAGGTGAGGAGTGTATGAAGATCCATAAGTCTTCACATTATACTCTATTTTCAACCTTCCCAATTCGATTGAAATATCAACTATCTTATCAGCCATCAATAATATGATATATACCACATTTCCCATCTCATTGGTTATCATTCAAATTAATAGATTTACCATCTCATCAGTTACCAATAATAGCATTATTATCCCACCAACCTGTGTTTCATTAAGAAAGGTATTTACTATACAGGCTACTTGTGAAGACTGAACAAGAAATGCGGTTACAAGCCTTTATATAGTGTTGAAGTTTGACAAATGATTGAGGTTGAGGGAAGCAGATTTGGTTCTGTGATTTTTCAACTCTTGCAAGAATGGAAATTTTCCTTGTAAGCAATATGTTGTGATGTAGCAATACATTGTGATATAGTATAGGCTCAATTATAGTTTGAACTTACCTAGGTCACAACAGATTAAATTTGATTTGCAGCTTGAATTATGATAGATGGGGAAGGGGTGTTTTTTCTAATTACCTTGCAGTATAACTCTCATGGAAATTGAAATTTTCAGGATATGTTAGATTAAATTGACTATACAGCTATACCACAATTACGCTAGGTTTAGCTTACCACCATTAAATAATTTCATTACATTTTTTCCAATTAATTATTATCGGAAATTTGTATTTGATACATGAATTTGGGGTGTCTTGAAAAGCTGAATAGGATGACACCTTTCAATTTAATCTACCAAATTTGACTTACCTATTTTAGAATAGGTTAGGTTTAATTGGGTTGGTTTAAATTTAAGGTTAAAGAAAAAATAGCCTGAATCGGTATTTTCCCCCTACTTGATGATCTACTTGATGATAATTAATTTTTATTTATTTTATTTTATTCATTGGAGTGTTTGATACATGAAATTGGATCGCCTTGGTGAGCTGAATGGTACCATCCAATTGCATGAATTTGTGCATTTAATTTCAAATGAAAATTTTCAGAATCTGTTTATTTAACCCTCGTTAGTTAATCACCTTTAAAATTTAACCATCATTAGTTAACCACCGTTAAAATTTAACCGATGTTAAAATTCAACCGAGCCATTAAATTGGGTTTGCCCATGTTGAATTAGGTTAGGGTAAATTTAACCGTCATTAAAATTTAACCGTTATTAGTTAACCGCCGTTAAACTGGCCCAGAACTCTCACTCTGCCCTACTGGGGTATCCATCACTTGTGGGTGGCCATGACTCAGTGTACCAAGAGTGGGTGGACATGCACCAAAATCATGGTTCTACAGGATACAAACATACATGGGATAAATGATACATGAGTATCCATTTGAAACTGTGAAATATGTTGTTTTTTACTACATTACATACAGTGCATCATCTTCATCCTTTCATCTATGTTAAATTATGTTTTTGTCCTACTCATACATATTCACCACTTTACTGAGCACTGAATTGAGCTGGTAATAGTCTATCTACAGAAAAAAAGCTGATTTTCATTACCTCATACTTTTTCAGTGCGGTCTTAACACATTACAGCTGATCGATAATTTGGAAAAATAGCTGACCTCAGAAGTATTTCACTGTTATGATGGATTTTGAGGTTATATTTGATGATGCTTGATGCACTAGCTCAAAGTTTATCTCCTTTTATATTTTAGACGGGTATGATGAAAAATGTCATATCTAACTCGCCCAAGAAGATGTTTACTGTACTCATATGATAATACTGTACTCAACTTTGTCTCAATCATATCTTATTGGGAGAGAACAATGTGTAGAACTAACTACAGTAGTTGGTAATAGTATAGTAAAGAATAAATCTAATAAATTAGAGGTGTAAGCTGGAGTGCCTCAGGGGTCAATACTAGGACCATTGCTTTTTTTGTTCAACCGTTTACCTAAAGAATTAATTAGTGGTAGAGCCCTCTTATTTGCTGATGATACATCACTCATTTTCAGCAATTCCATTCTAGATAATTTAGAAATAAGTGCCCATATAGGTGTGCAGTCCATTGTCCAATTTTTAAATCAGTTGAAATTAACTATAAATAGTAAAAAATGCCAATACCTTCAATTCAAAAACAAACATAATTTAAATGAAGATAGGGCTATGAACATATTTGTAAACGATAATCAATTAGACCAGGAAGAAAAAATTGCATTTCTAGGAGTTATGTTGGATAGACGATTGATCTGGACTCCATACATTGAGAAAATATGTAGTAAAATTTCATCTGGGGTATTTGTCCTGCGACAGCTCGCTAGATTGAATGACAAAAAGTTACTTTTTACAGCTTACCATGGGCTCTTACTGTCATGTATTAGGTATGCTATCTTAGTATGGGGTAATTCATCAAAACAAAATCTTGATAGGGTGTTTAAGATCCAAAAGAAAGCGGTTAGGTGTATAGAAAGAGTAAATAGATTAGATTCATGTAGGCCGTTGTTCAAGAGACTTGGTCTCCTAACTGTACCCTGCTTATATGTGTATGAAGCTACTTTATATGTAAAAACGAATGATATTAACCAAAATCTTGATGTACATGATTATAATACAAGAAGCCAAGGAGATTATCACTTGGTGAGTCACAATAGTAGCTTATTCAAACAAAAACCTATTTATATTGGTAGGAAATTCTACAACAAGCTACCGCAGTTTTTGAAGAGTCTTGAAAATCTATATAAATAAAATTAGAGTTTTGTCTGTACATTTATCAGAATTATATATTTTTTGGTTATTTTTACGTTTTATACATCAAATAAGCCGAAAATAGTCTAATCTCACTTTCTGTCTGTCTGTCTGTCTGTCTGTCACGGCCCCAAAGGCATTTTACGCGGCCTTCTCCTCAAAAACGAGAGCATCGATCGGGATTTTAGTTATTGAACATTATTGAACAGTTTATTGACAATGTCTTTAGCTATAAAAAACTAAATTAACTTTTTTTTTAACAGAGTAATAAACGTTTAAAAACCAAGTGTTTTGCGATTTTGGATACATTTTACGCGGCCTTCTCCTGAAAAACGAGAGCATCGATCGGGATTTAAGTTATTTATCAGTATTGAAAACCTTTTTGACAATGTCTTTAGCTATAAAAAACTAAATTAACTTTTTTATTAACAGAATAATAAACGTTTAAAAACCAAGTATTGTGCGATTTTGGATAGATTTCTTCCAAGTTTTATTACCACATAAGAATAAGAACAAATCACGTAATTTATCATGATATATCAATCAGCTGTTCTCAAATACAAATGGTGGGCCCTTCGCGGCGTTATTTACGCTGTCTGCAGACTTGTGTAGTCGGAGCATTGCAGTCTTTTAGGAAACATATGTCTGGTGAATCAAAGCTCATCTTATGTTTTATCAATTATTTCTTTGTTGAAAAAAAACAAAATTTTCTAATTTAAATTTATCAAAACAAAAATTAACATTTTAGGAAGGTGTGGTTTGTGCTAGGCTCTTGGGAATTCGCCAGGTAGCACTATTATTACCACATAAGAACAAATCACGTAATTCATCATGATATATTAATCAGCTGTTCTCAAAAAATATTCTCTTCTGTCACTGAATTGCTGATGTACTAAGGGCCCGTTCACACGATACAGTTTTTGTGCGGTACAGTAAATTTGCTGTATCAGTTATTTTGCAGTGCTTTCGTTTGCATGTACATTTCATATTGTATGTTCACACAATACTGTTTCGACTGGATCCAGTAAAAAAGCTGTTCTAGCCGATTTCTACATTCGGTTTTGTCTTCGAAAACTGTATCACTAAAATCAGCTGTACCGCAAAATAACTATCCGTATTTGGTGGCACATGTATTGTACCGGTAATGGATATGTTCAAACGATACGCTTATTACGCTGGAAGCAGTCTTCAGATCGTCAGCATTGATATTCTTCAGCATTGATCTTCTTATTAGTGAATTCCAGTGTCCAGAAGTGGAAGATATTAATTGTGAAAATTTAATTTCTCTAATATATGAGAGACCCGCCTTGTGGTACAAGACTTAAGATTAATATAAAAATAATGAGAGAAAAATGTGTAGAATATTGAAACCAGAATTTGCGTACTTTGATCAAAATTTAAGAGAAACCTTCAGTAAGAAACTTATTTAAAAAGATCTTACAAATAAAAAAAAAATCCTGGACTGGAATAAATAAAACTGAACTGGAAGCGCAATGGTGGGAGTTGCTGGTCTCCTATCGGGCGCCTCCCCAGGTGGTGGATTGGGGGATGCCTCCTAGATATAGGTGGTACTGGGGAAATGAAATACCCGGGGTGGACCAAAACCAGCATAGAAACTGCTGCCTTGCAGATGGAGGTCAATGGAAATCCAAAGGCTAGGGGAAGAAAACCCCAATAGAAAATTGACTGCTGCCTTGAAGTTCAGCATTGGTTTGTTAAAGGCTAAGGAAGGAAACCTGAAAAAAATTCCCTGGTCCTCCAGGTTGGGGGTTGGATGTGGGGCTAACTCCCCCACTCCATAAAAAAAACATTTGTTATGGAAGCACAAAATGATAGGAACGGACGGCCCACAAGGAATTTAGTGAAGGAACAGACATTTAAACGATCGTTGGATAGGGACCGTTGGCGACAATTACTAGTGCAGGCCAAGACCCGTCCTGGGTTGTAGGGCCACTGAAGAAGAAGAAGAAGGAAGCGCAATGGAAGAAGGAGGATAGCACAGCAATAAGCAGCAAAGCCGGACCGTGTGAACATCACAGTACAGTTGACGCCATACAGTAAAAAACCGTACCGCAAAAAAACTGTATCATCTGAACGGGGCCTAAGCTGCTAACAACTTCATGATCGTTGCTATCAAAAAAGCCGAAACATATTTAGTCTTATTTCTAAACATAATCCATACGAAGGACGGGCACAATAGCTAGTATAGGAATATTTAAAAAACAATTGAAGAAATATTTAGTTGATAAAGCTTTTTATAGTGTACAAGAGTTCCTTTCACATTAAATTAAGCCACATCTCAACTAATTGAAGTAATTATGGTATCTAGTGTATAATATTGTTGATCTGACTTGTCTTATACTCCTTAACTGGAGTCTCCAAGACGTAATCTACAAAAAAAAACACAATAATTACCATGCCAACATCTTTCAAATCATGATTTTCTGTTTTCCAAATTTGAAAAATGAGCATTTGAGGCAGTGTAGTGGACGTTATCTGCCAGTAGACCTAAGAACTTCATCCATTCTATTTCATAGAAAGAGAATTCTATTTTAGTGCCAAAAAACTGTATAGGTTAGAACTAGATTCATATAAAATAAGTAGAAATAATTTCAATAAGTCAAATATACAGTGAATTACATTGCAATGGTGGAAAAATTGAATATTATGATTTTCTTTTGTTTTATGAGCCGATGCTATATACTAAAATATGAAACCAAAATATGATTCAACACAACAATCTAAGAACGGCTTCAAGTCAGCTCTGTAACTAGCTTGGCTAAGAATGGATTTGAGACTCCAATTATAAGCACGACTTGACTTCTTAGTTAAGAAGATGTTTAAGTAAGGTTCATGAATACGAACTTTAGTCTAAGATTTACTTATACTAGTTGAGTTTACTAGCTGCAAAGTGAGGTTATGAGCTGACTCAGTTGTCCCTGCAAAATTTATGTAGTGCAAATTCCTATATTAGTGTAAATTCTTATATTAGTGTAAATTACAGTTGTTCAATGTAAATTATTAATGTTAAACTATTTATCAGGGGTCAGGTCTTTGTTGTAGGAGCTGGTTTGGCTTTTAGGGTTACAGCTGCTTGCAGGCTTGAACCTGTTAGTGTAAGTTTCACTTATTGCCACTAAGTCTGACTTATCCAATCTGATGAGTCACGTTCATAAATACAGGCCTCAGTGTCTCTTGCCTCAAGGGAAACTTGGGATGGACATTTATATAGGCAATTAAAGAGTCCCTCGAGTCAAGAGACACTGAAGGAAGGTTCATAAATATGGCCCCATGACTCTTGAGAGTTGCTTGAAGCTGAGACAGCTTCCTTGTACTCCAAGTGGAATCTCTAGGATTTTTTATGTGTTCAGTAATTATCACATAGAAAATTGAGAAAATAGCTTTTCATGACATAAAAAAAAAGTTGTTGTTGCCTGTTGTTCAGGAGTATATTGCTGCACTTGATGTCACGATGCAGAAAATTCTTCTTATGGCAATAGTTGAGTCCCTCGAGGATCTGCCTCATTATGGTGGCATTATGGGCTTCGTTGAATTCCACCATACCGGACTCCAGCAGTCCCATCAGGTCATGGTCCATGTACTCAAATACTAGGTAGAATGAACCTTTGTCCTGGAAAAAAATATTATTAATAGTATATCCTATAATTTGTCGTTTTTTGAATAATTATTACAATAACTAAACAAGTCTTGTGCTAAGATTAACATTTCTGGGAAGATTAGATTATCTTACTTTATTCATGTAAATTTGAAAATTATGCATACGAATGGTTAAGAACAAAATTATCAACATCACATAGATACTGTATAGTGAAGTCAGATAATACTATTTTCCTACAACTGCTCGTAAAGTAGTTCTTTACGTACTGAAGACTAATTGTAAAATACCTCTTTACTGCTCAGCAAGCGGTAAAGTACTTTACGCTCGCCAGCTGTTTTCTTTACGCTTCTGTTTTGATTTTGGTGCCTTCTCATTGGTGGATCACAGAATCCGTGAAATTGACATAACCTCAACAATGGCGAACGCTAACCAATTCCGCGCACGGTCTGTGATGTTACAAACTGCAAGCTTTCTTTGTGTTGGAATCCAGAACTTCAGTTGTAGGAAAAATATTGTATGTAATTCGCGCATGAAGCTTCTTTATCGCTCTCGCAAAATTACTGCGCTCCGCTGTGCGTCGCGCAGTAAATGTTTTGGCTCGAGCGATAAAGTCGCGCTTCACGCTCTTAATACATAAATAACTATTTTATAGTGTTATACATGATGTACAATGACCTCATTTGTATGATCTTAATGATATTAACTACGGTGATGACAATCTAAGTGATGCAATTACATGAAATAGCGAAGTTTGGACAAAGATTCGTCCATTCTTGATGCTTCACCAGAAAACAAGAAAGGATAACAGTGGGTAAAAGAGAAGGAGGAAGAAATGGTTTTGATTTGTTTCATAGTGCCAATCAAAAATCCTATCATTGAAAACATTTAATAGGTTACCTATGATCTCTAGATCTCTTAGTGCATCCTTGTTTAAATTTAAAGTAAAAAAGATGCTTCTAGAGAACCTATATAATAATTATGGAGACACATTTTGGATGGCTGGCAACCACCAAAATTTTCAAAAACTTCATACAAGAAGAGTTTATATAAAATAAAAGAGTTACCATAATCTATGGTAGAGTTACCATGAAGAAGAAAAGAGACAGAAACTGAGGAAGCAATCAATAAAAATAATAATTAATTAGAAATAGAAGTGAAATAAAAATTCAAATGAGAATAAAAATTAATTAAAAATAAAATTTAATTAATTATTAATTAATAAAAATAATGTCATGTTACTATTTCAATTTAATTGGAGCCAATAACGAAAATAATCCAAGAAATCGAAATTCTGTCACTGGATCGCCTTTTGTGACTTCATGTCACCTACCATGCCTGCTATTTCGTCCAGAACTCAATAATTTTCATTACAGTACATCACAAAATCATGTTTTTATTTGTTATTGGTTCGGGTAAGTATTGATTAGTAAGATTTGAGATCAATGTGACTTATTTATCTGCAGTATTTTCAAAACAGCTATTTAATAACTGAATCGTCACTATTTTACTTACTAATCAATACTTACCTGAACCAATAACAAATAAAACATGATTTTATGATGTGATAAAATTTATTGAATTCTGGATGAGATAGCAGGCAATTGGAAGGTGACATGAAGTCATAAAAAGCGATCCAGCAAAAGAATTTCGATCTCATGTATTATTTTTGTTATTGGTTCAAATTAAATTGAAAAAGTGACATGACATTATTTTTATTAATTAATAATTGATTTATTTTATTTTTAATTAATTTTCATTCTATTTTTATTTTATTATTATCATTTTATTGTGTTTTTTTATTTCAATTGTATTTTTAATTTTAATTCTTTTTCAATTTTATTTTTATTGATTTTTATTTTTATTAACAGCTTCCTCCGTTTCTGTCTCTTTTCTTCTTCAACACACACTGCGACTCCCACAAATAAATAACTCATTGTACCGTTCACGCAGAACACTTACGATACTGGCATTGACTAGAGAAATGCCGGACAGGCTGCCCGGCAAGAATGCCCCCAAGAGCTTCTGTCGCCGCCGGTGACGGACAGATATATTGGGTTGCCATTCAATGAAAACAACGCAAAGCAATGTTGCCGGTAAGCATCGGTCGCCGCTGGACGCCGCCGGTGCCGGGCCAGTGGGTTTCCTGCTTAAGTCAGCTGTTTTGGCAGGATCATCGATATCAAACTGTCATTCCGGCGATAGTTCTGATGCTATCAAAACCACACCAGAGATATGTCAATAAATTATATTTAGGCGACCTCAAACGATATTTAAAAGTAGGAAGAAGGACCTACTGCGCTCACTCATCTAGTGAAATAGAGGTTAGGAATCCAGTTGCCTTGAAATAGCATTAAAATGTTGTGTAAGAAGGATATTCCTGTTGAAGACATTATTTTGTGCTCTTCATGAAGCGAATCGTGTCATTACATATGCCAGTCAATATCGCCAAAAAATTATAAGAAAATGTCTGAAGAATATAGGAAGAAGTGGAAGTGCACCGACTGTAGGTCAGGCAGCGTTTTGTTAGCTGACAAGGCCGGAAGAGCTTGCTCAGTCTTTAACGCCGTTTGACCTTGAAGCTATAAAACAATTGATTCAGGCAGAAATGAAATCTTTTAAGCAAGAAATTATGGACTCTATCAATTTCCTTTTGTAAGAGTTTCATGATTTCGAAAAGGACCTTTATTTGTGCAAAAATGATATTAAGGAACTTAAAAATGAAGTGTCACTGCTTAAAAATGAAAACACTGAATCAAAATCGGAGCTTACAAACTTGCAGGAATATTCTTGAAGAGACAATTTAATTTTTTGTGGTATACCAGAAACCACTAACAAATCTGTCTTTGAAATATGCAACAATGTTTCATCTTCTATAAATAACGCTCTAACATCCAGATACCTTAGCACTGCTCACAGATTGCCTTCACGTACCAAGGGTAGCATTAGACCGATAGTATTGAAATTTCTACGCAGACAGGATAAGAAGGCTTGGCTGTCTGACTTCAGAAAGTCTGCATCACATGACAAGGAGGGACCTGGTATAGCAACTAAGGCTATATCTCGCCATCTTCCGGACGGTAGAGTCACTGCATACCAACATCTGTCCCCGGCTGTGTTTGCGCTGCTTAGAGAGACAAGGAAACAGGCAACCGAGAAAACACATGGTCTAGAGAGGGGAAAATTTTTGTAAAGAAGGATGACAACAGCCCCGCTATGCTGATTCAATCAAGAGTCGATTTTAATAAGTTTTAACTCTGTTTTTATTGAATTTCCATATACTATTTTGATTATTGGTGTGTATATATTGTTACGGGTTCTATGTCTAAAATAATTCTGACAACATTTAAATTTATCACTCGCACTTTATCAACACAAATAATTCACAACTCACACTGTACAGTAATTTCTTACACAAAATTAAGCAATCAGGAACAGATAACACAATATTGTTCAACTGATAATGAGTTTTCAATAAACTGTACAAAAATCAATGACTAAAAGTTAAAAGGCCGATCTAATATTAATTAACAACTGTACAATAAACTGTTCAATAATATTCAAAAAGAAAGGTTGGAAAAGAACACTTAACTTACATAGCACTAGTCTGTAATACAACAAAAACTATTCAGTAGCTCACTGGTATGAATTAAGCAGGAAAAATAATTGTCACTAACAAAGGCACAGAGAAAGAATTATCACATATATATGGACACGATATAGAACTGACACAACTTGTTTATCATGACGATTTCGAACAAGACTGAACCAATCTCTCGAATTTTCTGTCAACTTCTAAATAAATAAATAAAGGAAACTAGCACCTTCCACAATACTCGATAACATTCCATTAATGTCTAATCAAACAATGAGAGCATTCTACAAATTACTAAGTAAACACTATAAAAGTGTCAAAAGCAGTGTAATTAATTGCTTAAAAGTAAATATTTACATAGCAGATAACACCGAGAACCACTGTCTGTCTTTCTCTCTATTAACTCCAATTCAGACTCGCTACACTACCCCCACCTTAAGAGATTGTTCTGTCCCAGAACAAAAGCACTTATGTTAGTTTGGATCTACTCTGGTTACTGGTTGGCTCCTCATTGGTCTTCCAAGGGTTGTAGATGCAAATGGTAATCTGGACACCAGTGGATTTGAACACCTCCTCCAGCATTGGCTTCACAATTGTCCAATCCAGGCCATCATATCTGCTTCCAAGCCGTGGTATGCCAAGTTTCCTTACTCCTAGTTGTTGCATTCTGTCTCTCAGCTGAACCAAGCAAGTCCACAATGTGTCATATGATGCCTTCAACACAGGCTGTCCCTTAGCCACCAGGTAGAAGAGATGTTGACCATGCCGCTGCAGATGAAGAACATTTCCTTCCATGGGTCCTTGTTGTTCCAGATCTCCAAGACCACCAAACTTCTCCCTGAAGACTGTAGCAATGCCTCGAGATTCCACTAAGTTGCTGGTGACACAATGTGCCAGTGCATACTCCTTGGGTAGGGTGAAAAGATCCCTTTCACATGTCTGGATCATTTTCCAACTGTTGTTGAACTGCAATCATCAGTAGACTTCTCTGGTGTTATAGTATGCAGAACCTGAGCTGTGTGTTCTTCCTCAGCACCATTGCTACCATGGAATGGAGTCAAACGATTGAAATGTACTATTCTTGGTTTCCCCCTTGGAGGTTTTCTAATCTGGTATACCAAATCATTGATCCTAGTAACAACTTCAAATGGTCCTTCCCACTGATTTTGAAGTTTTGGAGAGTAGCCACGAATTCTCCTTGGGTTGTATAACCATACTGGGTCTCCTGCTTGGTATCCACCCTGGTCAGCTTTGATGTCATACCATTCCTTCATCTTCAGGCTTGCTTCATCAAGATTGGTGCGGACTTCCTCAGTTGGGTGATGTAATCTTCCTCCTTAAATGTCTCACCAGGCTTGCTTCCAAACTGAAGATCACAGGGTAGCCGTAGATCTCTACCAAAGATGATGTGAGCAGGTGTTTCCCTTGTGGATTCATTAATGAAGCTACAATATGCCATCAAAAAGAAATGGAGATGTTGATCCCAGTCATGCTGATTGTCTGAAACCACTTTCCTCAGATATTGCTGCATGGTCCTGTTCATTCTCTCTACCATGCCATCTGACTGTGGATGCAATGGAGTGGTCCATGTCATCCAGATGCCCATCCACTCACACACTCTGCTGAACACTTCTGACTCGAAGTTTCTCCCTTGATCTGAGTGCAGCTCTAATTGCACACCAAAACGACTGAAGAATGGCTTTATCAACACATCAGCCACTGTGATTGCTTCCTGGTTAGGTGAGGCATATGCTTCAACCCATTTACTGAAATAATCCATGGCTACTAGGATGTATTTGTTTCCATCATTAGTTGTGAGGAATTGGCCATAAATATCAATAGCCACATGCTCAAATGGTGCCCCAACATTATAGGTCTTCATTGGTGCCCTTTTCTTCCTTTGTGGACCATTGGCCGCTGCACAAGTTGTACATTTCCTACACCAATCTCTAATGTCCTCCTTCAAGTTAGGCCAGTAGAATCTTTCTCTGACTTTTTCTAATGTTTTGTGTAGTCCAAGATGACCACCAGAACTTCCATCATGCAAACTCCTCAGTACTTCAGGTATGCGGTTGTTTGGGACAATCACTTGTTGCCTTTTCTGGTCCCCTGCTACATTTTCAATCACCCTCTTAAGGACACCATCATTTTCAATAAAAGTGTCCCACTGTGCCCAATAGGTCTTGACACTTTGAGGTAGAAGTGCTATTTCCTGCCAAAATGGTCTTCCATGTCCTGAATGTTTCCAATCCCAAAGGTGCTTCAAGTCAGGATCTCTCTCTGGTCTTCCTGCAGCTTGTTGCTCTCCCAAAGATCAGCAATCACTGTAGTTCTTGTCAAGATGCCTTCCTTGTGGTCATGGTGGGAACAGTGCTTACAATCTTCTCCACAGGGTCTCCTTGAAAGAGCATCTGCATTTCAATGACTGGACCCTGCTCGATGAACTGATTCAAAATTGTACTCCTGGAGTACGATTTGGTTAATAAATCGATGTGATTTGTGAAAAATTAATCAATAGACATGTACACGGCACTGCCAGAACTGAATTTTTCTCGACAGAATCTAGCTGTAGCTGTTGAGAATAGCTTTGTAAAAAATTGACAGTGAAGTTTGAACAAAAGTTTGATTTTGGGAGTAGAATTAAAACCAGAAGCGTATTGGAAAGTTGGCGAATACTATAGTCTTTGGGGGCCATTGCTGGTTCGGCAATATGCTTCTGGTTTTAATTCGAGATCTGAGAAGAAAAACCTTCGAATTATCCAAATGAATGGAATTGAGAATCGAATAATTATGCAATAAAGTTTTTACCAATAACACAATAGGATTTTCAAGTGAATGCTTATTTGTTCGAATTATACAAATTCCAATTGAACAAGTTCCACAGTATTTATTATCAATTTAATGAATGGTTTTTCTTTAACCTCTTTCATGTTGTTTGAAGCTCGATCTATGTAATATGATACTTTCCCAAATTCTCTAAAATTCCAAATAAATGGGTTGTAGAAATAATTAACTGATGAGGAATAAACAAATGACACAATTCAGTTTGCTTGTCATCTATAGAAACCAGTTTATAATAGGCTAGGTACTGTATTTTATAATATAGACTGTATTTTATTTAAAAACTAATAGCACATATTGATAATACAGTAGTTATTTTCAATCATTTCGTCTCACAATTTTTGAGAAAATAATCTATTTCGTATGGTTTAATCTATTGGGTATGGTAATTAAAAGAACTATAAAGACTACTTCGTCAGAAGGATGATTTACAATTCATTAGAATGTAATCAAATCATTGACAGAATAATCTATTTCCTTGAAAAACGCTAATTGAGACATAAATTACAGGAAATACTGAGCAACTGTAATAAGCAACTGAGAATGCTCAAGCCTTTGCAAAAGGGGTCAATTTTAATAGGAGCCGAGTGTACCTGGACGACGTGGAAAGTGGACAGTTTGACACGCGCCGGAATTGGAGTGTTTGAAATTTGGACAATGTGAGACAGTGAATTGGACGATCTGAGAAATGGACGCAGTGAGCTTTGGAGGCTCTGAAAAGTGGACGATCTGAAATACACCCTATGAATCAGCCTCATAGATCAAGGACCTCTGGTTTGTTTCTTGATATTAAAAAAGCTTTTGACACTGTTCAGCATAACATCCTGCTAGAGAAATTATATGTTGCTGGTATTCGTGGATTGGCCATAATGTGGATGAAGTCTTACCTTTCATGCCGGAAGCAGTATGTGTCAATTGGAAATTGTAACAGTGAGGTTGGCGTCAGTTGAGTATGGCATGCCGCAGGGATCGATATTGGGTCCAGTTCTTTTTCTGGCCTAAATCAATGATTTGTTTTCCAACTCTTTCAATGGATCTTTGACATCATTTTCTGTTGACACAGCATTAGCATATTCTGCCAAAAGCGAAATTTAACTGCAGGAGATGTTCCAGCTTGACTTGGTAGATCTGCACTGCTGGTTTGATTGTGACAAATTGGCACTCAATGCTACTAAAACTTGTTACATAAATTTTTCATTATCAGCTCCATTTCATTTTACTTATCCAATCAAGTATCATAAGATTGGCTGCAATCATTTTAGTTGTAGCTGTGATATAATTGAACAATTTGACTCTGTCAAGTATCTGGGATTGACACTTGATTATGGTTTGACTAGGAATTTACAAATAAAGAAAATTAAAATGTACCTATTATATTTAGTAAGGAGATTCCATCAATTGAAGCAGTTCTTTCCTGTGTGTATCTTGCATGTCATGTATTTTGCATTTTTCAATTGCCGGTTAGAATATGGGATTTCTTGTTATGCATCTACTTTCCTATCTCATTTCAAAAGCCTCATCACTTTACAAAAATCAGTGGTTAGAATAATTCATGGTGTAAATAGAAGAGCCCATACTTATCCAATTTTTAAATTATTGGGAATCCTCCCTTTGAGATATATTTATGTTTTACAGGTGTTATCCTTGTTCTACAAAATGAGTGGTAGTATAGGACTTTTAGCTAATGATGAAATTGATCATCAGCAGGTAACTCGTCAACCAATGCAACTAATATTGAAAGTCCCAAAGCCAAATTCCACTGCATTCCAAAAATGTTTCCTCTTTTTGGGACCAAAGTTTTTTAATATTCTCCCAGATGACATCAGAGAAGAGAAACATTACAGGAGATTTTTTCATAAAACAAAGAGTTGGCTATGGCTTCATTCACCAACAAAATTGGAAATTTTTTTCAGAGTGGTGGGCTGACATGATTTCTCATCAAACTAATGTGCTATGGGTAATTTATCAACTTTGATAAGATGGGATGTATCAACTTTTTTGTTACTTATGCAATGTGAATAAAAATTTTAAAATTTGAAATTTGTACCCTGCTTATATATGTATGAAGCTACTTTATATGTAAAAACGAATGATATTAACCCAAATCTTGACTTACATGATTATGATACAAGAAGCCGAGGAGTTTATCACTTGGTGGGTCACAATAATAGCTTATTCAAACAAAAACCAAGTTATATTGGTAGGAAATTCTACAACAATCTACCGCAGTTTTTGAAGAGTCTTGAAAATTTAAAAATATTTAAAAAACAATTGAAAGAATATTTAGTTGATAAAGCTTTTTATAGTGTACAAGAGTTCCTTTCACATCAAAATTAAGCCTCACTTTAACTAATTGATATAGTAATGGTATCTAGTGTATAATATTGTTGATCTGACTTGTCTTATACTCCTTAACTGGAGTCTCCAAGACGTAATCTACAAAACAATTAACCTATTATTGAAACTAAAATTAATATCACAGATTTTTTCGTTATTCAAAATAAGGTTGTTAACTGAGCACCAATCAGTTATAATATCTGTACTACTGACTAGTAGATGGTCCAAATCTAAATAGGCTCTAGCTTCAAGTTCAAGATCATCTGCAAACAGGAAACCCTCTCTAGTCACACAGTAAATATTTGAAGACAAGTCATTTATATAGATTATGAATAGTAGTGGTCCCAATATAGAGCCTTGTGGCATTCCATACAATACCTCATTTCCACTACAATTAAGTCCAGATTGATATACAAACTGTGCCCTACCATTCAAGTAAGATTGAATCACAGATTGCATATCCAAACCATAAAAATCTAATTTTCTTATCAACAAATCATGATGAACTGTATCAAAAGCCTTACTCATATCAAATGATCTAAATTCAAAAAAAAAACTTATTCTCAAGATCCTTAACAACATGATTAGTCAATTCCTGCAAAGCCTTGCTTGAGCTACATTTTTCTAAAGCCAAATTGCTTGTCTGAGAACAATCTTTTTTCAAAGTACTCAGAAAGCTGCTCCTGCATAATTATCTCAAACACCTTTGATAATAAAGGTACTATTGAAATTGGCCTATGGTTAGATAGATCATCTTTAGAGCCTTTTTTGGGAATAGGTATGACTTTTATTTTTTCATCTTAGGAGGGAAATCAGAACAATTTACAGTACATTAATTAAAGAGATGACTAATATTTCACATTTATCCAGCCGAGATTTTCAACAGAAGATAATTTAATCCATATACATCTAGAAATTTGTTATTACTAAGCTTATGAATTACCACATAGACCTTTTTCACAGTGACAGCCTTGAAAGAGAAATTAGTATGAGGCTTATTAATATTTCCTCAAATAATCAGAAGAATGCAAATTACTTTGTGGAATTTTACTGCTAAGTTCAGCTATGTGTTCTGTAAAGAATTGATTGACATTTCCTGCAATGATTGTGTAACTTACATTATTTGATCTGGTATTTACATTTGACAGTGATCTGACTATATTCCAAGTTGTTTTATTTTTGCTCTGAGAATTGAGAATCATGTGACCAAAGTAATTTTTTCTTGCATCTTCAACTGCTCTTTTATATCTCTTTTTAGCTAAACTGTACTGATTTTTTAAATATTGTGATCTGTAAACTTGATACAGTGTGTACAAACCATCACATTCCTCTTCATGGACTCTTAGTTCCCTTGTATACCATTTCATGTCAGGCCTTGAATTTCTTTGTTTGGAAAATACTAGAGGAAAAGCTGTATTGACAGCCTGTAGATAAAGATCCAGAACGTTTTAAACTTTATATCTCTGTCAGATGCATAGACATCGAACCAAGCAATGGATCTAATAAGCTCTTGAGAATAGGACATTTTTTTAAAATTAGTCTAATTTTATTAATTCTCTTATTTAGAGAATCAGGATTAACTATTATATCAGCTTCGTAAAGTAAGGAATTATGATCAGAGAGCACTGTATGAATGACATTTACTTTGTATCTACTATAATGTATATTTGTTAACACATTATCAATACAAGAGCTCGGATTAACTAGACCTGGTCTTGTAATACCATCTGTAGTAGGGCACAAACAAAAACTATCCAGCAAATTGCAGAATTGTGTTTTTCTCTAGAACCACTTTTCAAATTGACATTAGAATCACCTCCAATAATTAATGAAACCCCTCTCTGAAAACTAGCAATGATATCTCATACAAGAAATTCAGGAAGGCTGTAAAAACAGCATTTAATCACTATTATATGGCCGGTAAATTGAAACAGCTATTACTTTTTACCCCAAGATCTCTATGGCACAAGCTTCACATACCATTTTAATGGAAATTTTATTAACATCTAGAAGATCTTTGATAGTAATAAAATCCTTGACAAAAAAAGCAGCTCCACCACGCTTCTTATTAAAACGACAGAAGGAAGACACAAGAGTAAACCTCGGAATTGAAATATAGTTTATCTCATTATCTCTAAGCCAATGCTCAGCTATGGAAATAATAATTTCAAAATCATATTGAGTCGTTATAAGAGCAAGATCACCACCTTGCTAGTAAGTCCCTGAACATTCCAAAACAACAAGCCGCAGCTATCAGCTATCAGCCGCAGCTTAAAAATTCAGCTTTGTAATTTTAGCGCAGCAATCTATAATTGTGCAATCACAGATCACAATGCAGTGATGTGTTGTTAAACTCATAAGGACCGATTGCCATGTATTAGTGATGTTGATTTTAATGTACAAAATGATTCAGATTTATTATTTAATGAAGATATTTTTCAGTCAAAAATTGAAATTGAAACATGGAATGATGTTCTCCAGGAAAATGATCCAAGACTAGCTTTTTCTTTGTTTTATAATAAACTACGTTTATTATTTGATTCTTCAAAAACTGTTAGGAGAAATAGTAGTAATAGAATGAAGAGAATCAAACCCTGGGTGACTAACGGTATACTCCGATGTATGAGACAGAGAGACAAACTGTCTCTTAGGGCTCGTAAACAACCATTTAATATACAATTAATAAATTATTTTAAATTATATAGTCAAACACTAAAGTCAGTTTTGCGCTCTGCAAAAGAATATTATTTTAAGAATAAACTAGTTGGATGTAGAAATAGTCTAAGGGCTGTGTGGAAGGTTATAAATGAAGCAACAGACACCAGTAGTAAAAATGATTGTTCGATTACAGAGTTGGTTACCAGAGATGGTCGCATTTTAAGATCTAATCGGAAAAATGAAATAGCAGAGGAGCTGAATGAATATTTTGTTAGTGTCGGTAGAAGAATTTCCGAACGAATTACAAAGATAAAAGACAAGAAATTCAAGTACAAAACTAATAGATCGTTTTGTAATTCGTTTTTCTTTGCTCCTGTCGTAGTTGAAGAAATTAATGATTATATTAGAAACTTAAAGAAGAAAGTGGCACCAGGCTCAGATGGAATTTTTTCTAAATGTTTAAGTTTAAATTCCCAGATTACTTCAGTTCCTCTGACTCATGTAATAAATTTATGCTTTCTACAAGGAGTTTTTCCTGATGAGCTGAAAAAGGCCACTGTTATCCCCTTGTATAAGAGTGGCAATAAGACTGATCCAGGGAATTATCGCCCTATCTCCCTCCTTTCATGTGTGTCTAAGGTGATTGAAAAATGTGTGAAGACCCGTCTGGTAGAGTACTTGGAAAAATATGAGATTTTATCTAATTTTTAATTTGGTTTTCGTAATGGTATAAGTACTTCTGATGCTGTCTATAATGTAACTAAGAAAATTATGGAATCATTAGACAATGGAGAAAAATGTGTAGGAGTATTTTTAGATCTACAAAAAGCCTTTGATACAGTGGACCACACTATTTTGTTTAAAAAATTGGAAGATATTGGGATTAGAGGTGTTGCTTTAGAGTTATTTAAAAAAAGCTATCTTAGTTGTAGAACTCAGGTAGTTGGGGTTGATGGGGTCATGAGCTCAGAGTTGGGGATTTCGATGGGTGTTTTTTTTTTTTTTTTTTTTTGTAGATTAAGTCTTGGAGACTCCAGTTAAGGAGTATAAGACAAGTCAAATCAACAATATTATACACTATATTACATAATTACTTCAATTTGTTGAGGTAAGGCTTAATTTTGATGTGAAAGGAACTCTTGTACACTATAAAAAGCTTTATCAACTAAATATTTTTTCAATTGTTTTTTAAATATTTTTAAATTTTCAAGACTCTTCAAAAACTGCGGTAGCTTTTAGTACCACAGGGTACAGTTCTGGGTCCTATTTTATTTTTTAATTTACATTAATGATTTACTTAATATAGAACTTGAGAGTTGTTCTTTGTTTTCTTTTGCCGATGACACTGTAGCTGTTTTTTGGGGTGCGACATGGAATGATGTTTTTCGTCGAGCAAATGAGGGTTTGAAGGTTATAAAAAATTGGTTAGATTTCAACTTAGTTAGTTTAAACATTAAAAAAACTTCAGCCATTTCGTTTTCTTTGACCTCGGCAGGTCTGCCACATAGCAATGGTGGTATAGAGGATGATTTAGCTTTTCATGAATCCGGATGCAGTGGTAATGGATGTCAATGTCCTAAAATAAAATTTAAAGACAGTACTAAATACTTAGGAATAGTTATTGATAACCATTTGAAATGGAGGGACCAGATTTCATATTTATGTTCCAGGTTGAGGAAAGTGTTATATAAGTTTGTACAATTGAGAAATATTTTAAATGTTGAGCAAGTAAGAATGGTGTTTTTTGCACTTGTGCAGTCAATTGTGCGATATGGTGTAGTTGGCTGGGGTGGATGTGGTATTACAATTCTCAAGCCTCTAATATTATTGTACAAGAAAATTATCAAAATATGCTTGAAAAAGCTGGTCAGGTATCCAACAGATTTGGTATATAAAGAGTTCAATGTACTCAGAATTGAACAGTTGTGCGATTTTGATCTGGCCAGTTTTTGTCTATTCACGACGCAATGAATTCCCCATAGCCCCACTTCGCAGTTATGATACCCGTAGACAATCTGAGAGATTCCTGTTGGAACCACATTGTAGAACAACAGCTGCCAGTGTTCATGCAGCATATAATGGCCCTAGACTTTTTAACCGTCTGTTACTTGAAATCTCTGGGTCGCCCCAGTCCATTATGGATTATTATTATTTGTCCACTCACAAATCATTTAGACAGTGCCTTCGATTGTTTTATCAAAGAGAATAGTTCAAAGTGGACACAATTTTAATTATAAATAGCAAGATTTATAGTGCAGGAAGGTAATGGAGAAGTGCATAATGTAATTAATTCCTATAATATTATTGTGTTGAAATTTATATTTTCACAATTTTGTATTATAATGAAGATTTCATTTAAAATAATAATAGAATACTAGACGTGTTTTTTAGGTATCAATTTTGTTATTATTTTGCTTTGAATATTCAATTGTATCTTTTAAACCAATAGCCTATAATAACATTTATTTTAATATACTAACATTTGTATAATGAGCAGAACAGATATGTTTTTTTCAGGTTTCTTGTAGTAGACATGTTATTTTTTAATTCAATGTCTTATATGATATTGGCATTTTAGAGATGCACCATCCCTCAGCACAAGCTTTGCTTAAAGAGGGATGTAACAATTATTTCATTTATGATGTTTTATGTAGATATTCATTATTATGATAAGAAGTGATGTGATTTTTGTCTGAATATATGAATGTTTTATTATGTATTGTTGACAATAAATAAATTGAAATTGAAATAAAATCAGACCTTAAATTACAAAAATCATTACTATATTCAGTTAAACCACTAGCAGAATAGTAAAGTGCGTTGTAATTAGTATTTAGTTTAAGAGAATTGAGTCATGTTTAGGAAGAGAATGACATGTCTCCAAGTCACAATCGTTTTCCACCAGAATAGGAGGTATCACTGCTCTGCCAATCTCCATGAATGTCCTACCAATGAAGTCCGCAATGAACCACTTTTCCAGAAAATTGGAATGGAGACCATGTCGAGTGTGAAAACGCCGGCCTAAGTTATTAACATCTAGCAACTTTAAATTATTGAAGCGCTTGCAAACTGTAGTGATTTCAAAGTTTTTTCTACTTGCTTAGTAGTGAAAGTTGAAGCCAACTGGAAGATCATATCTATGAGGTATGTTCATAATTATAACATTCACATGGGTCAAATCAAGAAGCCGTCTTCTCATTGTGTTTATAACATTTTTTGAATTGAAGTTGTCCATATCATTAGTTCTGTCAATTGAAACAACCAAGTCAGTTCCGTCATTTTTTTACTCTGACTGACACAACATTCAGTCACCTCATTAAATGCAGCCCCCGGTTTTATCATTCCAAATACTCTAACACTAACCCCTTCTGCAACAAGTTTCACAATATGTTTGCCATGACTATCTGTGTGAATTGCTATTCTACTGGGCCTGTCTTCAATTGGGCCACATGAAGAGATGCTGCAAGAAACTAATTCCGATTTATTTAAAGGCAAGTTCATACTAATAATGCCAGGTATGCTAATCTTTGTTTTCAGGTTTTTAGAATTTTCAATAACAACGTCGGCGATTAAATTGTCACTATTGGGTGTATTTAGATATGTGGACTGTGAACTTCCAGAATTATTAGAAGTCAAGACACCAGAAGTTTTTTTCTGTGAATAAGTTTCCACATAAGAATAAGATTTTGTGTTCATGATGAATAAGATTTCCTGTTTCAAAATGTTGATAGAATCCTGGAGTGAGCTGTTGATGTTTTCTGTGTCTTCAATTTGCTTGTTACACTTCTTTAAACTTTTTTTGTATATAACTAACTTCTTTATTTAATTCATCATTGTTAGCCTTGAAAAATTCAACAGACCTTTTATGTAATTCCAGAAACTTAACAGTATGTGACAAGTCAATTATTCCTTCGAAATTCGAAAAGCCTTGTCCACTAATAGTTTGTGTACTACAGTCTACCGTATTTTTTCATTATAAACTTAAAAAACACTTTTAAATGGAAATTAACTTACGTTATGGCGTGACGGCCATTTCGTTCTGTTGTCTAGAGCATCATCAGACGACCCACAGTACACTCAGTGAGTACACGCCATAACGTGAGTCAATTTCCATTTAAAATTACGTGAGTCAATTTACACTTTACTGTGGGTCGTCTGATGATGCTCTAGACAACAGAGCGAAACGGTCGTCACGCCATAACGTGAGTCAATTTCCATTTAAAAGTGTTTTTTTAATACATTGTATTATAAACTAAAAAAACACTTTTAAATGGAAATTGACTCACGTTATGGCGTGACGGCCGTTTCGCTCTGTTGTCTAGAGCATCATCAGACGACCCACAGTAAAGTGTAAATTGACTCACGTAATTTTAAATGGAAATTGACTCACGTTATGGCGTGTACTCACTGAGTGTACTGTGGGTCGTCTGATGATGCTCTAGACAACAGAGCGAAATGGCCGTCACGCCATAACGTAAGTCAATTTCCATTTAAAAGTGTTTTTTAAGTTTATAATGAAAAAATACGGTAGACTGTAGTACACAAACTATTAGTGGACAAGGCTTTTCGAATTTCGAAGGAATAATTGACTTGTCACATACTGTTAAGTTTCTGGAATTAGTGGAAACAAGATGGATCTTCAACATCACAGTATTTTTTAAGATAGGCTCAATAGTTTCAAATCACTATCAATTGATTTACTTACAGCGGCTTCCCTTTGACACCGTCCTCAACTTGGCTACCTCACTTTTGGTATATAGGCTATACCGTACTTTAAGTATATTATCTTACTTACAATTCGCGACATTTAACTGTCTGTAGAAACTTCAGGTGTACTATGTTGAATTGATAAGCACGGATTCCTCAGCTTAAACCCAAGTGGAGTGGAACAGAGATCAGATCCATTTTTACCCTGATCACTAACACTCGAAATATCCAAAGATGACTCTTCGTCTGCCATAAGAGTGTTGTTGTTATGTACAGGAAGATGAGCATGTGAAGGTAACTTGAGTTAATAAGTTTTGTCTTGAGCGCATTTGGTCTGATAGTGGCTTTACGCGCTTTGTTCATACATCTCCATGATAAATCTCCAGATACCAATGTACAATCTTTTCTGTACGAAACCCCTTCGACTTCAAGTTTAGGGTGTCCTTTAGTTGTTTCTGTTACTAAAATTTTTGTCATCATACAAGTAGTTAAATATCAAGAGAGAAAATCGTGCATAAAATGAGTACTGGTAGAAAAAAATCCCTTGGTTTTGTTATGTTAAATAGTTATGTAGCAGTAATATTAAATAGATGTTTAATATTTTTTTCATTTGAGAGAAAAAAGCATTGATAAATTATTATTATTATTATTATTATTATTGATAAGCAGATGACATTAATACATAGCTGAAAGTCACTCCAATTTTGTTATTTAGTTTGGTACTGTTAACGTGATAACTAACGATTGTCGCTCTCCTAAAATCAGTGTCAGGAGTTTGGTGTGGATATCCATGGACAAGCCAAGCAATCTCAATTTGGCCAATTTTCACCAGGCAACGAAAGGATTGCTGTCAGCGTCAGTCTCATTCAAGACACAAGGAAAGCAGCAGCTTCGTTTCCGTATCCTTTATCACACCACTGAAGGCCAGTTCAACTATTGCAGCGTTGCATCCAGGTGTCAAGCGATAAGCAGATCAAGAGCATCCTATAATTTATTAAGACTCTTCTTTCACTAGCTATTAGGAAAAATTATGTCTATCAGGTTTGAAGCATGGATACCAAAGTCCAACTTTTCCGAATCGGTGATTTTACTGCAATTTTATGGGTTAGACACTGTTTATAGTCAGTTGCAAATACCAGTTTTAGGTTTTCACTTACTGGTTCGTTGAAGAAACGTTGAGCACATCCAACACTATCATTACACATCATTATAAGGAGAAAAAACTTCACATAAAAAATAAAAATTGATTAAATTTGACTAGACGACACTTAGAAACAACATCCAGCAGCACCCAGTGCTACAATTCAAAAATAAGATCTTTAAATGACTCATATTTTTTTAGTCATCCAGCCAGAGCCCCTTATCACAGACAAGCGCTCCAACCAACTGCGCTACCAGAGCCGATTTTGAACCCATTTTACAAAGTTGAAGAGTTCCTATCATTCACCACCTTGAAGATGAGTATGTAGATGACATCTTTGGGTATGGAAAGCATTGAGCGTTTTGCATCCCCGACTTTGTTTCATTTATGTTTATTTTATATCTACGATCTGATGCATAGTGATGTCAATGGATCTAGATAATTCCATTATGTTCCCTTAAAATTTTCAAATAGCACAATCAAGTCAATAATTTTTTAACCTCATTGACACACCGTATTCTCGTAAAAGCCGCTGTTGCTCAAACTCTTTTTGACAACTACATTAACGCTACTCTTAGCGCATGCGTGAAGCTATGTGAAGCTTATGTGGCTTACCTTTCTGAAGTCGAGGGCATCCTGTTTGTCGGTAACTATCTCCCTCATATTGACAATATTTTTATGGTTCAGCTGGCGTAGAATTTTTATCTCTCTAACAGCTGTTATTGGGAAGCCATCTTTCTCATTTTCCATTCGGACTTTTTTTAACGCAACTAAATCACCTGAAATTCAATTAAATTCCAGTTGATTGCAAGAAAAAATGTAATTATCAACTTGTTATGTGGGTTTAACGAATTGCAGTCAAATATTCATTAAGAATAAGTAAAAATTACTTACACTGTAGGCCAAGCGCTCGGCCTACAGTGTAAGTAAATTTTACTTATTCTTAATGAATATTTGACTGCAAGTCGTTAAATCCACATAACAAGTTAATATTAACAACGCAGTTCGTCATGGAACGAGAAATCCAGAAAAATTGTAAATTACAATCATTGCAAACGCCAATTTCATTTTAAAAAAAACATCACAATCGTTAAATCACAGATAAAATACAATGTCACAAGATATATATTAAACAGTTGAGTATTCTACCACTTAGATATCTGTTTGTTTTTAGAGTGTTGCAGATTTTCTTCAATAAAAGTGGCAATACTGGTGCAGTTGTTGATACTAATCGGACATCAGCTCGACATGTTAATAGGATTCTATTGCCAAGAGCGAGATCAACAAAGTTTCAAAAATCCTTCTTGTTCTTAGGCCCTAAATTCTTCAATAGTTTGCCTGACAGTGTAAGGTCCAGTCAGTCGTTTTCCCAGTACAGTAGATTGGTCAGAGAGTGGCTGTTTGGCCTTCTTCCGGATGAGATTGAGGAACTGTTTCTGGTTGTTCATTGACCATGTGAGCACCAGATGTCTCCAATGGTTCTATCTTGGGATTTTTTTAGCATTATTTTTTCTATTTTTGGAGTTCGTTTTTCTATCCTTTGTTGAGAGCTCCTAATTTTTTCTCTTCAATTATTTATTTTTTTCTATCTTTAAATATTCAGTGCTTTTGTTTCCTCAATTGATTTAATTTTTTGTTTATGTTTCAAATAATAAATTTTGTTTATTTTATAGTATTTAAACTGTACATATTTTATTGTAATGTCACTAGATGTGTTTTTTTCTTCTTTCATTTGTTTGGGTCTGCAGCAGCTCCTCCATGCCTACAGGGATGTTTTCCCTTGCATGAGAGTATTTATTGTCAACAGCATGCATCTAATATGTTATTAGTGATTCTATATTGTTTTGGCACTTGATTAGCATTAGTGATATGTTAATATGTTAATTAGTATTAGTACTCTTGAATTAAGTGTCATTGATCATTTTTTGTAAGCATTGTTTTTGGCAATAAAAGAATTTATTATTATTATTATTATTATATCAACTATACTCAAAATAAATGCTTCAATAGTACAACAGTATTTCATTAAAATTCACGAAAAAAAATATCCAATATTTAATTTGAAAGTAAAAAACTAGTTGTTACAGTTTAAACCGTCACCTTTGGGGCCTTGACGGATAATAGAAATGCCATCACATAAACATGCAAAAAGTACCGTTTCTAAATTGAAAATTGTTTAGGGAAGGTTGCAAAATAAGACGGATAATTCAATTTATATTTACATATTTATGTGATCAGTAATATGCTACAATCAGAGTAAAGTAGCGTATGGTTGTATAATATGGTGATAAATCGTCGGAACTTTCTCAATTTCACAGTGACGGATAACAGAAAGTGACGGTTTAACGAGTGATGGATAATCGAGCTTTTACTTTTTCTTAAAAGACATGTTCAATCATAATAAGCGTATTACGTTTTGACCAAACGAAGAGAGGTCTCCGCTTCAAGTCGACCGTTTTGCATCTGTCTGTCTCTTTGTAACGAATTTACGGCTGAACGAGTGGACCAAATTCTAAGAAATTTTGTATTGGCCATCCTTCAGGGAATGCCCAGAGATGTGTGTAAGGGTTTTCGAAATTTTCTTTTACATAAAGGATTTTCAGAAGGAAAAAAATTGAGCTGATAGGCCTATTTCTAGAGGGACATATTGATTTTTAAAATTTGAATAAATTTTCTTCTCACCAAGCTCAAGTTTGAAACATGTACCTTATATTTGGAACGGTGACCAGCAAAAATTAAATGAAGTTAACTGCCTAAAGCGGGAATTTTCCTCGCTAGGGAAAAGTGTGGAGCTAGGAAAACCTGGATTTATTATCTGATGGTTTAGAGCACACCTAAAACTATGGGCCCATCCCTAACACTCATTAATCTTCCACTCATCACCCAATCACAAGTCTCAAACTCATATGGGCATCATCAGTATGAAAAATAATTTCAGATTAATCTCAGGTCTAAAAATATAGAGGGTTTCGTCTAGTTTTGTGAATTTTAAAATAAATAAATTAGAATTGAGTACTCACTGGTTCTTCGGTCCCTAGCCTTATAGACCTGGCCGTAGGTGCCCTCTCCAATTTGCGTCAATACCTCAAACACATCGACACACTGGTCACCCCAGTCCTCTTGACCCGGTCCACCCCGGACGTGGCTCCCAGGAACGCTGCTTCCCGGACCCGGTTGACCTGCAACTCCCTGACAAACAAAGAGCAACTTGTTAATGGAAGAACTACTGGAAGACAAGGAAGTAATTCTTCCTATTTTTCTTTTTTTGCAAATTGTTTATTATTTAGATGGCTTGGACATTGGATGAGACGGAGTTGCTTGCTCGTGGATACGCTGGAGGGAACAGTGAAGGGGAACAGAGGGAGATGAAGGAGGTTTCAAATGATTGACGACATCCTGTTATATTAACTGGGAAGTGATAGCCGCGAGCCGTAGCAGGTATCTGTTCAATCAAAGAGATAAGCTGCGTTCTCGTAGGTCCTGTTCTCACCCAGATTTCCATCACTATAATTTTCTTCAAGATTGAGAGGAAGAGTTTTAAACATGGATGCGGTTAGGAAATTGACTTTCTCTTCACCAATAGTATTTGTCCCAACCGGCAATGGTAATTTTGACCCAAGAAGGAGTAGCTTCAATCGGTTTTTGAATTCTGTTGGAAGAGGATTGTTATATTGACAACCAATGCCTCTCACTCTCGAAATAGTTATTTATGTATTAAGAGCGTGAAGCGCGACTTTATCGCTCGAGCCAAAACATTTACTGCGCGACGCGTAGCGGAGCGCAGTAATTTTGCGAGAGCGATAAAGAAGCTTCACGCGCGAATTGCATACAATATTTTTCCTACAACTGCAGTTCTGGATTACAACACAATAAAAACTTGTAGTTTGTAACATCACAGACCGTGCGCGGATTTGGTTAGCGTGCGCCATTTTGAGGTTATGTGAATTCACGGATTCCGCGATCCACCAATGAGAAGACATCAAAATCAAAACAGAAGCGTAAAGAAAACAGCTGGCGAGCGTAAAGTACTTTACCGCTTGCTGAGCAGTAAAGAGGTATTTTACAATTAGTTTTCAGTACGCAAAGAACGACTTTACGAGCAGTTGTAGGAAAAAGCACTTTCTAACACATCTTGTGTTAGTCTCCTAGTCAACAAATATTTCAAGTCATTTTTCAATTCCATTTTGCTTGCTATACTAGTGAAAATTTTTTTTAGTGATACTATAGATATTATCAGGCCTTTCTGGAAAGGAAGGAATTTCTTCTTCACTCCAATTCTAATTCTTTTGACAGTTTTTTCCATATCATTTAAAATTTGTAACTGCTGTTCTATATTGATTCTAAAGCCACATTTCCAACGCTTTGTGTCATATTTATTACTAGAATTAAAAACATCTACAAACCTATCTACTAGTTCAAAAAACTCACTGTACTGCAAATTTTCAGGAAATTTCAGTTTTAATAAAGTTGCTGAGTGGTGGGAGAAAATCTGATAAGCCAGGCGAACATTTTGTCTCAAACTTCCTCTAACTTTGATGTGGGTTCTTTGAAGTTTTGGTGCAAGTTTCAACTCATCTTCCTCAATAATCTTTTCCACTTGGTCCTTTCCTAATAAATCATTATCTCCCAAATCAATCCCAAATCATCTAACAAATGATTCCTAAGTAATTTTATCATGTGTGGAATATCAGCAAAAACCCAGATTTTTTCATCACTCCCAGGAATAGTGAAATGTGTTTTTTCACATGAAATTCCCATGGATTTCCATAGGCTTTGATTTCCACCCCCCATGTCACTAACTATTGCAATGACCTTGAATCCGGATGCTGACAGTTTTTAAATTATTCTATGAAGATTATCCTCTTTCATTTGACAATCAAAATCATAATACACTACTTGTTTCCATTTTTCTTTCAGCCCTCTGGCCATTGCAACCTGCACTTTGGAGTGGGGTCCATAAATTTTGTCCTCTCTCTGATCGTAGCATATTCTGCTATGCACATTCATTTCATCAAATGATAAAACAGTCAGCTTGTCCGAATCTTCCATAGCTCCACCTCTGGCTTTCATTACTGAAAGCTTCATTTTTCTAGCTGCCGAAGAACGGAATAACCTGTTTATAGGAACCTTGGATTGAGCCTACCCAATCACAGAGCAGTATCTCTAAACCACGCCCCCCTGACCAATGGGAGAAGACCACGCCCCTGTAGAGGGGACAGTCGGCCATTTTGTAGAGGTATGAGGCACGCCATTGGCTGCATGTGTTAGAGTGGGGGACCGTTTACCCCCTTAAGCCCCCCTGGGCCTGCTCCCTTCAAGCCCCCCTGACCCTGTCCAAAGGAAAATGGCATGCATGCCCATAGACACAGGGGGGACTTTTTTCTTTTTGTAGGCATCACCCAAACCTGTACTGCATGATTTTTTTCTTTTTTTTAGGCTTTGCTCAGGCCTACACTGCGTGGGGGTAAGGTTAGGAGAAAAAAAAATAACCTTGTTTAACAGCCATTAAAAACAGCAATTTTAAATTGCCTCTGCCTCCATCACCCATAAAATCAGTCTACTACAAAACTCAGACCAAGTTCTTATAAAATGGAAGTCCTAACTCTCTCATTGCTAAAACTTTCTTTGTCTAATCTAAAAAAAAAAAAATATTTTTATGAGTAGTTCTTATAACGATTTATTAACCATTGTTGTTATGGTGTTGGAAACTGGATAGGATCATATTTAACCTCTGGCTCTGACATATTGATCTGATGAAAAAACTCATCAAAACAATGTTCTAGTGTAAGCCCACGACTTTCCAATTTCTCCCAGTTGAAAGTTCTCATAGCTATTAGACACTTTCCTATCAAATGATATGCATATCAATACATTATAGCATTTAAATGGTTCTTGTAATCCTGACTATTATGTACATACTCGATTAAAAGGCTTTCTAATACTTTAATACTTGTGTTAAGATTCTCAAAGGAGACAAATCCGGCTTTCTCATTTTTAAACTCTGTTTTACTCAGCAAATTATCTTTTTTCTCTTTATTAAAGTCATCTTTACGGAGTAGTTTTTCTCTCTCATTTTTAAACCTGTTCTACTCAGGTTCTGCACAGCTTCTGTTCAAAAAGTAAATTATTATTCTGTGTATTCCATTGATAACCCAAGTAGTATAAATTGGAGACCTCTGGTGCAACCCCCCCTTCCCCTCCACCATGCCACTCCCCCTCCCCCTGCAAAATGTTCCCCTCCCCCCACCCCTCTACCCCCCTTTCCCATCCCCCTACCAACTCACCAAAAATCCCCCCAAAAAATGCCCCTCCCCCAAAAAGTGACCCCCTCTCCCTAAATGTGGCCCCCCTCCCCCGAAAAGTGACCCCCATCTACCGAAAAATGTCCCCATGCAACACCATATACTTCCAATGGATGTTGAGAAGGATATTTAAGCAGCAGCATAAGCCAAGGAGCTTCAGTACACCGCCATATGTCAACCAAGATGGACATGAATAGGAAGAAAAATAAGAAGAATATTGCCTGTACAGGGGTAGTCAAGAAGTATAAAGGAAGAGGAGTCCTTTCAGCAATCACAAATGCAGCAGGTACAATAGTCAACAAAGCGATAGATGTACTGCCCGTAGAACTTCATCTTCCTGGCTCCTGGCTACCAGTACTGTGGACCAGGTACAAAGCTTGAAAAACGATTGGCAAGAGGTGATCAAGGAATCAACAAACTTGATCAAGCCTGCAAGCTGCATGACATTGCCTATTCGAGGAATAGTGATACAAGGAGCAGAGCAGCAGCAGAAAGATTTGGCTGAACGGGCTTGGAGTGTGGCAACATCTTCAGATGCTGGATTGGTAGAAAGAGCTGCAGCATTAGCGGTAACCAACATCATGAAGACCAAGGCAAAGTTTGGAGGAGGAGTGAAGAGGAGAGCTGCACAGAGGAGGAAGAGAACTATGGCAGCAACCAAGGGCCAAGGCCTGTACCTGAGACGTCAGAAGATGGGAAACGGGTTGCGTTGCCATCAATGTGGCGGCACAGGATGATTGTTGCTCTACCCGACCGAGCGCTAACAGATGCAGACCTCTACAAGTATGCCTGCCGTCTCAAGCTGAAGAAATTTCGAGGAGTTTTCATGCAAGATGCTCTACCAGCCAATGGACCACTGGATCAAGAGTGTGGCATCATCAACCTGGACCAAAGTGATGGAGCTGGCACACATTGGGTGTGCTATGTGAAGAAGAAGGATGGCATCGTTCGCTACTTTGATGGATTTGGCAATTTGAGACCACCGCAGGAGTTTATCGACTACATGCACAGAGGATCGAGTCCAGCAGCAAGGATCGAGTACAACTATGATCAGAAGCAAGAAGATCTCTACTCTCATATATGCGGACATTTATGTTTAAAGTTTTTGCTTGATGAAAATAAATAACAATGTACAACAATTATTGTCTTTTCATTTCACCCACCCACATAGTATAAAGGTTCTAGTCTATACTCTTATCAAGTCATTGTGTAATAGTACACTGAGCAGTCAAGACCATGATGCTCTGCTTTGGAGGTAGAACCTCAATATTGAAAAGTGAATTTTACCCGCCACTTGATACAAGCAATGGCGAATGGGAAATTGGACTCATCAGCTTTACTAGCTGCAACTCTATATCGAATGTTGCTAACCAGGGTACTCAAAGGAAGCCCAGAGCTGCCCAGGCTGGAGGAGAAAAAGCTCAGTAATGGTTTGGCAAAAGGTAGTATTGCTAGAAGGTAGTTTTGAATTTCAAACAATTGCCAACCTGCTGGAGGCAAGGATGAAGAAGCGTGGAGTCAAGTTTCAGATAGCTGTGGACCCATCGACCTTGAAATGCTTGGTATTATGCGACGCCATGTTGGACTTTAGACAACCTGATTCAATAGGAAAGCTGCTAGGATTCAACCAAGTTGTAGAAGCTAAAGTCGAGACTAGAGGTATCACGACAGTGCAAATCAGTCGTCCCAATGTGCTGCGTATAAAGTGTAACATTGTGAGTGGATCCTACTCAAATGGAGTCAAGGATCATGTGATTTATGAGTTTTACCCAGATGTTGATCCAGGGTATAAAATGAATGTGACTATACAAAATGTCATCTATTAACCGGTAGACACCAAGCAGATTAATAGCATTACATTGGAGATTGTTGATGAGAACGGACGTCTGGTGGACTTTAGAGAGGAGCCAATAAACATAACTTTTCGGTAATGGGAGTCATTTTTCGAGCGAGGGGTCCACTTTTAGGGATGGGTACCATTTTAAGGATGAGGGAACCGTTTTTAGGATGAGGGGGTTCACTTTTAGGGTGAGGGGAACCATTTTTAGGATGAGGGGGTTAACTTTTAGGGTGAGGGGTACCATTTTTGGGACAGAGGAACCACTTTTTGGGTATAGGGAACCATTTTTCGGCAGAGGGGGTCCACTTTTAGGATGAGGAGGGTCATTTTTAGGGAGAGGGGGGTCACTTTTAGGGAGAGGGGGGCCACTTTTAGGAAGAGGGGGTCACTTTTTGGACAAGGGGTCCACTTTTAGGACAGGGGGGTCCACTTTTCGGGGAAGGGGGGTTATTTTTCGGGTGGGAGGGGCCATTTATCACTTCCGGTTTGACTTCCAGTCTGTTGTATTACTTCCGGTTTGACTTCCGGTCTGTTGTATTACTTCTGGTTTGACTTCCAGTCTGTCATATTACTTCCGGTTTGACTTCCGGTCTGTCATATTACTTCCGGTTTGATGTGCCAGATGTGACATTTTTATACTACTAACAGTGACTCAGGATGACCAATCAAGATCATGGTCCATGGATATTAGAAGATTTCCCTGCTGGAATCGCTACTGCAGCTGGACAATAAGGAGAATGTGGACCTGAGTTCGCCCTACCTATTCCATGAGACGCCCAACCTGGAGGTGCTGATGAAGACTACTACAGTCTACTGCCCAGAACATTACCTGCTCGACTTCTTGGAGACTGAAGATGAAGCTGGCTGGTGACAATGGAGGACGAGGATGCTTGGAAGTACCATCATTTTTTGCACTCAATGTAGTAAACATCCTGCACAATTGGATTATGCAAGCATTACAAAAAGATAGACATTTCTGTAGAAGTTTGTTTTTGTCAATAAAGAATGAAATGTGAATATTGTGTCATCATTTACCCCACCACTTCCCTCCTAGAGTATAAGGTGCAGCTGAGTAGGGGTGCACTAGGGAGCACTAGAGGAGCACTAGGGGAGCACTAGGGGAGCACTAGGGAGCACTAGGGGTGCACTAGGGGTGCACTAGGGGCGCACTAGGGAGCACTAGGGGAGCACTAGGGGCGAACTAGGGGGCACTAGGGGCGCACTGGGGGAGCACTAGGGGCGCACTAGGGAGAACTAGGGGCGCGCAAGGGGAGCACTAGGGGCACACTAGGGGCATTAAGTGGGGCACTAGGGAAACACTAGGGGTATTAAGAGGGCACTAGGGAAACACTAGGGACATAAAGAGGGTGCACTAGGGAAACAGTAGGGGCATTAAGGGGGGCACTAGGGGTATTAAGAGGGCACTAGGGAAACAGTAGGGGCATTAAGAGGGGCACTAGGGAAACACTGGGGGCATTAGGTGGGGTACTAGGGAAACACTAGGGGTATTAAGAGGGGCACTAGGTAAACACTAGGGGTATTAAGAGGGACATGAAGGGAACCAATAAAATTAACAGCTCCACCATCAACAATTTAATGAAAAGCTGAGCTGTCTCATCAGTCCCCACCTAAAAATTATAGATTGTTTATCTTCTCAGTTGCTATTTCAACTGAAATATTAGCTCTCTTTTCACTCACCATTAATATTGATACATATATACCTATATCTTCATCAGCATTCAATCCATCAGTTACAAATTTGATCAACCAATTTCATCAATACATTACCACCCTTCTCATAAAACACTGGAATAATGAATAGATTGGTCATCTCATCAGTCACCATTTCAATCAGTTCTTAATTGAAACAGAGTATCAACAATCTTGTTGGTCACTAATAAAATATAATATACCCTCTTCCTCACCATGTAATTGATAGATTAGTCATTTTGTCAGTAATCAATGTTAAAAAATTACATTTTAATCTACCCTAACATTTACTAAATCCCCAACCACCAGTGTAATTAATTGATTAGCCATCAGTCACAAATTCAATTAATAGACCTACCATCTCCTCAGTTATCAATGAAATTAATAGAATATGTGGAGTGTGGAGAGCCCTCACAATATGGGTGTAATGGGAATTTGAACTTTAACAATGAGTATCCCACCATCTTGTTAGTAACCAATAAAATCGATAGATTAGTCATCTTCTGTTACTAAATCATTTATTTATTCAAAACACAATCAAGTGAAGATATAACAGTCATAGCCCACTAATGCTTTCTTCACAAATTTTCCATGAAAAATCTAAATTTCATGTTATATCCAATTTGAACTGGGAAATTCCACTTTGAATATAACTACTGATTTCTTCCAAAACAAAAAAAAAAATGAATTAAAACACTAACACAACCCAATAGTTCAGAGAAATATTTGAGTTTTATTCAGATTTAAGAGTTAAAATCAAGAAGTTATAACACAATGTACTCATCAGTTACATTTTTTTTTCATCATCAGAAATTAGAGTGTGATGCAAGAATTTGAACTACCTTGGTGAGCAGAATTGATCCAATTTCTAAACAAATATCACCCCCATCTTCTCAGGCACCAGTGTAGTTAATCATCTCATCAATTCAATTAATATATCAGTTATCAATAATAAAATATATATGTACACTCAGTATATCACTATTTGCTATATCCCCTGTTACCAGTGTAATTAACCATCTTATCAGTCACCAATAATACATGTATACCCTCAAATCCAGTATAATTCACTATATCTTCTTGGTTAGAATAAGTTGAACTTCCAAATAAATATCTTCTCATCTCATCAGATTCATCAGATACCATTGATAGCCATCTCATTAGTTATCATTGAATGGATTAGTCACCTTATTACTCTCCATTCTTGTTATAGATTTACTCCCTCATCAGACATTGGTTCAATTGACCTTCTTGTTAGTGACTAATAATATTACATTGATATATACCCTATATTGTCAGTTGTTATTGAAATTAATATATTACCCATCTTATCAGCCACAAATAGTATTAAATTGATATATACCCCATGTTCTCAGTCATCACTGAAATTGATTGTTACTATCCTATCAGTCACCAATAATATTGATATATACCCAAAACATCATCACCATCCAGACCAGATTATGATAGATCCTCATTGTACAGACATTGGGTGAGTAGTGGATGAAGAGGATGATTCAATAAACCTTCACATTATAATTATAGGCTTTATATTGATATATACTCTATTTCCAACCTTGGTAATATTGTCAATTCAATTGAAATATCAGCTATCTTATCAGCCACCAACAATATGGTTATCATTCAAATTAATAGATTTACCATCTCATAATTTACCAATAATAGCATTATTATCACACCAACCTGTGTCTGATTAAGAGAGTGGTACTCACTGTTTAGGTTGCTAGTGAAGAATTGCAAGCCTTTATATAGTGCTGGCTTTGATTTGAACCGACTTTGTGAACTGAATAAGATAGGGTTTGTGCAGATTTGCATCTTAATTAAACCTATACCTGAATTTTAGTATATCTCCACAGACACAAATTTAATTAATACATCAACCATCGGTTCGATTAGCCCTTTTGTTTGTCACCAGTAATATCACATTGATATATACCCTATTTCTCATCTTATGAAATCATCATTAAAATTAAAATATCAGCCATCTTATCAACCACCAATAATATTGATACATACCCTAACATCATCATTCCTCCCACCCAGACCTGTTTATAATAGATCCCACTGTTCAGATATTAGGTGAGGAGTGGATGAAGATCCATAAGCCTTCACATTATATATACTCTATTTTCAACCTTCCCAATTATCAATTTGATTGAAATATCAGCTATCTTGTTAGCCATCAATAATATGATACCCCATTTCCCATCTCATTGGTTATCATTCAAATTAATAGATTCACCATCTCATCAGTTACCAATAATAGCATTATTATCCCACCAACCTTTGTTTCATTAAGAAAGGTATTCACTGTTCAGGCTACTTGTGAAGACTGAACAAGAAATGTGGTTACAAGCCTTTATATAGTAATTAAGTTTGACAAAATGATTTTGAAGTGGCTGGGGACACCATTCAATATAATTTAGGTTGAGGGAAGTAGATTTGGTTCATATTCTGTGATTTTTCAACTCTTGATTTTTCTTATAAGCAGTATGTTGTAATGTAGCAATGCATTGTGAAAAAATATCAATTAGCTAGAACTCACCTATGTCATGATAGATTAAATTTGATTTGCAGGTTGAATTATGATAGACATTTTTTTTAATTACCTTGCAGTATAACTCTCATGGAAATTGGAATTTTCAGGATCTCAAATGTTAGATTAAATTGACTTGGATTATATCGCATGGTGTTGCTATATCTATATTGAATCGCCTTGGAAATTTGAACAAGATGGAGCCATCTAATAAAATTTATTTTAGGTGGGTTCCGAACCACTGGGTAAGTATTAATAAAGCTAGTACAAGATAGCTAATCAGTTGGTAACTGATCTCCGTTAAAACCACCGTTAAAACTACCATTAAAACCAGCATTAAAATTTTCGTTATAACCACCGTTAAACTGAGCCAGAATCCTCAGTGCTTTTAGTATAAATGACCACACCCAAAAATTCTATTATTTTCTCTTTTTCAATAAATTATGCTATTAAAATTCTATTATTTTCCCCAATTATTAATGGTAGGTTTGGTAAAGCTGGGAGGTCTCGTTGGGTTAGAAAGAGCGTGGGAAAAAATGTGTGAGCGTGGGAAAATCTTTATTTTCCAATTAATTATCATCGGAAAATGGTGTTTGATACATGAATTTGGGATGCCTTTAAAAGCCAAACAAGATGACACCATCCAATTCAATTGATCTTAAGCGGTTGAAAAGTTCAAATTTTTTCGTGATTTTTAACTCCCGTGAAAATGGGAATTTTGGGAATTTAAAATGTTGGGTTAAATCAACTTTGACTTACCTATGATAATTTAGGTTGGGTTTAATTGTGTTGACTTAGGTTAACCTTAAATTTAAGGTTAAAGAAAAACTGTGACGGAATCGGCACCACTTTTAGCGAGGCGACCACACCCAAAAATTCTATTATTTTATTTTCCAATTAATTATTATCGGAAATTTGTATTTGATACATGAATTTGAGGTGCCTTTAAAAGCCAAACAAGATGATACCGTCCAATTCAATTTATCTTGAGCGGTTGAAAAGTTCAAATTTTTTCGTGATTTTTAACTCCCGTGAAAATGGGAATTTTCGAGATGTAATAGATTGCGTTGATTCAACTTGAACTTACCTATTTCAGGTTAAATTGGGTTTAATTGGAATCGTTTAGGTTGACCTTAAATTTAAGGTTGAAGAAAACTGGCCTGGAACTGTCACCACTTTTAGCGAGGCGACCACACCCAAAATTTCTTTTCAAGTTTCAAATTTCAAATTTCTTTTCAAATTTCTCAAAAGTGAACTTTTGAAATCGGGTGCATTAGATGTGAAACTTTTATTTGACACAACTGCAAATATCCCAGAAAATACATCTGCATACTGTCTCATTATATACGAAAATATCTATGAATATACACCATTGAGTGGAATTGTTAGAAAAGTAATGTAAAGAAATAATATTAACAAAACAAAACAATAAATTCAAAGTAGTATAGTAATTTAAAAAAAAAGAAAAGTATAAATATAATATATAATTAGAGTAATTTAAAAAAAAAAGTATAAATAGAATGATAAAATTTTTTTTTTTTACCTACATACATTAATCTAGCTATAGGTACCTACACCTACACACCTACATAGGTTTAGGTTTCTACTCCTACATACATTAATCTAGATATAGGTACCTACACCTACACACCTACATAGGACATACAGACATTAATCTAGATATAGGTACCTACACCTACACACCTACGCACCTACGCACCTATGCAGGTACCTGCACCCAGGTTTACATAGATTGTATTTTTTTTTTTAGATGAATTCTTCAATTTATCATTTCAATATAAACTATATTCGATATTCTATTCGATAACAGTTATAGAATATATTCTATTAATAGATTCTATTAATATTCTATTCTATTCTATTAATATTCTATTCTAGATTCTATTAATATTCTATTAATATATTCTATAACAGTTAATAGAATATATTCTATTTTTGATAACAGTTACATGATATTTTTTTACAGTGGTACAACAATGAAAAAAAAAATTAATACTTCAAAAGGTTCGCAACCCACCTAAAACTCTAGATCTCTAGCATATACTCAGACCTATTTAAGCAAAGAAAAAAAATTTTTATTTTATTTTATCATGACTATCAAATCTTACAGGTGGGGTTGCAGGGTTATAAATCAATTAAAAAGAGTAGAGTAATGAAAGAAATTCAACAATGTGAACAGGGGAATATCAATTGTTTGAAGCAGAATCTGCTACAAGAAAACTGGAGTAGGGTTTACAATAACAATAGTTTGAATAACAAATAAGATAGTTTCATTAATATTTTAAGGTTTCATATTACTATGAGTTGTCCAGTTATAAAAGTCCCTGTAAAAAACAAATTAGACAAAATTGAAGAGTGGATAACTGATGATATCCTTGCAGAAAGAAATAGGGTTAAAGATGCATATGATGAATTCAAACTATCTAGAAATATGTTAAGTGAAGAAAATTACAAAGCTCTAAAGAAAAACTATACAAAAGAAGTGAAAAGAGCGAAATGTAAGAAAACAGCTGAAATTTTGAATAATAGTGTGTACTTTAACACAGCAGTGTAATAAACAAAAATAGGCAAGTAGCTCATGTAGATGCTTATACTAGTGTCCCCAGAATAATTAATGAAAATGACAAATATATTGATGATAGTGTAGACATTTGTAATTTCTTTAACAGATATTATCAACTGGTTGCTAAGAATCTTCAAAAATCTCTTAATACAGGTATTAGTGACATGAGGAATACTGAGGGGATTCAGAACAAATTAAAATTCCACCCAGTATCCCAAGACGAGTTGTCAAATATCATTGATAGTTTAAATAATAAAAAAACTGTAGGAATGGATGGGGTATCCAGTAAAATTCTGAAAAAATATAAAGATCAATTGTTAGACCCTTTGATTCATCTGATCAATCATTCATTAGAACAAGGTGTTTTTCCAGATAATTTAAAAGAGGGGAAGATCTTGTGAAAGGAACTCTTGTACACTATAAAAAGCTTTATCAACTAAATCTTTCTTCAATTGTTTTTTAAATATTTCTATATTTTCAAGACTCTTCAAAAACTGTGGTAGCTTGTTGTAAAATTTCCTACCAATATAACTAGGTTTTTGTTTGAATAAGCTACTATTGTGACTCACCAAGTGATCTCCTCGGCGTCTTGTATTATAATCATGTACATCAAGATTTTGTTTAATATCATTCGTTTTTACATATAGAGTAGCTTCATACACATATAAGCAGGGTACAGTTAGGAGACCAAGTCTCTTGAACAGCGGCCTACATGAATCTAATCTATTTACTCTATCTATACACCTAACCGCTTTCTTTTGGATCTTAAACACCCTATCAAGATTTTGTTTTGATGAATTACCCCATACTAAGATAGCATACCTAATATGTGACAGTAAGAGCCCATGGTGAGCTGTAAAAAGTAACTTTTTGTCATTCAATCTAGCGAGCTGTCGCAGGACAAATACCCCAGATGAAATTTTACTACATATTTTCTCAATGTATGGAGTCCAGGTCAATCGTCTATCCAACATAACTCCTAGAAATGCAATTTTTTCTTCCCGGTCTAATTGAATATCGTTTATAAACATGTTTATAGCCCTATCTTCATTTAAATTATGTTTGTTTTTGAATTGAAGGTATTGGCATTTTTTACTATTTATAGTTAATTTCAACTGATTTAAAAATTGGACAATGGACTGCACACCTATATGGGCACTTATTTCTAAATTATCTAGAATGGAATTGCTGAAAATGAGTGATGTATCGTCAGCAAATAAGAGGGCTCTACCACTCATTAATTCTTTAGGTAAACGGTTGACATATAACAAAAAAAGCAATGTACCTAGTATTGACCCCTGAGGCACTCCAGCTTGCACCTCTAATTTATTAGATTTATTCTTTACTATGCTATTACCAACTACTGTAATTAGTTCTACACATTGTTTTCTCCCAATAAGATATGATTCAAACCATTTCAGTTCAACCCCATTTACACCTACATTTTGCAGTATTTCCAATAAAGTTCTATGATTAACACAATCAAATGCCTTTGACAGATCTAAGAAGATTGCAGTAGCTTTATCACCTGAATCTATTATATCTATTAGTTTTTCAACTAGTGAAACTATGGCTGTCTTTGTTGATCTCCCTTTCTGGAAGCCATGCTGTTCATCACAGATAAAGTTAGCTTCTTGAAGGTGCAGAAGTAACCTATTTAGAACTACTCTTTCAAAAATTTTACTTATTACATTTAAAATACTAATGGGCCTATAGTTTTCTACCTTTTCTCTATCACCACTTTTGAAGATTGGCAAGATCTTCCCCTCTTTTAAATTATCTGGAAAAACACCTTGTTCTAATGAATGATTGATCAGATGAATCAAAGGGTCTAACAATTGATCTTTATATTTTTTCAGAATTTTACTGGATACCCCATCCATTCCTACAGTTTTTTTATTATTTAAACTATCAATGATATTTGACAACTCGTCTTGGGATACTGGGTGGAATTTTAATTTGTTCTGAATCCCCTCAGTATTCCTCATGTCACTAATACCTGTATTAAGAGATTTTTGAAGATTCTTAGCAACCAGTTGATAATATCTGTTAAAGAAATTACAAATGTCTACACTATCATCAATATATTTGTCATTTTCATTAATTATTCTGGGGACACTAGTATAAGCATCTACATGAGCTACTTGCCTATTTTTGTTTATTACACTGCTGTGTTAAAGTACACACTATTATTCAAAATTTCAGCTGTTTTCTTACATTTCGCTCTTTTCACTTCTTTTGTATAGTTTTTCTTTAGAGCTTTGTAATTTTCTTCACTTGACATATTTCTAGATAGTTTGAATTCATCATATGCATCTTTAACCCTATTTCTTTCTGCAAGGATATCATCAGTTATCCACTCTTCCATCTTGTCTAATTTGTTTTTTACAGGGAATTTTATAACTGGACAACTCATAGTAATATGAAACCTTAAAATATTAATGAAACTATCATATTTGTTATTCAAACTATTGCTATTATAAACCCTACTCCAGTTTTCTTGTAGCAGATTCTGCTTCAAACAATCGATATTCCCCTGTTCACATTGTTGAATTTCTTTCATTACTCTACTCTTTTTAATTGATTTATAACCCTGCAACCCCACCTCTAAGATTTGATAGTCATGATCAGATAGTTCCGAGCCGCCTAATCTTGCTTTAGAGTAATCTATATTAGTAAGGATGTTATCAATTATTGTTTGTGATGTTCTTTTGACTCTGGTATATTCATGAACTTTTATTTCCAAGTTATTCATGTATATAATATCCCTTAAATCTTCTGTCATTCTATTCTGTGTTGCAAAGTCTGTATTGAAATCTCCCGCTACGAGAACGCTTGTAGAACGAGTAGTAGTAATCTCTAAAATCCTATTGAATAGTTCACAGTAATAGATTTTCCAGTAATAGATTTTCACAATCCTGTCTAACTACATCACAAGCTTCTTTAATAGTGTTCATTTCGTCACAAAAACTGTTGATTTTGGCACAAACTCCGGTGATTGACACTCTGACACATCCTGACCCCTGACACACTCATGAGACACTCTGTATATTTATTTATTGTGACAAAATTACAATAAATGTGAACAGACTCAGATTTAACAAAATACTCACTCAAAAAATAATAAAACGAATCTTTTTCACCTGAAGGCAATCAATTTGAAAGTTCATTCAAAACGAAACACTGCAAACAGTAAATAATAGTCTATAATACCAAATTTGGATAGACACTTTCAAATCAAAAATATTAATATGAAGAAAGAAGCAAAAGAAAAAGAAGAATCAATATGAGAAAAACAATAAAATTCAAAAAAATAAAACTTAATACTTGGTGCCACTGACCTGTTGCCCAATAGCGGGCGGTCTAGGCGCACGCCGCCTGTGCAGTATCCTGGGTTGGGTGAGTTTGACAGAGGACGCTGGACGCTGTGATCCGAAGATGTGGCGTCGCGATGAATTGCCAAACAGCTTACTGGACGCCCGATGGTCCAGGTGCGACGATGAGCGTGGAGGAGTTCCACCACTGAACCCCTCCGAGTCGTCACCGCTTAGGTCCTCAATGCCTGGTACAACTGCAAACATTGAGTATCGATTTACAACTCTAAGGCCCTGTTCACACAAGCAACTTTTTGCGGCACTACAGCTGCTCCACTAACGCACAGTGTGGAGCAGCTGTAGTGCGACGGTAGCACAGCAGCCACATGTCTGTTGCTCCACTACACACAGCTGCTTGCAAGCAGCCACATGTCTGTTGCTCCACTAAACACAGCTGCTTGCAAAAAAACCATTTTCATGATAGATTTATGATTATTAGCTGGCAAGCTCACCTCGCTCACCTCACCCATCTAGACAGGGGTTGCACCCTTCAAATTTATGAACAATTCTAATAATAGTGATACCAGTAATTGCTGAATGTTTGGATACATTACCTAAGCATTGAAAATAGGAGAATAGCCATCTCATTCATATAATTCATTATTATCATGTATCTATTTCCATTTACAATAAATAATAAGTATTATCCAAGTAGGTATTTGAAAATGATTATTGAAAGTCGTTTTCAATGGGTAGGCTTGTTACCTGTTTGATGTGTTTCAAAAACTAGGCTATGTGTGAATCGGGCTTCTTTGAGTCTCGGCTTGCATGCATGCACATGTTTGTTTACTCCACTCCATAGTCTTGCTGAACAGACTATAGTTTGTTGATGTTGCAATTTTGAACTATTTATATGATTATTATTGACTAGTTTGTTGATGTTGCAATTTTATACGACGCAAACAAGACATTATCACCACTTCACCAGATTCAACTCCAAGAATTCTAGAGAACAAGTGTCAATATAGTCCACACACACATACTCAAGAAACTGTTACGGGTTCTAAGTCTAAAATAACGCTGGCAACACTTAAATTTATCACTTGCACTTTATTTACACAAATAACTCACTGAAAAAAAATAAGCAATTGAAAACAAATAAATCAATATTGTTCAACTAATAAAGAAATTTCAATGAAATGTACAAAAATCAATCACTAGGAGTTGAAATGCCGATCTAATATTAAATAATAACTGTACAATAAACTGTCCAATAATATTAAAAAAAGAATCATTGAAAAAGAACAATTAACTTACATAGCACTAGTCTGTAATACAATCAGAACTATTCAGTAGTTCACTTGTATGAATTAATCATGAAAAATAATTATCACTATAGGCACAGAGAAAGAATGATCACTATATATAACTGTCACAACTTGTTTATCACAACTAATTTCGAAGACAACTGAACTAATTTCTACAAATGCATTTGCCTTGAATAGGTTTTTCAACAATCAAGAGATCTCTACATTTTTCTATCATCTTCTAAATAAATAAATAAGGAAACTCGCACTTTCCACAATATTTGATAAGATTCCATTTATGTCTAATCAAACAACTAGAACATTCTGCAAAGTAAAGAGTAAACACCATAAAAGTGTCAAAAACGGAGTAATTAATTGCTTAGAAGTAAACATTTACATAGCAGATAGCACCGAGAACGACTTCTTTCTCTCAATTCTTACTACACTACCCCCACCTTAAGAGATTGTTCTGTCCAACAACAAAAGCACTTATGTTAGTTTAGATCGGGTCTGGTTTCTCATTGGTCTTCCAAGGGTTGTAGATGCAGATGGTAATCTGGACACCAGTGGATTTGAACACCTCCTCCAGCATTGGCTTCACAATTGTCCAATCCAGGCCATCATATCTGCTTCCAAGCCGTGGTATAACAAGTCTCCTTACTCCTAGTTGATTCATTCTGTACCTCTGCTGAACCAAGCAAGTCCACAATGTATCATAGGATGCCTTCATCTCAGGCTGCCCATTAGTCACCAGGTAGAAGAGATGTTGACCATGCCACTGCAGATGAAGAACATTTCCTTCCTTGGGTCCTCGTTGTTCCAGGTCTCCAGGACCACCAAAACAATAAAATAACAGGAACTAGGATAGACTAGACTAGAATGAAGGTCACTTGAGAATTGAAGCTACTGTATTATTATTTTGTGAATTTTTTTAATTGTCTGCTACTTTGACTCCATATAAGTTAGTAGAGCTCATTAAAGTTGAAAGGTACCAGACTTATAAAAAATAATTTTGTTGCACTGAAAAAAATAAACATACTCATATATCTCTTCTTGAAATAACATTTGAAGTATGTTTATACTGATAAATGATTTGTTTATTCATTAATTATCCATATCATTCACAATTTGTGAAGTTGTTCACATTATAAACCCTCACAATAATATAATTTCTTAACTGAATTATTGTTTTCTGAATGTCTTTGTAGAAGGAAATTGTTATATCTGATAAAAATTGTAATTTTGCTGATAGAAAAAAATTCAAAAATAAATAAGGTGTTAAACATGTAGAACACGTTGGCAATTTGAAAAATTCAAATATCCAAAATTTCACCAAATTTAGATTTTGGTTGAGATAGGTATCAGTATAGCATAGCCGCGCATCCGTTATGCTTCAGCTTTGCAGCTGAAAAAGTAGCAAGCGTGTGAACAGCAACCAGCAGATGCCATTTAGTTCTAACTAGCTATTGTGCCCGTCCTTCGTACGGATTATGTTTAGAAATAAGACTAAATATGTTTTGGCTTTTTTGATAGCAACGATCATGAAGTTGTTAGCAGCTTAGGCCCCGTTCAGACGATACAGTTTTTTTGCGGTACGGTTTTTTTACTGTATAGCGTCAACTGTACTGTGATGTTCACACGGTCCGGCTTTGCTGCTTATTGCTGTGCTCTCCTCCTTCTTCCATTGCGCTTCCTTCTTCTTCTTCTTCTTCTTCTTCTTCTTCTTCTTCTTCTTCAGTGGCCCTACAACCCAGGACGGGTCTTGGCCTGCACTAGTAATTGTCGCCATTTAAATGTCTGTTCCTTCACTAAATTCCTTGAGGGCCGTCCGTTCCTATCATTTTGTGCTTCCATAACAAATGTTTTTTTTTATGGAGTGGGGGAGTTAGCCCCACATCCAACCCCCAACCTGGAGGACCAGGGAATTTTTTTCAGGTTTCCTTCCTTAGCCTTTAACAAACCAATGCTGAACTACAAGGCAGCAGTCAATTTTCTATTGGGGTTTTCTTCCCCTAGCCTTTGGATTTCCATTGACCTCCATCTGCAAGGCAGCAGTTTCTATGCTGGTTTTGGTCCACCCCGGGTATTTCATTTCCCCGGTACCACCTATATCTAGGAGGCATCCCCCAATCCGCCACCCGGGGAGGCGCCCGATAGGAGACCAACAACTCCCACCATTGCGCTTCCAGTTCAGTTTTATTTATTCCAGTCCAGGATTTTTTTTTTATTTGTCTAAGATTTTTTTAAATAAGTTTCTTACTGAAGGTTTCTCTTAAATTTTGATCAAAGTATGCAAATTCTGGTTTCAATATTCTACACATTTTTCTCTCATTATTTTTATATTAATCTTAAGTCTTGTCCCACAAGGCGGGTCTCTCATATATTAGAGAAATTAAATTTTCACAATTAATATCTTCCACTTCTGGACACTGGAATTCACTAATAAGAAGATCAATGCTGAAGAATATCAATGAAGAAGATCAATGCTGACGATCTGAAGACTGCTTCCAGCATAATAAGCGTATCGTTTGAACATATCCATTACCGGTACAATACATGTGCCACCAAATACGGATAGTTATTTTGCGGTACAGCTGATTTTAGTGATACAGTTTTCGAAGACAAAACCGAATGTAGAAATCGGCTAGAACAGCTTTTTTACACTGTCGTCTAGCGGACTCTCACCTCTCGTTGCGGAGGAGCCTTTTTCGACGGTTGTGGGGGAGCTGTGAGCCAAGAGGGGAAGTTGTAGGGAGCTGTGTTTGGACGTGGAGCGTGGAGCTGTGTTTTGTTTTGGATCCATGGATCGTTGGTGTGGTGTAAATTTGAGGTGGTTCAGTCACATCTAGCCAGGTTAGGAAAGGTTTGGTTATGCAGTTCCATTCCAGTTTCCATTCCACTTCGTTCCATCCACGTAGACTATGCTTCTGCGCATTTCAGCTCCCCTACCAATGTCAAAAAACAGGCTTCCCCCACCATCGTTGAAAAAGGCTCCTCCGCAATGAGAGGTGAGAGTCCGCTAGACGACAGTCTTTTTTACTGGATCTAGTCGAAACAGTATTGTGTGAACATACAATATGAAATGTACATGCAAACGAAAGCACTGCAAAATAACTGATACAGCAAATTTACTGTACCGCACAAAAACTATATCGTGTGAACGGGCCCTTAGTAGACAACTTAGAACGTCAGCAATTCAGTGACAGGTATCCGAGAGAATATTTTTTGAGAACAGCTGATTAATATATCATGATGAATTATGTGATTTGTTCTTATGTGGTAATAATAGTGCTACCTGGCGAATTCCCAAGAGCCCAGCACAAACCGCACCTTCCTAAAATGTTAATTTTGGTTTCAATAAATTTAAATTAGAAATTTTTTTTTTTTCAACAAAGAAATAATTGATAAAACATAAGATGAGCTTTGATTCACCAGACATATGTTTCCTAAAAGACTGCAATGCTCCGACTACACAAGTCTGCAGACAGCGTAAATAACGCCGCGAAGGGCCCACCATTTATATTTGAGAACAGCTGATTGATATATCATGATAAATTACGTGATTTGTTCTTATTCTTATGTGGTAATAAAACTTGAAAGAAATGTATCCAAAATCGCACAATACTTGGTTTTTAAACGTTTATTATTCTGTTAAAAAAAAAGTTAATTTAGTTTTTTATATCTAAAGACATTGTCAAAAAAGGTTTTCAATACTGATAAATAACTTAAATCCCGATCGATGCTCTTGTTTTTCAGGAGAAGGCCGTGTAAAATGTATCCAAAATCGCAAAACACTTGGTTTTCAAACGTTTATTACTCTGTTAAAAAAAAAAGTTAATTTAGTTTTTTATAGCTAAAGACATTGTCAATAAACTGTTCAATAACTAAAATCCCGATCGATGCTCTCGTTTTTGAGGAGAAGGCCGCGTAAAATGACTTTGGGGCCGTGACAGACAGACAGACAGACAGACAGACAGAAAGTGAGATTAGACCATTTTCGGCTTATTTGATGTATAAAACGTAAAAATAACCAAAAAATATATAATTCTGATAAATGTACAGACAAAACTCTAATTTTATTTATATAGATGGTACTGAGTCTTTTGGCATCAGACGCTCTACTTTTTGTCGCAAGTTTCTGCGGCAAAGCCAGCAGCCAATGAGCAGCTAAACTCGTCGCAAAGTGCAAAGTGCCATATGAACAGAACACGAAAATCTCATATGAGACAATGCTTCGCCATCAGCTGTGCAACAGATGCTCCTAAAAAACGCCCTGTGTGAACAGGCTCTAATTCGATACTTTTCTCGAGCTAATGCCTTACCTGGTAGTTCTGTGAACAATAGACCTCATGCTCAAGAATAAGGGTGCTTGCACATAGTGATGTGAAATACCCAGGAATTTGAAACTCTGGGTGAATACCCAAAATTCATAAATACCCAGGTATTTTGGGTATTTATGAAATTGAGCATGATTAATTGGTGAGAACCCCTGAATATGTTATTAATATCATTGTGTGATACATTGAGTTAGTTAATAACTTATTTACCATTTTTTTTAATAACTTAGTAATTATTTAGGTCTGTGAAATTAGCCCCCCCCCCCCCCCCTTGGAAGCACTAAAGTTGAAAATAGTATTAATGGTTAGTGCTTTGTAAGTGCTTCAAGGTCCACCGTTAGTGCTCTTTTGGTTCCAGAGATGTATGCAAAAAACACAGGGGGGGGGGGGCTAACTTCATGGAAGTTGCCCCCCCCCCCCCCCACTGTAGAAATACATAACATATGAAGTTGGAAATGGGGTCAATCATTAGTGCTTCGTTAGTGCTCGTTTTTGAATAAAGCCCCATCGTTAGTACTCTTTTGGTTCATGAGATATGAGCAAAAAACCTTGGGGGGGGAGTAACTTCCATGAAGTTAGCCCCCCATGATAGAAATACTGGAGCTATGGATTTGTAAATAGTGTCAATCAGTAATGCTCGAGAATTATCCAAGTCCCATCAATAGTGCTCTTTTAGTTCAGGTGATATAATTGAAAACCCTCAGGGGTCACCACGCCCTTTTTGAAAAAAATGAGCTATGAAGTAGAACATGCTGTCAATCGTTAGTTCTTAAAAAAAAGATACAGGTCTCATCGTTAGTGCTCTTCTGGTTCATGAGATATAAGCAAAAAACCTTGGGGGGGCTAACTTCCATGAAGTTAGCCCCCCTTCCATGATAGAAATACTGAAGCTATGGAGTTGAAAATAGTGTCAATTGTTAGTGCTACGTTAGTGCTCAAAAATTATCCAAGTCCCATCGATAGTGCTCTTTTAGTTCAGGAGATATAATTGAAAAACCTCAGGGGGTCACCACGCCATTTTTTTTTAAATTGAGCTGTGAGGTCGAAATTGGTGTCAATTGTTAGTGCTTCGTTAGTGCTCGAAAAAACATACAGGCCCCATCGTTAGTGCTCTTCTGGTTCAGGAGATATAAAGATATAAGCTAAAAACCTTGTTACAATACTTGAAAAATATTTGTAAACAGCCCAAGGAGGTCATCACCACCCATCTGATAAACTTGTGCTATGAAGTAAAAAACGGTGTTACGGCCAATCTTATCTACTATAAGATAGCAGCCAACCGCCCTAGCTCTGAGCCTCCCTCTCAGTTAGTCTCGCTCAGTCCGTCAATGGAGTAGCTCGATAGTAAACAGTCTTTCTCGGTAAGCCATAGCAGACAGTGCAATTGTCTCTCTATTCAGTGCCCGAACGTGAATACTCTCTCATCCTCTCTCATTCATGCTCTCTGTCTCTCATTCTCCTCACTCACTCTCTTCCTCTCTATCACTCTCACTCTCTCACACTTCCTCTTCCACACTCATATATCATCGTACTACGAATACCAGACTGGACGACTACAAGCAGCAGGAAATAAGGGGCGCCCCTCCTCATCTCTCCAACTCAGCTCAACGTCTGGTAAGTGTACATCTAACACTCATTACTCTTCCTCTTATCCTCATATGGTCCTCCACTGCTCTCGTCTCTCCTCAATTCCTCTAAGCTACTACAGGCCTCAACATTTGGTCCCACGGGCCAGATTACGCCCTCACATTTGCTCCTCCTAGGCCGAATACTCAAACGCCCTTACATTTGGTCCCATGGGCCAGATAACGCCCTCACATTTGCTCCTCCTAGGCCGAATACTCAAACGCCCTCACATTTGGTCCTCCAGGCCGATTACGCCCTCACATTTGCTCCTCCTAGGACGAATACTCAAACGCCCTTACATTTGGTCCTTCACGGGCCGGATATTGATTATCATTTGGCTACCCCTGATACTCAAAAATCCGGTGGATTTGAATCAGTTAGAAAAGTGAATAATTTATTCAAAATTACTCTTGTCAAGCCGTTTCATAATTTGCTTAATTTTGTGCATTTTGAAAGGATTATCTCTGTAACCTGCAATTGTAGCTTGCTCTTATCTCTTAGCTCCTTGATAAGCTATAGCAGGCTTCCTACAAAGTTGAAAAATAATATTCTGAATTCCACTCGTTATCTCACTCTGTCGAGCATTCTCTCTCACTCGACGCACTCTCGTTCTCTTCCTCTCTCGCACTCGCAGCGTCGTATTACAGACAATCATTCTTTGTCTTTCTATGCTCTACTACAAAGGACGTTCTATCTCCCTATTGCGTTCTCACTCACTCTCGTGCTCTTACTTCAAAGACGTTATCTCTCTCTGGCTCTTGGTCCTTTTAATCACTTTCATTCTCTTTTGCACTTTGTTCGCCATTCATCAATTATCATAATCGGAACGTCGACCACAGCTGTTCTTTGTTTACAGTTTTGACTAAGCAGAATTTTCTCTATTACTCCTCTTGTACTGTACTCACTCTACTCGCTAAATACTCTCAAATATGACTTTATCACTGCCTGTTATAGAAGCAAAGAAGAATAATGCTTTCTCACAAATCCAAATAATTTATGATTTGACAAAAAAAAAAAACAGCAGATAAAGAAATACTTAGAAAATTTATGATTTGTTCAAAATCAGTTGACAAGCTTTGCAAAGAGTTTGCTGATGCTCTTGACTCATATCATGAACTCAAGTTACAAGAAGATAAGACGTTTGTTCCCAATTACGCACCACTCAATAGTGCTGATGAACTAGTCGATTATATTAACTCTCATCTCGAATTTTGTGAAACCAAAATTAATGCTTCTAAAAATAAGACTGCAGCCTCTACTTCTCCACAACAAGCCTCTGTTGTACGCTTACCGAAACTCGAGTTGAAGCATTTTAAAGGCGACATGCTTGAATGAGTCTCATTTATAAATATGTTTGATTCAAGTATTCATAACAATGCATCCATGGACTCTGTAATGAAATACCAGTATCTACTTAGTGTTCTCTCAGATGAACCACTAAATTTGATTAAAGCTCTACCTATCTCAGCTGCTAATTATCAGCCTATAACCTGCTTAAAGATAGATACCATTCACCTCGACGACTTGCTTCGCTACATCTCAATCAACTACTAGATTTACCCTCAGTCGATAACACTCCTTCTCAAATGAGATATTTTCTGAACTCTTATAATGAAAATATCCAAGCGCTCCAAGGTATTGAAGTTGATATTACAACTCAAAAAAATCCTCTCTTGTCGGCTATTATCTTAAGAAAAATGGATATTAATCTCAGAAGAAAATATGAACATTATCGCTCAACAATTCACTCTAGCGAAAACAAGGACACTGTATTTATTCCAAAGGCTGATGAAATAATAAAATTCATTAATCAAGAATGCTCTGAAATTGAGGAAGCATCACCTCCGAATTACCCTCAGCTCTCGACTGTCTTGTCTCCTCTCAACACTCATTCTCGTGGTCGTGGTCGTGGAATAATAGTTGATGTCTCGAAACCTCTACAACAATTTAGATTTAAACAATCTACTCCTTGTGGTCGAGGATATTTTCGCACTATCTCACCACTGGCCTCATACGCAAATATTGTCTTGCAAAATCAGACCTCAGTTACAAATAACTCAACTCAACAGGTCTCTAAACCTCCAATGAGACAAAGAAGAGAGTCTGACACACCCTCCAAAACGGATTGCTCTTATTGTGGCTCTGACAGACATAAAATTTATACTTGTCCAGAATTCTACAATATTTCAGTAGAAAGGCGCTTACATTTTGTATCAGTCTCGAATAGTTGCTCGAATTGTCTTGGTCATCGCCATGAACTATCACAATGCTCTTCTCAACGCTCGTGTCAAATATGTGATAGACGTCACCACTCGCTGCTGCATATTAAGAAAACATCTGCCTCCACTCTTCGTAACAGCAGACCTACCAGTCCCTCGCAATGACTATCTACTCAAACCTCGGATTCCACTGCTCGGAACTCTCTCACTCGAAACGCCGAATCTACTCACCACTCTCAATCAAATGTTAAAATACTACCACTCTCAAAAACTTCTGTTAATAAAATATCTCAACAACTCTTCATTGGTGCGGCTCAGGAGGAATCTCTTACCACTCTTCTTCCTACAGCTCTCATACGTTTATCAACTCGTGATGGACATACTGTCGTCGCCAGAGCTGTATTAGATACAGCAGCTCAAGCTACATTTATTACTGAGCATATAGCAACAATATTAAAGATCTCTCGAACTAGCTGTTCAAAACTAACAATTAGTGGCATCTCAGGCACTAGTACTCGCTCTCGTGGTGTGACTAATGTGACTCTGAAAACTCTCAAAGGTGATATTATTGCACCAGATCACAAAGTGATGATATTATCCAGCATCACTGGAGACATGCCTCAGAAAAATCTCTCTCCTGCTGTACTAAAGGCCACAGAATTTCTCACCCTAGCCGATCCTCAGTTCCATAAAAGAGCTCCCATTGACGTACTCCTCGGAGCTGATATCTTCTCAAAACTCATAACAGGCGCAACTCTAGATCTCGGCTCGGACATGCCTCAAGCATGGCACACATCTCTCGGATATGTATTAATTGGTTCTACAGTAGCTATAGACCTTCCTGCTCATGAAATTACGTCTAATACTCTTCTCTCTACTAAAGATCTCGATCTCAGCTCTCAAGTACAACAATTTTGGAAAATTGAAGAACCTCCTCTCGCTACCAAACGTTCTAAAGCTGATGAAGAATGTGAAAAACACTTTGAAAATACGCATGCTCGCGATTCTACAGGACGTTATATTGCAAGATTGCCCTTCAAGGGTGACCCTTATGAGTTAGGTAACTCATCCAACTCAGCTCAAAAACAATTTACCTCTCTTGAGCGGCGCTTTATGAGAAACCCTGCCTTTCACAAAGCCTACAAGGAATTCATGGCCGACTACATCATAAGTAGCCACATGCATGCTGTGAATTCACAATCTATCACTCAAACTCCTCATTATTATCTCCCTCATCACAGAGTTTTCAAAAATGATAGAATTTGTGTCGTGTTTAATGGCTCTGCTGAAACATAAACAGGAAAATCTATCAACTCACTCTTGCATGCTGGACCGAAATTACACAATGACATAATCGACCTCATTATGCAGTTCCGCTCTTCTCCAGTTGTATTTACTTGTGACATTCGACAAATGTTTCGTCAAATTTTGATTCATCCCAAAGACCAAGAATTCCAGTTGATTTATTGGCGTGATGACCCCTCTCAGCCTCTCGCAACATATAAACTCTCTACAGTTACTTATGGCATACTCTCTCGTCCAGTTGTCAAGGTGTCACCTCTCCCCCTCGAATAATCTCTTAGTCTCACTTCTCATGTCTCAGTGGTGGATCAAGTAACTATTGTAGACATGAGAAATCTCGCTCTTAATCTCTTCTCGTTTGTCTCTCCTCTCTGGACACTCTTGTCTCTCCTCTCTGGACACTCTTGTCTCTCCTCTCTGGACACTCTCTTGTCTCTTCTCTCTTGTCTCTACCTTTCATACCTCATATGTTGAACCATTGGTTCAAGGCGGGGGGTATGTTACGGCCAATCTTATCTACTATAAGATAGCAGCCAACCGCCCTAGCTCTGAGCCTCCCTCTCAGTTAGTCTCGCTCAGTCCGTCAATGAAGTAGCTCGATAGTAAACAGTCTTTCTCGGTAAGCCATAGCAGACAGTGCAATTGTCTCTCTATTCAGTGCCCGAATGCGAATTCATGCTCTCTGTCTCTCATTCTCCTCACTCACTCTCTTCCTCTCTATCACTCTCACTCTCTCACACTTCCTCTTCCACACTCATATATCATCATACTACGAATACCAGACTGAACGACTACAAGCAGCAGGAAATAAGGGGCGCCCCTCCTCATCTCTCCAACTCAGCTCAACGTCTGGTAAGTGTACATCTAACACTCATTACTCTTCCTCTTATCCTCATATGGTCCTCCACTGCTCTTGTCTCTCCTCAATTCCTCTAAGCTACCACAGGCCTCAACATTTGGTCCCACGGGCCAGATTACGCCCTCACATTTGCTCCTCCTAGGCCGAATACTCAAACGCCCTTACATTTGGTCCCACGGGCCAGATTACACCCTCACATTTGCTCCTCCTAGGCCGAATACTCAAACGCCCTCACAAACGGTGTCAATCTTTAGTAGTGCTTCGTGAGTGCTCAAAAAAGATACAGGTCCCATCGTTAGTTCTCATAAAAAAGATTGCTCTTAGAAAAAATTAATAAACATACAAGTTGAAGTTGGTGCTTGTAATTACTACAAGTTTGTCTCATCATTGGTGGTCCATTTGAGGTTACCGAAATATTTGGAAAAAGTCACTACAATCCAACTGTTCCATTAGTAGACAAAATAGTTTCACAGTTCCTGGTAGTATATAACAATAGTTCTATGAAAATAAGAAAGATAATTTCATTTGAAAAAATTCACTGCCAAACTTCCACTTTGAAAACATATTTATGTCAGCAGAACAAGTGCTATTGCTGTGATTAACAAAAATAGGAAATTTCTAGGTAGGGATATAAGATTAATAAGAATTATAAGAAGAATTTGATGCAGATTTCTAAATGATCGGAACACTAGAAAAATATTCATGACCTTATGTAAGTTGATGACACTAGAAAGGTTAGTTTTGGCAGCAGGTCATATAATTTGATAAGTAAAGATAAAAGAAATTAAAATTTCGTTGAAGCTGACCAAGAAGATTACAGAACCTTAAGAGTTCCATCAGGGGCGTATTCAAGGGGGGGAGGGGTCCCTGGGTCCCCTTGATTTTTGATTTCTGATTTTAAGTTTGTTTTGCCTGAAAAAAAAAAATATTCACGTATAATCCAAGATGGGTGTCAAAAAATATGTTTTCTTTTTAAAAACATGGAGTTTGGAAATTGCAAAATGGGTTTTGCAACTTTTTTACATCTTAGAAAAAAGGGGGTGGTGATTGGTCATGCAATGAGCGTGGTGTTTAAGTGATTGTGATGTTCAGTCACGACCGCTCAAGACTGCGCTTGGATGGGTGACCATGCTTTAAAGACTTGATTTTACAAGCTTTATTATCACTTACCTGGTGGTTCAGAACCTAAAATAGTAGGTCTATCATGTTTCCCGTAACATGGCACAAACGGCGAGGTGGAACTACCCGTAAGGGTCTCCCCACCATTAAAAGCCAGACCCCACCCCCACATTTGAGATGACTAAGCACTAGATAGAATGATTTTTTCTGTAGGAAAGGTTCTTGAGAATAATTCTATTGAACAAAATTTAATCTAGACGAAATAAATATTACAATATTGGTGTGTTGAGAACTGAGCATGGCAGCTGTTATTGTAGCATGTTTAGTCTATCTTTATATGACAGAGGAAAGAACTTTTATGTATGGTAAATTATTGAGAAAGAGTGGGTTAGAATTTCATAACAAAGCTGGGAGAAGTCATTAGTCTAGAAAAAATCGTACTATAGTAGCATAGCTTGCAAATGTTGACATTGTGAATTCTTTTTCCATGATAAAATAACAAATGGTTATTTATGTATTAAGAGCGTGAAGCGCGACTTTATCGCTCGAGCCAAAACATTTACTGCGCGACACATAGCGGAGTGCAGTAATTTTGCGAGAGCGATAAAGAAGCTTCACGTGCGAGTTGCATACAATATTTTTCCTACAACTGCAGTTCTGGATTACAACACAATAAAAACTTAGTAGTTTGTAACATCACAGACCGTGCGCGGATTTGGTTAGTGTGCGCCATTTTGAGGTTATGTGAATTCATGGATTCCGTGATCCACCAATGAGAAGACATCAAAATCAAAACAGAAGCGTAAAGAAAACAGCTGGCGAGCGTAAAGTACTTTACCGCTTGCTGAGCAGTAAAGAGGTATTTTACAATTAGTTTTCAGTACGTAAAGAACGACTTTATGAGCAGTTGTAGGAAAATGTTTTTATAGACATCTGTTTGAGCTTTTCAACTGTCCAGAAGCTCAGTTTCTGCATGGATCATGGTTGGTGTTGAAGTGAAATTAATAATTTCGTTCTCCATCCTGGTACAATGCCATACAATCGTGCATTTATACAAGTTTTAATAGTGAATAAAATAATTACTGCTGTTAATATTAGCTTTTAATTTTTCAATTGGATTTTTGATTTCTGATTTTAAGTTTGTTATGCCTGAAAAAAAAAATATTCACGTATAATCCATTACTTTTACACAAAAACAGCTACAACATTAATAATTAAAGAGACATCGACTTCATCCTCAAATAGTAGTTGTGATTGTTCAGACATCAATCAGGCGTGGGATTTCTTCATTATGTTGAAACAAATACCTCCAATAATATGATACCCCATTTCCCTTCTCATTGGTTATCATTCAAATTAATAAATTTACCATCTCATCAGTTAGCAATAATAACATTATTATTCAACTTACTGTTTATCAGAGGTCTTCACTGTTCACACATGAAGTGGGATGTGGAAAAGGTGGATTCACAAGCCTTCATATTATATTGATACTCTCCAATAGTTCTAATAATCAATTCAATTAAAAGATTAGCTATATACCTTAACATTGTCATTCCACCCAGCCAGACATAATAGATCCCCACAGATATTAGGTGAGGAGTGTATAAAGATCCATAAGCCTTCACATTATACCCTATTTTCAACCTTCCCAATTTGATTGAAATATCAGCTATCTTGTCAGCCATCAATAATATGATACCCCATTTCCCATCTCATTGGTTATCATTCAAATTAATAGATTTACCATCTCATCAGTTACCAACTTATTTAATTTAAAAGGGAAAAATGGGATGTCAATTGATACATGAGAGTGTTTGATACATGAAATTGAATCGCCTTGGAAATTTGAACAAGAACCATCCAATAAACTTTATTTTAGGTGGGTTCCGAACCACTGGGTAAGTGATAATAAAGCTAGTACAAGATGGCTAATCAGTTGGTGACTAATCTCCGCAATAACCACCATTAAAACCACCGTTAAAATTTTTGTTATAACCACCATTAAAATTTAACCACTGTTAAAATTTCCCATGATTTTTAGCTCCCGTGAAAATGGGAATTTTCGAGATCGGATAGATTGCATTGATTCGACTATACAACTACACAGCTATACCTATTTCAGGTTTGGATAGTTGGTTTAGGTTAACCTTAAAATTTAAGGTAAAACTTTTATTATTATTTTTCCCCAATTAATCGTGATCGGAAAATTGTACTTGATATATGAATTTGAGGTGCCTTGGAAGGCTGAACAAGATGGCGTCTTCAAATTAAAATTCCCTTCATGGGTTGAAATAGCAGATTTGGTTCAAATTTTTTCGTGATTTTTAGCTCCCGTGAAAATGGGAATTTTGGGGATCGGATAGATTGCGTTGATTCGAATTTGGCTATACAACTATACAGCTATACCTATTTCAGGTTTGGATAGTTGATTTAGGTTAACCTTGAAATTTGCAACTATACAGCTATACAACTATACCACAAGGTGTTGCTATACCTATTTCAGGTTTGGATAGTTGGCTTAATCTTAAATTTAAGGTTAAATTTTATTATTATTTTTCCTCAATTAATCGTGATCAGAAAATTGTATTTTATACATGAATTTGGGATGCCATGAAATGCTGAACAAGATGGCGTCTTCAAATTAAAATTCCCTTCACGGGTTAAAAAGTTCAAATTTTTCGTGGTTCGGAACCCACGTGAAAATGGGAATTTTGGAGATCAGATAGACTGCGTTGATTCGACTTTGACTTACCTATGTTAGGTTATGTTAGGTTTGGATGAGTTGACTTAGGTTAACCTTAAATTTAAGGTTAAAGAAAAACTGAGACGGAATCGGTACCACTTTTAGCTAGGCGACCACACCCAAAAATTCTATTATTTTTTCCCCAATTAATCGTGATCGGAAAATTGTGTTTGATATATGAATTTGGGGTGTCTTAAAATGCTGAACAAGATGGCGTCTTCAAATTAAAATTCCCTTCACGGGTTAAAAAGTTCAAATTTTTTCGTGATTTTTAGCTCCCGTGAAAATGGGAATTTTGGGGATCGGATAGATTGCGTTGATTTGACTTTGACTTACCTATTTCAGGTTAGGTTAGGTTTGGATGGGTTGACTTAGGTTAACCTTAAATTTAAGGTTCAAGAAAAACTGAGCCAGAACCCCTAGTCTGCCCTACTACATGATAATATTAATGATAATTAATTTTTTTTTTATTTTTTTTTATTTTTTATTTTTTTTTTATTTTATTCATCGGAGTGTTTGATACGTGCAATTGGAACGCCTTGGTGAGCTGCATAAATTTGTGCATTTAATTTCAAATGAAAATTTTCAGTCTGTTTATTTAACCCTCGTTAGTTAATCACCTTTAAAATTTAACCATCGTTAGTTAACCACCGTTAAAATTTAATCACCGTTAAAATTTAACGACCATTAAAATTCATCTGTGCTGTTAAATAAAGTTTGTCTATGTTAAATTAAGTAAGGTTTAACCCCGTTGAAATTTAACCGCCGTTAAAATTTAACCGTGTTTAGTTAACCGCCTTTAAACTGCGCCAGGACTCCCACTCTGCCCTACTCCCGGTGGTTCGGAACCCACCTAGAATAGTAGGTCCATCATGTTTCCCATAAAATGGCACAAATGGCGAGGTGGAACTACCCGTAAGGGTTTCCCCACCATTAAAAGCCATACACTTATTATTATTATTATTATTTCTCTTCTAAATTTTCTAAAATTCTATCATCATCTTGAAAAAAACATTAGTACAGTATACATTAGTATATATTGTGTAATAAGTAGTACAGTGAAAACATTAGTATGTATTGTGTAATAAGTAGTACAGTATAATACTTAATTAATAAATTGAAATAGGTTAAAATTGGTGAACTACGGCTGCTGTGAGCTTGCTGCAGTTACAAAGTGAATAAAGGTTTTAGGATTTGATTGCCGGTAGCAAGTTGGAGGGGGGGGGGGTAGTCAAGGACAAGGGTATGTAGGTGAGAGGACAACTGGTAAAGTGGACCCGCTTAGGCATCAAATAATCCTAATTATCACCCTACACTGGATCCGCTCAGTTTAGCCAGCTCAGTTCAGCACAGATCAGTCAGCTCAGTTCTGGCAGTTTTCCCCAAACACTATGTCAGTTCTTTCCGCTCAGCTCAGTCGTTAATTTTGAGATTTCTAGAAATGATTCTTCTCAAGTGTGAAATCTAGTCAGCTCCCAGGATTCATATTATCTATTTATAAAATAAAATCTTTTTCCTACAACTGCTCATAAAATAGTTCTTTACGTACTGAAAACTAATTGTAAAATACCTCTTTACTGCTCCACAAGCGGTAAAGTACTTTACGCTTGCCAACTGTTTTCTTTACGCTTCTGTTTTGATTTTGATGTCTTCTCATTGGTGGATCACAGAATCTGTGAAATTCTCAGGACCTCAACAATGGCGCATGCTAACCAAATCTGCACACATTCTGTGATGTTACAAACTACAAGCTTTTATTAGTGTTGGAATTCAGAACAGCAGCTGTAGGAAAAATATTGTATGCAATTTGTGTGTGAAGCTTCTTTATCGCTCTCGCAAAATTACTGCGCTCCGCTATGCGTCGTGCAGTGAATGTTTTGGCTTGAGCGATAAAGTCACACTTCACGCTCTTAATACATAAATAACCATTAATCCAATTGAATTAATTCAGCTGCTGTCTTGACCAATAACATAATTATTTTCTATTTGAGTTCATTATGAATATTTCAACAGTGTCCAGGGTAGGCTCTTAACATTTATGGTAAGCCTACTTAATTGTGTGTAAGCTTAACCTATAAGATATGAATCAGAAAAACTAAAGAAAAAACCATGGTATATGTAAGGTATTTTATCCATCATCCTAATTTCGTAATTCTGTGACCACTGCAATAAGTAATCCACCAGAAAAAAATTAACTCCAAACTGGAATCCCAGGCAAAACTAGGAGGAACGCCAGTAATGATTAAAACTATAGTTCTTATATATTTGAAATTTGTAATATCACTCAATTAAATTTTGATTGGGCTAAAACAGATATTTGAGGAATTTCCTCTATTGATATGAAGATTTAAAAAAAGTACTGTGAGCGCCAGTTCAGGACTGACCTTACTGGTAGGGGCTTACTTATTATTTCAAATCTCGTGTCATTGCCACCAGTTACACACATGCGCCTTCCTCCTGCTACGCAATTTCCTGTGTGTGTCGGCTTTGTCTCCAGTCCTGTTCAACAAGTGTATTCATCAGTAGTAGCAGCGTTCATCTTCTTGTACTTATTCGGTTCGGTGTTCATCGGTTAACGTTTTGAAGTGAAATTCCCAAGATCAGTTAATAAATAGTGAACTGTGTGTTATTTACAATCCTGTTGTCACCTTTTCGTACGGTTCTCCCCACGGGTTTAAATAGTTGGCCAACTAACCTATCAATTTGAGTGCACTCGGTACATGTGTCGGGACTATTTTGAGTTTGATATATTCGCCTTTTGTGATCTTCAAGACTCCAGTCGACTCAGTACCAGAGAAGAATTCCTATCACAGGTCCAGAATTATACCTATCTTCAGTCTGTAGGACGCCTCTATCAGGTAATTGGAGTTATCAATACCTCACTTTAGAACGCAGTCTTACAAGCTCGTTTGAGCTATTGAGGAGCTCAAATTTCTGGCTCTTACAAATTGGTACTCCGAGCAATAGGATGGAAATAAGTGAAGAGTTGAAAAACTCAAACTTTCAAAAAAAAATCCAAGTTTTCGTTCATACCTAGTGACGCGGATACAGAGCAATTCTGTGGATACGGAGTGTAAGTGCTATGTATCAAATCAAACAGTTCTGTATCATACTTCGTATGCTCCTTGTGATCTGAACTGCCCAACTGACGTATCTTGAGCAGTACAGCTTTTAGCACAGTAAAACTATTCTGTTCCAAACTGTCTCAATATACATCGCATTGTTCTTGTGAGTTAAAAATTATTCAGTTGCAGCCATATTGTCTTCTTGCAGTAATGGTTCTCCCTCCAATCAACTAGTAACTGGCTGCACCTTCTAATGTTCAGCACTAGACAGCACTCATCAACGCTCAGCTGTCCAAACGTTTCAACCAGCTTCATTTTCTATTGTCAACTCAGTGTTACATCTAACCTAAAAATGGAAAACAATCAGCCCAACTCTGTGATGCAAACTCCTGCAGAAACAAACTACAGCAACTGTGCTACAGTGCCCGATAGCACCCGAATGTGCCCGACGGATAGTGCCCGATAGTGACAGTAAAGATTGTTTAATATTGCAATTAATTCAAAATCTTTTTATAAATTTAAATGAAATCACCAATGATGGTTTTGTATTGCCTAAATCAGTTTATCTCTATGCCATATCACTTCAAAACACATTAGCCACTTACAACTTGAAATCCCTTGATGCCAATCTCAATGCTACACAGGCCAAAGAATTCAGTGAAATCAGTGCCCGATGTGAAAATATTGTTATGACAAATCAAACAAAAAGACATTAATGATAGCACAGACTTCAGGTTAGCACCTATAGAATTACCGTGTTCCTCAGGTTAGCAAGAACAATGGAATAAATTCAAATCCTTGTATGAATCAGGCATTCACAATTGATTCAATTACAATCCAGTTTTGGCAGAGTATTATCTTATCTGTCTGATAGAGTGTGGATGAGCGGTGAATAGAGGGGTTCCCATTTCCACCACTTATTCAACTGCCAAATTCGTAACAGCTAATTGATTTTAATTTTTAATGTCTTGATCTGCAACAGCTATCTAATAACACTGGCCTTCTAAAGTACAAGCGGGAGTTTTAATTTCTGTCATCCTACTGCAGCCCTATATCTTCAATGTTTTTCTCAGCTCTGTTGCATTAGTTTTATACTATTGAAAAATAAGCTAAAAATTTATGTTGCGAAATATTGAAGCAAGTAAGAAATAAAATTTCTTACACATCTCTCTACCTTTGATTTTCTACCCGTCACTTCAGGAGCCTCCTCTTTCTTCCAGTAGCCTTGAACGCTCTCTTGGCGCTTCCCACGTCATCCCATCCGTTTCCATCATGAATAAAAAAGTATGATTTCTTCTAATAGAGCTGTTCCTTGAAAGAACACTTATCAATAATATACATTTTATTATTGTTTATGGTCAGCTATTAATTCGTTCTCCCATAGTAATTCAAGATGCGCATTTAATTAATGCATTCTACATTACTGATTGATGAAAGTGTTGGTGCTATGTCGATTATCACTTACAAAACTCCAAGAAACAACATAGGTATCTATCATGAAAAGCAGTGTTACAGAAAGAGTCATGCTCTAATTAACGGTGATCTGGTGTTGTGATGTGTCAGCAAAGGTTGTACAGGATCAATTACAACGGATTCACCCCTCAAGAAAATAAAAATAAGTACAGTGACGCATATAAATAATGTGGTACCTCTTACACCAACAAAACTTATTAATGGTGTTGAGGATCAGGTAAAGAGGAATCAAATCATTCAGAAAGTCAAGAGTACCTCAGCCCTTCATAGATTGTCTCTCGACTCCACAATCAGTAATCACAAGAAAAATATTTTTTCTAATGTGGGGTGTCAAACAGATGGTTTAATTCTGAAGGAGAAAGATGATTTGGTCACTCGTGTAAATGAACTACTGGGGCAGCGTGATGCGCTCATTCAAGAAATACAAAATCTCAAAGCTATTGGGCTTTCTGGGACTTGGACTGATGTGGGAGTTCAGACTAATTGTGACACTTATTCTCAAAGTACTAAGACTCCAACGGAAACATATTATGGATTATCTACTGGGCAGTGCAAACCAGACTGTGAGAGCTTAAATCTTATACAAATCAGAGAACAGTCAATTAAAATTTTGAACGACAATTGTTAAATCTAAAACTACACTCGCAACATTGTATTACGTTATTTTCAATCTGTTCTATTTTCTCAAATCAATCTTCATATTTTTTGAATTTGCTGCTCTCCAATTCATGACGTCGAACCTTGCACTGCCTTCAAACAACTGATTTCATTTAAATTAATTAATCATTCAATTTACTCTCCTTATGCTATGTTTTATTTAATCTTTAATTACATTCATTTTCTGTTCCATTCTTTCACTCTTGTGAAATTATTAGTAAATTTGCCTTTATGGTGCCACGCCTTAATAAGTTGGTACTACTCTGCCAAATTTCGTACAACGCTTCCTTCCCTCTAGCCAGTTCTTGTTTGGACCCGAAAAATGTAGCTTGGACATTTTTCGCTTCTTCAATTCGAATTGTTTAGTTCAGAAACCAGTCAACTGCTGGCTCTATCAACGGTTATACAGAGCTATGAAATTCTCGTTTAGTGCAGAAAGAAGTCAAGCAACAGCGCTTGACTGGTTTCTGCTCTCAAATGCTTCTCCCACTACTCCACGTTGAACAGCTGGCAACGCCATTAACCCTTGCAGTCGTCAGATGCGCTAAAGCATTGTTTTAAAGCAGTGTTTGTTATTACTACTTCACATTAATTTTACAGTGTCCAGTTTGTTTCCAGTTTTGGTTTATGATCAGTGTTTAAGTGATAACTATCAACTATGTCTAGTTCTGATGAAGAACCTAATCAAAAAAGAAGTCGCGGAGTTGTTAAAAGTGAAACATACAAACGTAATATTGTGCGTAATGCGAGAGTTAAAGGACAAGGTTATGTTTCTCATGCAGGTCAACAAGTTGTGGACAAATTTAAACCGAGTTTGGACAGTGTGGTTTGCAAATGTAACTTCAAGTGCTCAGAGAAAATTAATCTACAAATAATAAGTGATTCTTGGGACTATTTCTATGCTCTCGAAAATAAAAATACTCAGGACACATACATTCAAACATTGATTGAAGTCCAGGAAGTGAAACGTCGAACAAAAACGGACAATGCAGAAGAAATCGACGAAGAAAATAAAAGAAATTATACCTATAAATATCACTTAAGGATTGGGGGAGAAATGAAAATCGTTTGCAAAAAGGTTTTTCTGAAAATTCATGGCATTACACACAATAGGGTAGAGCGAATTTGTAAATTACTGCTAGAAAACAAGACACCAAGAGACAGAAGGGGCCAAAATAGGAGTGGTAATGCCATACCTGGTAATATTTGTATTAAAATCGACGAACATATTTCCAAGTTTGAAGTGAAAGAGACTCACTATGGGGGGAAACAGAAAAAATATTTAGATGCCCGTTTGAATCTCACTAAAATGCATCAAATGTTTATTCATGACAATCCTGATTTGAAGAATGCAGTTAAATATCATTTCTACTATTCGTACTTCCAAGAAAACTATGGTTACTCATTTGGCAGACCACAAGTTGATGTATGTAGCTTATGTGAATCTCTTAATGTGAAAATAAAAGATAAAAATCTCAATGAAAATGCTAAGCGAGCAGCTGAGGCAGAACTATTAGTACATAGAAGACGGGCTAAAAAGTTTTATACCAGCATGAAAGAGGCTTCAAACGACAAAGATGATGAAACTGTTGCATTGTGCTTTGACTACATGCAGAATTTTCCCCTCCCTAATATTCCTGTCCAGGAAATCTTCTATATGAGACAGCTATGGGTAAACGTTTTCTGTATACACAACTTAAAAACAAATGCATCTAAAATGTATCTTTACCATGAAGGCGAAGGGAAAAAATCACCAGATGAAGTCTGCAGCTTTCTCCTTGACTACATAAAGTCAGAGGTGCCGAATACAGTGAAAAAATTACTTCTATACAGTGATGGTCCATCAGGACAAAATAAAAATCACACTGTAGTTAGATTCCTCATGAACTTGTGTGATAATGGAAGATTTGACAGCATCATACATTACTTTCCAGTTCGTGGGCATTCATATTCACCCTGTGACCGTGATTTTGGCGCTATCAAGCGTATTATGAAGAGCATTGACCGTATATACACCCCTGAACAATATGCAGAACTAATAGTGAAGGCCAGTAAGACAGGTCGTTTTCATATTCACTGTGTGACCACTCACGAAATCAAATCTTTTAAAAATTGGGCGCCTCGGTTCTATAAAAAATTGACAAACTCTGATGAAACCTCGGGAAGAGCCTATCCAAAGGACAGAAGAGAAATTTTCAAAATATCAAGCTACAAACAATTTTGTTATGAGAGGAACTTGCCAGGAAAGGTGACTGTGAAGCCATTCATAGATGGCTTTACATCTTCAACATTCAGTTTGAAGAAATCAGTTTCTCCTCCTGCCTTACCTACAGAAGTCGCCTATCCTTCAGGAAAAGTAAGTAAAAAGCAAAAAAATTATCTAAACATCATTTACTTTAAAATAGTTATTCATAATAGTTCAATAAAATAGTGTTGCACATTAAAATATTTTAATAATAAGGATCAACCTTAAAATTTCATTTCTTTGTGATTAAAAGTACATATTGTTCATACAGAATCCTTCAACATCCTACAGAATATTGTGTCTTCAATATGATTCTATAAAATGCTATTCCATCTATTTTTAATGAATACCATACAGATTGGAGAAAGAAATATTACAACAATATTTTTCTTCTTCATTGGCCCTCATCTTCATCTTTATTCTGTTCTATCAACTTTAAACCAAACCTCGATATTTATGAACATTTAGGCGGGATGCACACCAGAGAAACGTGTTTCGTGAAACAAGTTTCAGGAAACATGAAATGAAAGTTGCGCGCAATCGACTGATAAGATTTACACAGAGTGGTGCACACTGCGTTTCATGAAACTCCAGTTTCTTTGATTGCGTGAAACCAGTTTTCGTGAAACTCGAATAATCGGTTTCCTTTAGCTGTAGTTTCACGTTTCGCGTTGAGAAATTGTGTTATTTGTGTGATATTGTCTGATTTGTACAGAAAATTATGGCAGAAATTTCATTCCAAGCAAAGTTGGCCGAAGCTGTTGAAAAACGCCCGTGCCTTTACGACTTCAAACTCAAGGAGTACAGCAACAGGGATAAAGTTCGAATTGCATGGGAAGCAGTGGCAAAAGAAGTGAACAATTCAGGTATTCACGATTTTTCATATTCATTTTTATTTATAATTTAAAAATGTTTGTCAGAACCAGTACATAATAAATATTATTACATCAGCAACACACATTTATTTAGCAATTGCAACAGCAATTTAGTTTTATGGAGAAAAAAAATGTAAAGTGAAAATAATAAATAAATAACATTCTCAGCATTTGATCCCGCAACATCAAACTTTATATCTCATTGAATTAGCACATTTATTATAATAATAATACCAATAAGATACTGAATAACATCATATTGAAACTACAGTTGTACTGAGGTCCTAACCACCTGTTGTCTTCCACCACCATTACTACCTAGGTAAACCTAATCACTATCTTCATGATTCGTTTGCCATTGTGAAGGGATTGCGATGCCGGGAATCAAAAAGTATTTGGTAAGATATTCCCTGACAGCCTTTGCTGAAGTGAAATTTGTACTTGCATTGATAGGCATATTATGATTTTCATGACATTCAGCGTTAGAGAAATTGTTTTTAGCTGTATAAGGAATACCTTCTAATATTCGGATGTAATTGTGCAACACGCATGCGCTTGCTATTATGGATTTGACTACTTTTTCTGAACAAGCGATTGGCACATCAAATACTCGGAACTTTGACGTAAGCATTCCAAACGTGCATTCTACAGTCTTGCGACCCAAAGTCATTCGATAATTGAAAATTCGTTTTTCATCAGTCAAAGTAGCCCTCGGATATGGCCTCATTAGGTAGGATTTAAGAGGAAAAGCTTCATCGCCAACAAAGAAAAATGGAAAAGGAACGTGATTAGCGTCAAATGGTAGAGGCTGTGGTTGTGGTAAATTTAATTCTCCTCTTGCCAACCATCGCCCTAAACGTGATGAACGAAATACACCCCCATCACTGTTTCGGCCTAAATCTCCCACATCAATGGTTGTAAAACAGCCATCTGCATTAGCACATGCCATAAGTTGAACCGAAGTGTAACCTTTGTAATTAAAATAAGTTGATCCTGTGTTTTTGAATTTTTTAACTCGGACATGCTTGCCATCTATTGATCCAAGACAGTTGGGCAAACTCCAAAGTTTGTGATAGCGCTGTGCATTCTGCTTCCACAAGTTTTCATCGGGAACTGGCATGTACAGTGGTTGCAAACATCTCCATATTGCATCCGTTGTCTCAGCTACAACCAAACCAACTGTACGTTCCCCTCTCTTGAATTGTTGAGCCAATGATTTGAACGAGCTGCCAGTAGCCAGATATCTGAAAAACAAAAATAATATTATGAATCAACAAAATTGAAATATTTATTATTATCAATTTTTGCTAGTAATTCAATTTTGTGTTTCTATCAAGTTCTTCCTAGCAAGGTAGAAAGAACAACCTTGCTAGAAAGAACTAAGTAAAAACACAAAATTAAAGTAGATTGTAGGCCTAGTCTTGTAATTACTAAACGAAATGGCTACTATTCATTTTTATGTTTTGTTTCAGTAAAAGAGTGCAAGGAGAGTTGGAGAAACATGAGAATCGTTTTCACGAGAAACATCAAAACACCACCATCGGGTTCCAAAGCCAAAAAAAAAGTGTGGCCTCTTCTGAACACCATGATGTTCCTAAAATCATATGTGGTTACAAAAGGAAACGATCTGCCAGGAAATCTACCATCACCACCTCAGTCATTGGATGATGAACGATCAGTAGTCAGTGAAACTCATGGAGGAGAGAATTCTCGTGAGGAAGAAGAAGAAGAAATGGAGAGAGAAAATGTAGCATCTTCACACGAATTACAATCTATGGGACCTCCCCCCAAGACAAATAAAAGAAGCAAGTCAACTACTGCCGATGATGTAGTCTTGGATTACATCACGTCTAGAACCACGGCCTCAAAGGATACTCCCAGAAAGCATTTCCTGATAAGTTTGCTTCCAGATGTTGAAGAAATGACTCCAGCCCAATTCAAAAAGTTTCGAAGGGATGTTGTTGGCCTCATTGATCGAATTAATGAACCATCTGAGCCAACTGCTGAAAACGGCACGTTTCGCTACCAGCAGCTGCCGTATGCCAGTCCAATATCTCCACATTGTTCGTGGTCTGGGGAGTCAACATCATGTGCATCAACATCTTCTACTACCAATCAGTCTGATGCCAATCAGTTCCCAGAAACCAATACGCCAAATGATGAACTCTACACAGACCTGCAACCCTATCTTACACGGAAATTCGAATAACTTTACTATTCTCTATTGTCCTTTTTCAAGTGTTCATACACAATACTCCATACGCAATACTCCATGCTATTAATTAATTTGATTATTCTAAATTTAAATTTTTTTTTTAAATTTAAAAATTTAAATTATAATTAGTTATTAATTGTCATTATACTTTATTATTTTTTTACTTCATTTTTTTCCTCTTTGATCTGTGCTGTTTCAAACTACTAGTGGCTAAGAAAAAATAAACTATTGTAACTGAGCTAATATACAAAATGATTTTCACATACCTCAGTGTAATTGTCAGTTTTTCCTCTGCACTCACAGCCAGCCTCCAGTTGGTGTCCCTCCTTGTTATTTGTGCACCGACCAATGCCACCAAACGATCAAAAAGTGGCTTAGACATTCGGAAAAAATCCTTAAATTTGATAGGATCACTTATGAGCAAGTTCTCAACAATGAGGGAACTATGATCTCGATCCCTGATCAGTGGGTGTACCCAGTATTTTCGTCTTTTCTTTTTATTCCTTAGCCACCACGACAAAATGACCACATCGTCATCAGAATCCATCATGAAACTGACAAGAAAACAGTTTCTTTTGTATGCATGCGCGAGTGAAACGGATTGCATGAAACAAATTTCATGAAGGGTTTTCACGAAACGCGTTTCTCCGGTGTGCACCGCACCTTACAGTGCGTCAAACCTTTCAATTTCATCAAATTTCACGAACTTTAAAGAAACTTAGTATCCAACCTCTACGACCAGGCCATGCTGGTTCAACTTTTTAAATATTTAAATTCACATGATTTGATTTTCAATTCATCTACAATTCGTTTAGGCTAATTATTTTAAATAATCAGTGAATACTATCCAACGACAGTTAGCAATTTTCTTCAAGACATTTTTTAAACACTTTATGACCAGCACTTCCTATCATGGGTTATGTTTGAACACGTTGACTCTAAATTTCAACTATCCGTTTTCACTTATCAATAAACTTTATTGTACTGGAACTTCAAGTTTTCAATCCAATCTTTCAACCAAAACTTCAATCTGGCGAAGTTTTTTCCTACCACAAGATCACATGGGTGATTCCATCTTCTACATCGTAGCTTGGGCCTTTCCGTTTCTACATCGTTTCACTATCCATGATATTTGAGGGCCTCTTTCTTCCTACTCAACTTGCCGCTGCTCAAGCTCTGCTGGGACCATTCAAACAAGACACTCACCAATTCTGCTTCACCAAAGTTGAGTATTATTACTATTCTTACAATTTTACTACTTGCCTATGGGGCCTGGTATTATTGCATATCTGTGAAACATAATATCAGTCAATTTGACTTCAACTTGAAAACATTTCAACTGACATATCACAATTTTGTCATAACTTGGCGATCGAGCCTTTATTACATTTTTGTAGTCATACTACTTTGGCAATCGAGCCTATTACAATTCTTTACATTCCATTCTGGCGATCGAGCCTATTACAATTTTGTCATATCTTGGCAATCGAGCCTTTATTACAATCTTGCAATTACCATTTGGCAATCGAGCCTACCACAACTTTGTCTTATTATTCTGGCAATTGAGCCTATTACAATTTGTCATATCTTGGCGATCGAGCCTTTATTACAATCTTGCAATTACCATCTGGCGATCGAGCCTATTACAATTCTTGTCATTCCATTTGGCAATCGAGCCTACCACAACTTTGTCATACTATTTTGGCGAACGAGCCTCTTTAGTTTCAAGTTGACATTATTTATTACATTCTTGTCATTCCATTCTGGCGACAGAGCCTATTACAATTTTGTCATAACTTGGCGATCGAGCCTTTATTACAATCTTGCAATTACCATTTGGCAATCACGCCTATTACAATTCTTGTCATTCTATTCTGGCTATCGAGCCTATTACAATTTGTCATATCTTGGCGATTGAGCCTTTATTACATTTTTGTAGTCATACTACTTTGGCGAACAAGCCTCTTCAGTATCAAACTGACATATCACTATTTTGTCATACCTGGCGATCGAGCCTATTACTATTTTGTCATATTGGCGATCGAGCCTTTATTACAATCTTGCAATTACCATTTGGCAATCGAGCCTATTACAATTTGTCATAACTTGGCAATCGAGCCTTTATTACATTTTTGTAATTATCATTTTGGCAACCAAGCCTACCACAACTTTGTCTTACTATTTTGGCGAATGAGCCTCTTTAGTTTCAAGTTGATATTATTACATTCTTGTCATTCCATTCTGACGACCGAGCCTATTACAATTTGTCATAACTTGGCGATCGAGCCTTTATTACATTTTTGTAGTCATACTACTTTGGCGAACAAGCCTCTTCAGTATCAAACTGACATATCACTATTTTGTCATACTATTTTGGCGAACGAGCCTCTTAGTGTTAAGTTGACTTTATTACATTTCCTACCATTGAGCGATCACGATTTTGTCCTATTATTTCAGCATACAGCTGACACTATTATCGTGTCACTACTTGACATACAAGCCATTTATTATCAATCGAAATATCAATCATTACAGTGTCTCAATTCTTGAGTGGTTAAAATACCAATACCTCGCGGTATAGTTCAAATTTTTTTGTGATTTTCAACTTCTGGGAAAATGGGAATTTTGGGGATTTAAAATGTTGGGTTAAATCAACTTTGACTATACTGCAAGGTATTGCTATACCTATGTTAGGTTAGGTTGGGTTTAATTAGGGGGTCTTGTTAGGTTAGAAAAAGCATGGAAAAAAAACTGTGACAGAACTGTTAGTGCTTTTAGCAAGGCGACCACACCCAAAAATTCTATTATTTTCCCCCCCAATTACTTATCAGAAATTTGTATTTTATACATGAATTTGGGCTGCCTTAAAAAGCTGAACAAGATGCCACCGTCCAATTTAATTTATCTTGAGGGGTTAAAAAGTTAAAATTTCTTCAGGATTTTTTATTCCCATGAAAATGGGACTTTTCAAGATCTGATAGATCGCGTTGATTCAACTTAGACTTATCTATGTTAGGTTAGGTTAGGTTTAATTAGGCGGGGTCTTGTTAGGTTAGAAAAAGCGTGGGAAAAAAACTGCGCCAGAATCGGTAGTCTGCCCTACTATTGAGTTTAGAAAGTGGTGAGTTTAAGAGTATTGAAAGTGGCTGGAGGATAGGGCATTTTATAATAAGAATGATTATACAAATTTCGATATGTCCAGCTAGTCCATAAAAAATTGTTCTGTTTAAATTTATTCTATTACCGATGATACCTATTGTACTTGAATGTACTTAATGGTCAATAAAATATTCTTATTCTTCATTGCATTGTTAACAAGTCGTTTTATCAAGAACAGAAAATCAAGCACATACTTCATGCATTCATCACTGAGCGAGGCAGCCGTTTTGAGCATTTGTAGTAAAAATTCAAGTAATTTCTGTATATTGTATTAATGATAATAATAATTGATGTTTGTGAGTGTACTGTGGATCGTCTGACGACGCTCTTGACAACAGAGTGGAATGGGCGTCATACCATAACGTGAGGAAAATTTCCACTTGTTTTTAAGTTTTTATTGAATTTATATTTAATTTGATTTTTTCACCAGTCGTTTACCTTCTGATGTGCGCGTTCTAATGATCACTCTGTATGATATAATATTTACTACTGTTTCAATATTCAAAACTACTCACCAGGCGGCAACGGCAAATCCTTGATACCCTTCTTCACAGCCGGCTGCGTCAGTATGGGCGGTGTGACCGGGGCTTTCTTCCTTGGCGCAGGACTGGGCGATCGACTGGGCTGCGAATCGATACTCTCAAGGTCATTCTGATTAATACCGGGTGGCATCGGCAATTTAACTAGACTTTTTGGCTTGGAAACAATTGTCGGCAATGAGCCACTGTTTGCCACACTTTTGATCCCACCGCTGACACCAGAATTGAAACCGGTGGGCTGGACAGCACCAGCAACATTTTGTGACATACTATTACTTATGAAACTTATCACAGCACCTGTACTATCACTAATTACGGCTCCACTATTTACCACTGTCTTACTATTGTTTATGGGGAATACAGCTACATTGTTACTCCTAGTATCATGCTCATTATCCATCATATTGGATGCATCAGGCATTTCAAAATCGCCAGGAGAAAGGGGAGGAAGAGGCGGAAGGGGTGGAGGAGGCTCTATAGTGGGTACATAACTATCTTGTACACCATCTATGAGCTTCAGAGCATAGCCTCCCTCATTATTATTATCAGGCACTGGGATATTATTTATATCTTCGTACATAACAGCTGATTTATTGCCGCCATCTTGGCTTGTGTCTTGGTTAGTAGTCTTATCAGTGTTGCCATCTGTGTCATCCCTGTCACCCAGTACTGCCAACCGTTTCATTTCCAATGTTTTGCGCATGTTTCTGTCCTTAACAAGTTCGGCAAACAAACTGGTTTCACTCATTTTTGCTTTCGCTGATATTTCACGGGCTTTTTGGAGGGAGGATGGTGACCTGTACAAAACAGAATAGAAAACATATTTTTTATTTGGAAATTTAGCTATCAAAGCCCTATTATACAGAACCATTTCAGTTGCGATCGTCAAATTACAAGATGGCATTGACATGTTCAGAACCACCAGCTAATTTCTTATCAAATTACACCTGTCTGGTGAAAATTATTCTTAATTTAATTTATCCCGTGTGACCTCGACTGAAGTGGCTTTGTATAATAAGTTTCTAAAGATGCATGCCACTACTTCAGGGAAGAGTCAGACATTATTAAATTTGTTAGCTGACTTGATATTGTGATCACAAGAAGATAAGACAATGTTATCTGTTTTATTATCACTTAAATTGTGAATGATGCCCACATGAGTCTGTGTGGTTAATGATGTGAATGGGTAAATAGGGAGGAACATTACCAACTTAATTATATTTGAACCAAAGGCTGCAGGAAAAAAACCAGCTAAAGTCTTATCTAATCACAGAGAAGCGCTCCAACCAACTTCGCTACCAAACCCGCCACTTCCCAGGTGGTTTGGAGCCTACATAAAACTGGAGGTACACAATCAATAATATGATTGTTAGCCAATCATTACCCAAGCTCAAGTCTTACTCATGTGGGCATCACCAGTACAAAAGAAACTATGATCATTCCTACAGTACAATTACTGTTCAAAGAAATGGATACCACAAATAATATTATTTTCTATTTCATAAAATGTAATACAATGATAATTATGTTTTACAGTGTTTAAAAATATTGGCACAGCCAGCAAAGTCATCTTGCACACAAGCTATGAGTTGAACTACATACTACAGTAAAGAAAAACAATAGCAAATGATAAACGACTTGCATTATCCATACCTGGTTAAAAAACACAACAAACTCATCTATATATTTTATTAAGTAGTTATTCAAAGACTGTTAAAAAGTAGTTATCAAAGTTCAAAAAGTAGAGCCACACAGCTGGCCTCATTCATGTCTGATCAAAACCATTGGAGCTAATATAACACAGGAGTAACTCTAAACCAATCAGGATTCAGTATTTTTTTTCGGAGGATGAAGCCGACATAGGTTTGAAACCTGTGCGTGGGTAATGAATTGGACCTACAGTTTTAGGTAGGTTCCGAACCACCGGGAAGTGATTTTACAGCAGAGAACAGTATTTATTGCTGGCCAATCCAATTACTATCAAGTAATATTTCATTAAACATTTAACTAAAATCAATTGAAAACAATTTCTAGCTAGGAAAATGAGTCCAAACAAGGCATCTAAATCTAATTGTTCAACTAAAACTCAGGTAGCTAAGCGATCTCAGCAATTATTAACAAAAAAATCTCCAACAACTCTTAAAGCTACTGTAGATGTAGAAGAAAAGGTTGCTAAACTATTGAGTGATCACACCAAATTAAAACAAAATTAGAAACATCACTAAAAAATTCTGAGGAAGAACGAATAGGGTTAGTGGATCACATAAAATCTCTGGAAGTTATTGTAAAATTGCAGCAGGAAGACCATAAAACTGAAATACTAAATCTCACGAGTCAATGTAGGTCTATGTCACAGGAAATCGAAATATTAAAATCCAAAATAAACTTGGCTAATGTAAGATCTGAACCTCTGATCAATACAAAAAAGTAGAACCTAAATCAAATGTGGAAAAAATAAATAGAAATGGTCAAACAAAAACGTATAGTCAGGTTTTGCAAACAGCAACCAAAACTAAAGTAAGGGCAAATAACGATAGGAAAGGTAGAGTACTGCTCTTGACATCCAGTCATGGACGAGACTGTAGTGACCTACTAAATAAAAGATTAAAAAATAAGTATGAAGTTCAGAGCTTTTTCAAACCAAGTGCCCCTATAAACGCAATCGTAGAGTCAGCACAGGAACAAACTAAAGATTTTGGAAAAAACGATTTTCTAATAGTACTGGGTGGCTCAAACAATATAAATGAACCTAATCTAAAACATCTTCCTGAAATAAATGAAAAAATTAAAGAGATTGTGCCACTCAGCCAAAAAACTAATGTAATAATAAGTACAATTCCGTATAGGTTTGATAGGCCAGAGCTAAATGAAGCCATTAAGTCAACAAATAAATCAATTCATAATACAATCAACAGCCTAAAAAATAAGAATTCTAAGCAGTTGGGGATTTGTTTTCTAAATGAAAGGCTGAAAAAAACAAAACTCCACTAATCATGGTCTACATCTAAATCAATCTGGCAAAGTAATATTTTGTAATAGGCTGGCAGAGCTGATTGAAAGTCGTTTGCAATCTACTGTCAAATTCTCCTAAACAATCATCTAACGAACCTTTTTTAGTAAAGTGGCTCAAAACCGGGGAGGGAAACTAGTTTCAGATGATAAATTCATATCTTCAATTGTATTAAAAGACGTTAATCGATCAAAAAATCAGGATAGCATTGATGGAAGGAATCTGAAGGAAATCTTGTAGCAATCTGATAGGCTCTCAAGATTCTAAGAGATTAAGTAAATCTACTTCAATATGCAAAAGCAACGATAAAGTAATAAGGGATGATAGGGAAGTACCGGTAGTCACTGTGTTCCATCAGAATATTCAATACATTCGTAACAAAATAGATAGAATCGAAGTATTTTTTAAAGAAGAGGCTCCTGATATAGCTATTTTCACAGAGCATGGTTTAAAAGAAGATGAATTGTCACAACTTAATATTCCAAACTATTCATTGAAAACGTCGTATTGCAGGACATCTCATCGAAGTGGGGGAGTAGCTATCTTCACTAAAAATGCTAAGAATACGCAGACATTTAATTTAGAATATGTAGAGAAATTTGCTGTGGAAATGGATTTAGAAGTTACTGGTTTGAGAGTAAAAATCGACAATAATTTCGAAGTAGCGGTGTTAGGTATTTACAGGTCACCAAATGGGGAATGGAACAATTTTTGTGAACTATTCAATAGGCTTTTAGAGATTACTACTACTCGTTTTACAAACGTTATTGTAGCGGGAGATTTCAATGCAGACTTTGCAACACAGAATAAAATGACAGAAGATTTAAAGGATATTATATGCATGAATAACTTGGAAATAAAAGTTCATGAATATACCAGAGTCACAAGAACATCACAAACAATAATTGATAACACCCTTACTAATATAGATTACTCTAAAACAAGATTAGGCGGCTCGGAACTATCTGATCATGACTATCAAATCTTAGACGTGGGGTTGTAAGGTCATAAATCAATTAAAAAGAGTAGAGTAATGAAAGAAATTCAACAATGTGAACAGGGGAATATCGATTGTTTGAAGCAGAATCTGCTACAAGAAAACTGGAGTAGGGTTTACAATGGCAATAGTTTAAATGACAAATATGATAGTTTCATTAATATTTTAAGGTTTCATATTACTATGAGTTGTCCAGTTAAAAAAGTCCCTGTAAAGAACAAATTAGACAAGATGGAAGAGTGGATAACTGATGATATCCTTGCAGAAAGAAATAGGGTTAAAGATGCATATGATGAATTCAAACTATCTAGAAATATGTTAAGTGAAGATAATTACAAAGCTCTAAAGAAAAATCATATAGGAGAAGTGAAAAGAGCGAAATGTAAGAAAACAGCTGAAATTTTGAATAATAGTGTGTACTTTAACACAGCAGTGTGGGATGTAATAAACAAAAATAGGCAAGTAGCTCATGTAGATGCTTATACTAGTGTCCCCAGAATAATTAACGAAAATAACAAATATATTGATGATAGTGTAGACATTTGTAATTTCTTCAACAGATATTATCAACTGGTTGCTAAGGATCTTCAAAAATCTCTCAATACAGGTATTAGTGATGCAAACATGAGGAATACTGAGGGGATTCAGAACGAATTAAAATTCCACCCAGTATGCCAAGATGAGTTGTCAAATATCATTGATAGTTTAAATAATAAAAAAACTGTAAGAATGGATGGGGTATCCAGTAAAATTCTGAAAGAATGTAAAGATCAATTGTTAGACCCCTTGATTCATATGATCAATCATTCATTAGAACAAGGTGTTTTTCCAGATAACTTAAAAGAGGGGAAGATCTTGCCAATCTTCAAAAGTGGTGATAGAGAAAAGGTAGAAATCTATAGGCCCATTAGTATTTTAAATGTAATAAGTAAAATTTTTGAAAGAGTAGTTCTAAATAGGTTACTTCTGCACCTTCAAGAAGCTAACTTTATCTGTGATGAACAGCATGGCTTCCAGAAAGGGAGATCAACAAAAACAGCCATAGTTTCTCTAGTTGAAAAACTAATAGATATAATAGATGCAGGTGATAAAGCTACTGCAATCTTCTTAGATCTGTCAAAGGCATTTGATTGTGTTAATCATAGAACTTTATTGGAAATACTGCAAAATGTAGGTGTAAATAATGGGGTTGAACTGAAATGGTTTGAATCATATCTTATTGGAAGAAAACAATGTGTAGAACTAACTACAGTAGTTGGTAATAGTATAGTAAAGAATAAATCTAATAAATTAGAGGTGCAAGCTGGAGTGCCTCAGGGGTCAATACTAGGTCCATTGCTTTTTTGTTATATGTCAACCGTTTACCTAAAGAATTAATTAGTGGTAGAGCCCTCTTATTTGCTGATGATACATCACTCATTTTCAGCAATTCCATTCTAAATAATTTAGAAATAAGTGCCCATATAAGTGTGCAGTCCATTGTCCAATTTTTAAATCAGTTGAAATTAACTATAAATAGTAAAAAATGCCAATACCTTCAATTCAAAAACAAACATAATTTAAATGAATATAAACGTGTTTGTAAACGATAATCAATTAGACCAGGAAGAAAAAATTGCATTTCTAGGAGTTATGTTGGATAGACGATTGACATGGACTCCATACATTGAGAAAATATGTAGTAAAATTTCATCTGGGGTATTTGTCCTGCGACAGCTCGCTAGATTGAATGACAAAAAGTTACTTTTTACAGCTTACCATGGGCTCTTACTGTCACATATTAGGCATGCTATCTTAGTATGGGGTAATTCATCAAAACAAAATCTTGATAGGGTGTTTAAGATCCAAAAGAAAGCGGTTAGGTGTATAGAAAGAGTAAATAGATTAGATTCATGTAGGCCATTGTTCACGAGACTTGGTCTCCTAACTGTACCCTGCTTATATGTGTATGAAGCTACTTTATATGTAAAAACGAATGATATTAACCAAAATCTTGATGTACATGATTATAATACAAGAAGCCGAGGAGATTATCACTTGGTGAGTCACAATAGTAGCTTATTCAAACAAAAACCTAGTTATATTGGTAGGAAATTCTGCAACAAGCTACCGCAGTTTTTGAAGAGTCTTGAAAATATAGAAATATTTAAAAAACAATTGAAGAAATATTTAGTTGATAAAGCTTTTTATAGTGTACAAGAGTTCCTTTCACATCAAAATTAAGCCTCACCTCAACTAATTGAAGTAATTATGGTATCTAGTGTATAATATTGTTGATCTGACTTGTCTTATATTCTGACTTGTCTTAATTTTGTAGCTTATCTCTGATTGAACAGATACCTGCTATGGCAGTCGGATATCACTTCCCAAGTATAATAATAATAATAATATAATAATGATTTATTTGCCCAAACATTTATAAAAAAAAGAAGTTCAATACAAATAAATTTAAATCAATAAATGTTTCCACATAACAATATGAAATAATAATCCATCCTTGCACAGCCGGCAAGGGAATACCCGAGCGCCTGCTGCGAGTTCAAAAGTAAAAATAAATCTTTTTATTCGAGATGACAAACAGTATAGTTAGACAGTAGGTCATACTATTTTCATTTATATTGGTTTTTGGTTACACATTATCATGGCCATCATCAACATGAGCATTGGTTACACTTTAGGCAATGTGGAGTAAATGTGCTGTTTAGTCCAGTAGTTTAATTCCTTTAAGAGTTTTTGTGATTTTTTGACTTCTGAATTTGGAAGTAAATTTTTAGAAAGTAAATTACAGCAATATGTGAACTGGTGTCTACAGACTGATAGTTTTATTTAGTCAACATTGAAAGCATTTGTTGTTGCTGGAGGGATAGAATGAGGCGATCTTCTGGTCTCAAACAGTTGAAAATTCTTATTAAGGTACAAGATAGTTCTAACAATATAAGTCTGTCTAAGTGTTGGCACATCCAGGTCTTCAAATAGTCGCCTACTAGGGTATAGTCTTGGCTTACTTAAGGCTGCCCGAATTAAATGTTTTTGTAAAGTAAAGATTTTATTAAAATGAGTGTCAAAGTACCACACCATGCCTCAATCGCATATTAAAATAGTGAATGGGCATAAGCAAAATAGATTGATCTTATTATAATTATTATGGTCCTTTAACTGGTTCACCCTGTGAAAATTATATATTAGAAACTTCAGTTTAGATGACAGATAATTCAAATGTGAATCCCATTTTAAATGATTATCTATTATTATTCCAAGATATTTTATACTTTTAACTCTTTCAATTTGTTGACATGTACAGTATAAGTCCTTAACTGAGCAGTTTAAATTATTGTGCATTTTTAAATGTAAAGTGTTATTTGGTTGCCCCGTTTCTGTTGGGGGAAAAAGTAAAGTATTTTGTCTTATTTGAATTAACTGTGAAAATGTGATTGTTCATCCAAGTTTTCATTATTTTTAAGCCTTTCTCAGCACTTTCATACACTTTTGTCCAGGTGTCACCACAAAATACTAGTGCTGTATCATCAGCAAATGAAATCTGGGTGCAATTTGGTATATCCAGTTTCAAAGCATCATTCAAATAAAATAAAAATAGCAAAGGGGATAGAACCGTGCCCTGTGGTAAGCCAATAATGGATGAATGATCAGTAACCGCAGTACCACTTATATTCAATGTTTGCTTTCTATCCTGTGGATAACTACCTGAAAGGTAGTTCAGCATCACAATCTCCCTGCCCGATCAACACTTGAAAAAAATGTGATCGATGCAGCTGTTTACCAGACCATTAGCGGAGTTATAAGATCTTGTATATGCATTGATATAGGACTTAAAACCGTTCAACTGCAAAACAGTCAGGTACTCATTTGTTAGATTATTCAGGTTGTTCTGGTCCATTATATTGATGTTAATATCACCCAAAAAAACTACTGATACATGACGTTTAATATTCCGCAAGTAGGAATCAATACTCAATAGAAATGGGTTCACTTCCAAAGTCACATTTACACATTTAAAATCAACCACAATTGAATTCAAATTATCTATGGTTACATCTATCTCTATCTCTTTAAAATCCAGATTTTTGTTGACAAAAACACACAATCCATCACTCTTAGTGAATCTATTATTTCTATTAATCACTTCATATCCTTCAAATTCAAAAACAAATTCTGACTCATTATCAATCCATGTTTCTGTTGGAACTATTAGATTAAATTATGTTTTACAGTTATTTATGTAATAAACAAACTCATCAAAGTTTTCCCTAATGCTTCTGATGTTCTTATGAATAACGTTCACATTGTAGGAGGTCACAGTTTCATAACTAAAAACGTCCTCAACTACTTTAGTATCATAATGATCCCATGGAATATTGTTATCAAAGTCTATAAATGTCATTTAAATTCCTAATTCCTACCAATTATGAGTCGCCTGAAACATTACAGACTATTGAAATCCTCTTTGCAATTTATTGTAATTACTTGTAGGGAAGCATCTTTGCGGACGAAAATTCTTCCCTCTCTTGACCACACATATTTATGACCTTTTGTGAATGCAACGCTTCTGACTTGCTTGAGTTTCTGCAACATTTGTGGCGACAAGTGGTGATTGGCGAAGACTTTCCCATCTGGTAGAGTATTATTTATTGATTTTGTAGGTATGCCATGATTCTCTTTGTTCAAGGATGATACTATTTTAGTCTGCTAGCCATTTCTCTTTGTTCTGTCTCCAGAGAAATTTTACGACAATGGGTTTAATATCAGTCTTTAATTTTGTTGGAATTCTATGAGCTGAACTTATATCTCTAGATGTTGATGGACTATTTATTGTAGATGACAAACTGTTGAAAATTTAGAATACAGATTCTTTTGCTGTTTCAGGAAAACCAGTTAAAACTACCGTATTTGCTCGCGTACGATGCGCCCCCGCATACAATGCGCACCCCAAAAACGAGAGTAAAAGAAAAGAGTTTTATGAAAAAAACAAAATATAGGTAATATTAGAGCTTTCATTAAAAACACCGTTTAATGATTATTCATCTACAAAAAAATTAATTAAAGAGTGATAAAACGTGAATTACCGTATTTAAAAGTTAGCATACATTTAACAAACATATTAGAAAAGGCTAACTTAATGATAAACCTCTACCTAATTTTCGTCGCTGCTTGAATCTCCTTCTTCAGATGGAACATCGTCTTCTTCTTCATTGTCTTCGTCATCCCAAATGGCACAATCTTTTTCTCCATCTAGGCTATTGGAGATGCAGCATTTCTTGAAGCTCTTCACTACCAGATCGGGTGAAATAAAGTCCCATGCAGCTATGATCCACTCACACATTAATGTGAGAGTTGGCTTTTTTAGCCTTCCTGTAGGAGTTGTTTCATCCACTGTATTCGCCATCCATTCCAAATAAAAATGTTTTAAACAAGCTTTGAAGGGCCGATTGATGCAAACATCAAGTGGCTGGAGTATAGATGTCATTCCACCAGGAATACAAACTTGTTCAGTTTTACCTTCGTGAAACCTTTTCTTCACACTATCTGTTACATGTCCATGGAAACTGTCCATCACTAATATGTTTTTTGGCTTTAAAAGAGCACCGGGACGACGCTCCCACACACATCTTATCCAGTCTAATACTAAAGCATCGTCCATCCATCCTTTGTATTGACATCTAACAATTATCCCAGCTGGGAATTTCTCACCTTTTGGAAGTGTTTTCCTCTTAAATATAACATATGGCAGAAGTTTTTTACCATCTGCCAGTACAGTCAGCATGACAGTACATCGCTGTTTTTCGTAACCACAACTACGAACGCAAACAGTTTTATCTCCTACTGCATTAATCGTGGAATCTGCTGGCATGTCGAAGTAAACTGGAGTTTGATCAGCATTGCCAATTTGCCCCAACAAAAAATTGTGTTCCTGTCGTATCTGAATCACATGTCTATGAAGGGCCACTAATTTTTCTTCATAGGCGTCTGGCAAACATTGACAAATAGAGGTTCGTTTTCTGATAGATAACCCATGCCTTTTCAAGAAAACGACATAACCAGCCTCTGCTTACTTTGAAATCTTCAACCGAGATTTGAAGGTCTTCTGCTATTTGTTTGGCCTTTAAAGTTGCCATCTCCATTGATATGACCAACCCTTCTTGTCGTCTGTCTTGAATATAGGACTGGAGCTGTTCTTCTACTTGTGGAAATTTACTTTTTCCTCCGCAAAATGCTCTTCAGTTTTTATTGGAACCCTCAAGCTTCTCTTTTTTCTTACTCCAGTCTCATATACAGGATTCAGGAATGTCATACTTATGACCCACTGCACGATTACCAATATCTTCTGCTTCAAGTATAACTTTTAATTTTTCACCAACAGTAAATGAACACAAATGCTTCATAGAACTCATTTTCACTCACTGTTTGAAAGCCCAGCACCAGATGTGACTCACCACTAAAATAAACAACATCGACGGTATGCACAGAAAACAGATGCATGGTTGATAGTAAACAAACTGTACATACCGGCCTAGTGTATTGATCCAAAATAATTCAATATTTTTTTCATTGTATCAATACTCAATATGATACGAATCGATATGCACATCACTAGTATTGTGTCTCCATTTGGAAAACCCCGTGTATGACATGCACCTACTAATTTTGCATTAGATTTTCAGAGAAAAGGTGTGCATCATACACGAGCAAATACAGTATATTATCCCTATGAGAGTATTCCTGAAAGGAGGCCATTTCTGTCTTTAACTGAATATTTTCGGCTTTTAAGGAATTAGTCTCGTTTCTCAAAAATTACTTTTTATAATGGACAGTTCACCTTTGAAATGTTTGAATTCTCTAGAAATGAATTCAATTGAGTCTCTTATTGCACTGAATTCTTGTTTCACTGGGGTTAGTTCAATTTGAATCATTTGTTTTACAATTTGGCCTATAGCCTGATCACCCTGCAATAGAGAGAGAGAGACAATGATGCTGAAGTGCTGCTTCTCTTACCATCTGTAGATTGTCCTGTGTTATCAGTAGACAACAAGCCAGCTGTTGTAGAAGATGCATAACCCAACTTACAGTTCATGCAGCTCCATTTCAATTTTGACTTGCTTGAAATCTATCTAAAATTACTTTCCTTGATCGATTGACACAAATAATGATAACCATGACCACACTTGCAACACACTACACCATCCCATTCTGGAACACCATTATTACTGTCACAAAGCATTTTGTGATGGCAGGATTATTTGAAATTAAAATCATTAATTTCTAAAAAGGGAGTGACCAATGCTCAACTGAGTAGCAGCGATGGGGGGGATTAGAGGGGTGGTAAGATAGTACTGTATGCGCATCTTTGGCACAACGGTCTACCTGTAATCTACCAATACCTAATTAATTAATTACTCCTCCCGCACACACCGCCTACACACTGGCCTATAAAATGGACAGCGCCGATTGATTCAGCAGACTTGAATTGCAGCTAGCTTGTGGTTTGTTTCTACTAGTATTCCAAGTGAGCCCACTGAAGGGCCACTTAGCCTGAATACCCAGTCAGAACAACTACCTCTGTCACCATAAGTCCCCCATGCTTTCCACCTATTCCCCTCTCATCCAAATCTCTTATCTTCCCACATTTCATGTATTGTAATTCTGTTATGAATGATATGACAGTCACACTTAATGATAGACTGCAGCGCAGTCAGAACTATTGCTTATGGTTTGTCTACTCTCTTCAACAGCATGAACGTATAACTCAATCCCACATTGCTAGCTCAACTCTCAAACTTACTGATCAAAGGTTATTCAGGATTGTCAAACTTGTCAAAGATATTCTCAAATATGGTAAACCAAATTACTTCAAAAATGATTTCAAATTTGTGTCTGAAGGCAGGTGGAATGATGTCTCACATACCAGAACTGGGGATAATACTCTAAGAATACCCAACCATCGTACTACCATTTATACAAAATCATTTATTGTAAGTGCTTGTCGTGCTTGGAATGCACTTCCAAGTTCCATCAGGTGCATTGAGAGTCGAGCGGGCTTTATTTCATCATTAAGGAAATATCTCATGGAGAAAATGGCTGCATCTGTCCAACCCTAGAGCAACTGCATGAAATCACAACATTAACCTACTTTGTAAATAATTTTCGTCAGTATTGTACAGCTTATTGAAAACATGTTTTATCACTCACCACAATCCTTCTAAGAAAACTTGTACAAAATCAACTATCTTGAATAATCACCCCATCTCCTCTTTTCATCATCCACCACCATTATCATTATCACAATTAACATTGAACAATTTGAAATTTATATTCTCTGTTCTCAATTTAACTAATACCTGCCATCTATATAATAAACTGCTTTCATATTGAAAAATAAGAACAACTAAATGCAAATAGAATAATTATTTTTATTTATACTGGTTAAGTGTCAAGAATGGACGAATCTTTGTCCAAACTTCGCCATTTCATGTAATTGCATCACTTAGATTGTCATTACTAGAGCTTATATCATTAATAACATACAAACATCATTGTAAATAATTTCTAGCACTATAAAAATTATAATCCAAGTCTATATATAGTATCTAGGTGATGTTGACAATTTTGTCTTAACTAATCATATTATGCGAAATTTGTAAACTTACATGAATAAAGAAATCTAATCTAAAAAAAATCTAATCCTTCCCTAGCCTTGCAGTTACCGACTGCATACATTCAATCCTCTATCTCAAAATGAAAAATAAGACGAAATTGTCACAACCAAATTTATTGAAACTTCGAGAAACTAGTTTGATTCAAACAAGTTTGATTGAGATTGATAATGGTGTAACAACTGAAACTAGTTTCTTGAAGTTTTAATAAATGTGGTTGTGATAATTTTGTCTTATTTTTCATTATGGATACCTTCCACAATATCACCTTTGCCATTACTGAGAAACTCTATCTCAGAGCAGTTTCAGACCAGCAAAGAGTATCAACCCCCAAATTTAGCGGTTACAGACTACAACTGTTTGTTCCTATCCCCACAACAACTTCCTTGAAACCTCTGGTGCGGTTGTGGACTGCACTCACCCATTCCTCAACCTTCTTGTTGCAGTTACAGACTTGCAACGAGTCCCCTTGCAGTTTCAGACTGCAAAGATCATTTCCTCTTCCTTCTCGAAGTGGTTACAGACCAGCAAAGAGTACTGCCCCTGAATTGAGCGGTTTCAGATTGTGAGCATTTGGTCCTATACCCTTCCAAAGCACTTCTCGGATTGAGAGGTGGATCCTCCAATAGCTCGGCGGTTGCAGACAGCCAAAGCTTGTAACCTACACCCACGCCAAGCGGTTAACAGACAGCAACACATGTTCCAACCCCATCCATTATTCCTCATTTCATAACAGAACCAACCATTCCTTCCTTACCGAGTGACAGCTCGCCCTGTTTGCAAGCTGAAGCCCCCAGATAAAAGAAAGAAGTAGTAGGCCAGGATAAAGCTGCTAAAGAGAAGGATAAGCCTATGAAGAGTGCGGCCTCTTTTCCTAACCCCGCCCATTTCCCAAATGAGTCTAGTCATTCAGGAGAAAATCCTGATATCAATCAGTAACTACTTGAGGAGGAGTCGAGGAGTACTGATAGATTGGCGCCCAACACAGGGGGCTCGAAAAAGGACACAAGAAAGAAGCTATCAATAGCTGAAATGAGCAATAAAGACGAGAACATACAACAGGGAGTGCAGCAAGCATCCCAGGATGAAGATCCTACAGATTATTCATCCAATCCAAAGGTATCTTGAATATATAGAGACTACATAAAGAAGAAGCAGTAGGTCTATTAGAAGATTGGGGTTGCCCAGCAATGGTGTTCTAATTGAGCTAAGAAAAAGACTTGTTGAACATCATAGAAAGCAGACTGTCTGCAGGACTGCCCCAGCTGAAGCTAGTGGCAGCAATATCTGTACAGGAACTGAAAGTCAAGATATGGGTCAGAACACAGAGTGCAGTAGGCCCAAAAATTCACTAAAAAGGCAGCTAAATCAAACAAATCGCTGTGTTGCTTTGGGAGCTGTGTGCAACAAGATACGGAGTTGGAAGCTCTCATATAATGGGCTATCACATGCTTCTAGTTTTGTGGAGAGATTGGAGGAACTCTAACAAGCATATGGATATATGGGAGAACAATAATTGTTAGTTGCCCTCCTGATATGATAAATATCACATGACCAATTGGTATCTATGGAGACAAGCTATAATAATAAACAGTTTATATGTTATTAGCCTTATTTCAGTAGGCCTATTCTGTTATGTGATGTACACGAATTTTGATTTGATTAAAGCTCTTAGTTTGGTTGACAAGAGTTAATTATTATTACAATTTAATCAAATCAAAAACGATGCCCAAACAAAAGAGGAGAACAGTAGTCATGGAAGATACTGGAGGAAGTGAAATTAATCCTCACATTGAGAAATTGCTGAAGCCAAAAGAGCTAGCGATTGACCCGGATTCTCCTACAGCAAAGAGAGAATGGAAACATTGAAAAATTACCTTTGAAAACCTGTTGGAAGGCGTTGAGACAACTACAAGAGACAAAATGAGAATGCTGATGAATTTTGTGTCACCAAAGTTATACTCAGTGATTGAAGATTATTCGACTTATGATGAAGCAATTTCGAAATTAGAAGAGACGTTCGTCAAGCCTAAAAACGAAGTTTACGCACGTTACTGCCTAGCTCATGCAAAACAGTCAGAAGGTGAGTCGATTGATCATTTTTACCTTGAATTAAAAAGGTTAAGTTCAGAATGCAACTTTACTTCTGTGTCAGCAGAAGTGAACAAGAACAAACACATAAGAGAAGCTTTCGTTTCAGGATTATATTCAGTTGAAATTCAAGAAAAACTTTTTCAGCAAGGAAATATTAGTCTACAAGAAGTAGTTACTCAAGCACATATTCTTGAAACTGCCAAAACTTATGTAAATTCTTTTAAAAATGCCTCCATCCACATAAACTCTATAACCGAGGATAATATTGATGAAATTCCAAGCTCTCACTTGAATGCAGTCGCACAGAAACGACCAGAAACAAAAGGTATTCCTGCTACCTGTCAACGTTGTGGCTACAAAAGACATCAAAATCTGCAAGTCTGTCCTGCAATTGAAAAACTGTGTTATAAATGTTCTCGAGTTGGACACTTTTCCAATGTATGAAGTAGGAAACCTAAAGAACTCACTGCATCTACAATAATTGCAGCTGGCATAACAGGTGACTTGTCCAGAGCTATCATAACTGTTACACTTAATGGTATCAAAACACAAGCTCTTATCGATACAGGTAGCGTTGAAGGCTTTATAGATGAAGGCTTTATGAAAAGATATAATTTTCAAACTAAACCAAATTCAAGTCTTATAAAATTTGCATCTGTTCAACATGCAATGGTTACAAAAACATGTGTGTATGGCAATATTACATTTGAAGGAAAGGAATACAGTAATGTTCAACTATTAGTATTGAAAGATTGTTGTTGCAATGTGATTCTTGGTCATAATTTTTTGAAACATCACAAAACAATAAGTCTAGAACTTGGAGGTGATGAACAACCTCTTGTGATTGATAGTAACCAAGTTGATATTCCTACAAAGAATTGCTCATTGGTGCAAGCGTCTTTAAATCCATGCTCCCTCTTCAATGACTTAACTCCAGATTGTCGCCCAATAGCCACCCGATCAAGGAGACATCCACACGATGACCACATGTTAATGAAAAATGAAGTCGAATGCCTCCTTGGAGAAGGAATAATCGAGGAAAGTAACTCTAGTTGGAATGCACAACCATTCATCATCTCTAATAATGGATAGAAACGAATGGTCATAGATTACTCACAGACAATAAATAAATTTACAAATTTGAATGCCTACCCTCTTCCTTTGATTGAAGACCTAGTCAACACTGTTGCCAAATATAAAGTTTTTAGTACAGTAGACTTCAAGTCAGCTTATCACCAGATACCAATTCTTGAAGATGAACATCATTATACAGCTTTTGAAGTAAACCGAAAACTTTACCAATTTAAACGAATTCCATTCGGAGTCACCAATGGAGTATCAGTCTTCCAACACACCATAGATAATCTCATACAAAAAGAAAATTTGAAAGACTGTTATGCGTATTTGGATGATGTTGTCATTTGTGGCTATAGCCAAGAGGAACATGACACAAATCTGAAGAACTTCCAACACAAAGTTGAATCATATGGATTGACCTTAAACAAAGAGAAATGTAAATTTTCGAAGAATTCGCTGAAATTCCTTGGTTATGAAATTAAACAAGGCGAAATCAAACCCGATCCAGAACGCCTTTCACCTCTCATAAATTTTCCTCCACCACAGAATACAAAAGGATTGAAACGACTTATGGGATTACTGGCCCATTATTCACAATGGATTAAAAATTTTTCACAAAAGATTCACCCTATTGTCCACTCACAAACATTTCCTCTACCACAAGAACATTTGGATATCTTAAAATCATTGAAGGATGAAGTTGCTTCAGCAGTACTAGACTTTGTTGATGAAAATACCTCGTTCACAATCGAAACAGATGCATCAGATTTTGCTATTGGTGCAACTCTGTCTCAGAACTCCCAGTAGCCTTCTTCTCACGAATGTTGTCCTCAAGTGAAAGGAAACACTCATCCGTTGAGAAAGAAGCATATGCAATGGTAGAGTCAATATGGAAATGGAGACACTATTTACTGCGACATCAATTTACTCTGATCACTGACCAATGATCGGTAGCATTCATGTTTGATATTAAGCACAGCCAGAAAATAAAAAATGAAAAAATACAACAGTGGCAACTTGCATTATCCAAGTACAAGTTTACCATTGTTTACAGACCCGGGAAAGAAAACGCACCAGCAGATGCACTATCTAGGGTTTGTGTAGCTGCTGGTTGTTCAACATCAAAGTCAAGTCTAGAAAAATACCACAAAGAACTATGTCACCCAGGTGTCACTCGCCTTTACCACTGGGTGAAGATGAAAAATCTCCCATTCACAGTAGATGATGTAATAAAGACCTGCTCAAATTGCAAAATTTGCTCTGAAGTGAAACCAAGATACATGAAAATGGAAGGGACTCTAATCAAGGCCACCAAACCATTTGAGCGAATCAATATGGATTTTAAGGGAGCACTACAGTCAACAACAAGGAATAAATATATATTAGTTATGATTGATGAGTATTCAAGATTCCCTTTCATATTTTCTTGCCCAGACATGACAACACGAACAGTGATAAAATGCCTCATCTCATTGATTTCGATGTTTGGTGTTCCATCGTACATCCACTCAGACAGAGGATCAACATTTATGTCTGCTGAATTGAAAAGTTTTCTCATCTCCAAAGGCATAGCAACAAGCAGATCAACACCATACAATTCAAAAGGGAATGGGCAGGTAGAGCAATACAATGGGGTCATATGGAAAGCTGTAACACTGGCCCTGAAATCACGAGGATTGGATTCTAAGAAATGGGAAGTAGTACCTGATACCTGATGTTCTTCACTCTATTTGGTCTCTTCTCTGTACAGCGACGAATTGCACTCCTCACGAGCGCATGTTCTTACATACAAGACCTCAATGAATGGAACATCCCTACCATCTTGGTTGACCAACCCAGGAACAGTATGGCTTAAAAAAACAGTTCAGAATTCGAAACAAGATGCATTAGTTGAAGAAGTTCAATTGATCAAAGCTAATCCAGAGTATGCCCACATATGTCATGTTGATGGACAAGAATCAACAGTATCCCTCCGCCATCTTGCCCCAAGACTTCATAATTAGCGGGGAAGAATGATATGATAAATATCACATGACGAATCGGTCTCTATGGAGACAAGCTATAAAAATAAACAGTTTACATGTTATTAGCCTTATTTCAGTAGGACTATTCTTTTATGTGATGTACACGAATTTTGATTTGATTAAAGCTCTTGGTTTGGTTGACAAGAGTTAATTATTATTACAATTATGAACTACAATCTTTGTCAATGCCTAGTGAGTAGACACGCTTTGTTTCGGCTCTGTGTTCAACTAACAGTCTTGTAGGGTATTCTTGTTTAAATCAACTCCAATTTTATATCCAAGTGTTCAGTATTTTGTGCTGTTTTCAAATATATAAAAGTTTCTCATAATCCTTAGAAGTTTTTTTATAATCATGTAAAAAGTAAATTTCTAGTACTCACAGTTTCACCATTACACAGCTCTACCCAATTTGCTACCTGCCCCACAAGTTTTGAGTACTATGGGTAGAGGAAGCACTCGTTCCAAGCAGCAACAACAGTCAATAGAGAATTCTATTTTTGTCAACCAGCCGACTAGCCCAAATAGTATCAAAAATAGCCTAACCAGAGAAACGTTATCCAAAATGAAGGGCCAGGTGGAAGTTGCTGTAGCAAATGCTTTGAAAAACATCATGCAGGAGCTACAGGAATTGAGACAAGAGAATGAGTTTCTGAAAATGAAGCTCATTGACCTTGAGGAAAAGATGGAGCTCAAGGTCCAATATGGCAGATGACACTGCCTACAGATTTCTGGAGTTCCTAAGAGTAAAGATGAAGACACCGACAACCTGGCCATGCAAATCTTCAAGAAAAAACTGAATGTTGACGTGCAGCTCAAGGACATCAACCATTCTCACCAGGGCCAAAAAACCAACGAACGCCCCCGCCCTATCATCATCCAGTTCTGCAGCTACAGGACCCGCCGGATGGTGTTTGACGCAAAGCAGAAGCTGAAGGGGACAAACATTACCATCAGAGAGGATCTCACAAAACATCGCCTTGCCATCCTGAATGCCGCTGCAGACTGTTTTAGGATCAGGGCAGTCTGGTTGTCTGATGGTCACATAAAAATAACCACCGGCAATGGAGAGAACAGGAGGGTCCACACAGTTGAAACTCTCGGATCTTGCAAGAATACAGTGAGTTTCTAGCAAAAAAAATGTGATAGAAGTCAATATAGATGCCCCCTTTGCAAAAATATTTTTCAGTAAGGCAACAAGATCCTATCAAATTATGTTCATCGATGTCTGAAACATGTTAGAGAAAATTATAATTTGCATGTCCAACAGGACTCCCAGTGAGCGGGGGTGGTAGAATTGCACCCACAGTATCCCTGCTTGTTGTAAGAGGCGACTAAAAGGGAACCAGTCAATGGCCTCAAAGGTGAAAGAGAAAGAACTCACTTTCCAATGGCAGTGAGGGCGGAGACTGGCCAATGGCCTCAAAGGCAGATGAGGAGAAATCCCAATGGCGAAGAAGGCAGAAGAGCCTAGGGAGTAAAGCCGAGTTAAATCCAGGGTAGGATACGCCCTGAAAGCTGTGGTGAAAGCAAGTTCCTAGGAGAAGGACTCTTAACAAATTACCTGGTCCTCCAGGTTGGGGCTTGAGAGTGGGGTTAACTGCCTAACCTCGCAAAACATGGATTGTTGTGACACCAATAGCCCAGCCTTGGAACACAGATTGGAATTATGGAAATAGAAAAAGGAAAAAGCTAAATGACCTGAATATCAGAACCTGGAATGTTAGAACTATGTTGCAAGTGGGGAAAATGCAGGAGATAGCAGAAGAGACTCTAAAATACAGATTTGACCTGGTGGTACTGCAAGAGATCAGATGCCAGGGAACTGTAAGAATAGATAAGAAAGAATATACCATGCTGTATAGTGGCAATTCCGACAGAACCAGTCAATGTGGGAGTGGTTTTATAATCAGTAAAATAATAAGGGACAGTCTGCTAGAATATAAGCCAGTCAATAAACGGATATGTAGAGTGTGCATTAAGGGGAAGTTCCAAAATATCTCCTAAATATCAGTTTATGCTCCAACTGAAGACAAAGATTTAGCCAAGAAAGAAGAGTTTTATGATACCTAGGATGATGTATGTCACAAAGTATGCAGATATGACATGTTAATTGTGTTGGGAGATTATAATGCACAAGTCGGGAAAGAGAAGCATATAAAAGGTGTTTCGGGCATTCATACAGTACATGACAAAACAAATAATAATGGATTCCTGTTAGGACAATTTGCAAGGAGAAATAATTTGTGCATAAGAAGTACTCAGTTTATGCACAGAAGAATACACCTTGGAACATGGAAGTCACCAGATGGAGCAACAGTGAATCAAATTGATCATTTTGTAGTTAACTGGAGAAGTGCATCATCTATCATAGACATCAGGAGCTGTAGAGGGCCTAACTGCAACACTGTCCACTACCTGGTTAAAGCACTGGTAAGAGAGAGAATACAAAGGATATCAATGAATAGAGAAGAAGGAATAAACACTAGAACGACAGCTATTTTCAACTACCTAGAATGACGGATAGTGGCCAATTTGACTGCAATGAAAATACTAGTTTGTTTCCACTCAAATGATACTTTTGAAAGTATTTTGACATATTTAAAGTAAATTATTCATTCTGTACTATATTAAAAGATTGATAATTCATTTGACTCACCCTGATTCAGTCACTAAAAAGTCCCAAATAGAAAATCATGTGATTTTCAACACATAATTTGCAATAAACGTTTTTTACACACCGTTCTTGGCATTTTCCACAGGTAGGCTTGACACATGATGAGCACGGTAGAACTACATATTCCTGGCTACCAGTTCTGTGGTGGAGGGACAAACTTGAAAAAACGATTAGCAAGAGGAGATAAAGGAATAAATAGATTAGATGAAGCATGTCGAGAGCATGATATAGCCTATAGTGACCCAACACAAAATCGAACAGAAGCTGATAGGAAACTTGCAGCACTCGCATGGGAAAGAGTAAAAGCACCCGATGCTAGTCTTGCTGAACGTTCAGCAGCCGATCTAGTTACAAATCTTATGAATGCAAAAGTGAAATTTGGTGGAGGAGGAAAGAAACTCGGTAAAGGTGTCTATCTGTAACCGTACAAAGGTTGTGGTATAAAATAGAAGAAGGTTGAGAGAGCATTGAAAGCCATTTAAAAAAAAATCCCCATTATCAAATATCGATATAGTAAAGTATGCAAAACAACTTGACTTACTGTTACATGGAGTTTATATGAGAGATAAACTACCAAATACACCACTCAAACACCTAGAACTGGGTGTAATCAATCTGGACAATGAAATTGGTGAAGGCACTCATTGGACGTGCTACTTCAAAAATGCTAATCTATGTGACTATTCTGACAATTTTGGTAATCTAAGTCCACCACTTGAATTTATGAAATATATGCAAGGTGTAAGAGTTCGATACAACTACAAGAAATATCAGCAAATGGAGCACTCATGCAGACATCTGTGTCTATTGTGGCTGTATAAAAAATATAGTGATTATGCTTACACTAACAGAAAACGAAAACCCATTGGTTAGTGAAATCTTCCCACCAGTTGAATTGGATAGCTTTGACTATGAAGTGGGTCTAGTAAACATGTACACATACAATACAATTCCAAATATTGAAACAAATGTAAACAATAAGTTTGTGTATGATGGGCGTGTGGTTGAAATACCAGAAGGATCATATGAATTGGAGGATATTCTAAATTATCTTCGAAATCATCTTAAACTGACAAGCAGTCAACTCAGAATCAAAGCCAACAACAATACGCTACAGTGTGAGCTGTAAGCAGATAAAGATATTGATCTAACTATGAAGGACAGCATTGGTCCAATACTTGGATTTCAACATGAAAAATTACTAGCAAATAAATGGCATATATCAACAAAACCCGTTCATATAATGCGTGTGAATAGTATACGTGTAGAATGCAATATTTCACAGGGTTCATATAATAATGGCAGTGAAGGTCACACAATTCATGAGTTTTACACAATTATACCTCCAGGCTATAGAATAATTGAATCACCCACAACTGTGGTTTACATGCCATTCAATACAAACACAGTAAATCAAATTTGTATGAATATAATTGATCAGGATGGGAATGGGGTAAACTTTCGTGAAGAAACAATAACAGTACACTTACATGTAAGAAAAAAAACAGTAAGTTTATAATATAGAAAAATATGCTAATATTTACAAAAAATTATCAATCACAACAACCTGGTGGAACAGATAGGAAATTACTTACACCTAAAAATAGACAGCTACTACAAAGATTAGGTTTTTTGTATATAATAAAAATATAAACAATTAATCACCAAATTCCTCACAGTATGCAAATTAATTCAATATTAAATTTTGGTGAGAAAGTACAATTTGATGAGAGTATAACCCAATTCGAGTATCACACTCATACACTATATGCATCACACACATACAAAAATAATGATGAAATTCGTATCAATGTAAATCAACAGGATGTCTACACTCTACCATGTAAAAGCTATCTTCTAATAGAGGGTAATATTAAAGTACAAAAAGCAGACAATACTGAAGTTGACTTTGTATTAGTGAACAATGGAATAGCCTATTTATTTGATGGGATTAGATATGAGGTGGGTGGAGTCGAAGTTGACCGCACATGTAATGTTGGCATGACAACAACAATGAAAAACCTTTTGTGTGAAACTCCACAAAATAAATGTATATAGAAGAATGCGGGATGGAATTGTGATGAATGGACAAATAAAAATAAATTTAGCTTTTGTATACCACTGGAAATGTGGTTAGGTTTCATGGAAGATTGTAGAAAAATTATTTTGAATGTAAAACAAGAATTGATTCTGCTTCGATCTTCATCTGATTTGAATGCAATTCAAACCACCGCTGGTACTAAAATCGAAATTAATCTAACAAAAATACAATGGAAAGTACCCTACCTACATGTAGCAAACACAATTCGTCTTAATCTACTGAAATTATCTCACAATGATAAACCAATTAGCCTTGCATTCAGATCTTGGCAATTACACGAGTATCCTACCCTACCGGAAAGCACAAGTCATCAGTGGACTGTTAAGACTGCATCACAAATGGATAAACCAAGATTTGTTGTACTAGGACTGCAAACTAATAGAAAGAATAGCCTTCATAATGATATATCTCAAATTGATTTTTGTAATTAAAATAATGTGCGCTTGTATTTGAATGCACAATACTTTCCCTATGATAATATTATGGGTAATAAACATACATTGTATCAGATGTTTGCCGCCTTTCAACACGCCTACTACAAACAAAGTAACTCGGGAACATCAATAGCATTTGATAAATTTGAAAAAACACCACTAATTGTGATAGACTGTTCTTGTCAAAGTGAACTTTTGAAATCGGGTGCATTTGATGTGGAACTTTCATTTGACACAACTGCAAATATCCCAGAAAATACATCTGCATACTGTCTCATTATATACGAAAATATCTATGAATATACACCATTGAGTGGAATTGTTAGAAGAGTAATGTAAACAAAACATATTAATAATATTAACAAAACAAAACAATAAATTCAAAGTATTAGAGTGATTTGAAAAAATATAAATATAATGTATAATTAGAGTAATTTAAAAAAGTATAAATAGAATAATAAAAAATTTTTTTTACCTACATAGGTACCTACATTCACACACCTACACACCTACGCAGGTACCTACATTTACACACCTACACACCTACGCAGGTACCTATACCTATCTAAGCAAAAAACATTTTTTTTTTATTTGAAAGTTTTCCAGGTTTCAAAATGTTTGTACTTTTCCATGAGATGGCTGCTGCTTACTGATTTTACATTTTCTTATTGGAATATCTTTGTGGCCCCAAGCTAGAGTATCAATTTAGTTTGGTAGTATGAAACGTTTATTGTCATGAGGTTGAAGAGCTAGTTTTTCAAGTTGAACAGTATAGACATGATGCAGTTTACTTACAATTGTTGATGATTTTAAATTTTTGTGTTTTACATCAAACAGACACTCTTTATAATTTTCAAATCTCAATTGATTTCTATTTGCACTCTTGCGAATTCCCTTTGCAACCTTCTTCTCTAAATCACCTATGCGAATTGCATACATTTTGGCTTGTAGCCCAACAAACTCAGAAATTATTTCACCTCCACACTCATCCTTAAATTTTCCTAGTTGTTTTTTATTTTTAGTGCTGTAACATTGGTGATCTTTTGGATAATTAGATGTGTCAAATAATTCCAAATTTCTTTTAATATCTTTATAAATATCGTGTTTGAATCAGGTACATAAAACTATCTGTATCGGACATTAGCAGTTCAAAATGGGATAAATTTTTAGAATTTCATCATAGTGGAATTTGTACATTATTGCTTTACTCAACTCAAGTATTGCCATACCCACATAAATGGGATGATTTAGATTAACCTCAAGCTTATATAGACATACACCAACAACGTCAGTGTTGAACCTGTACCAGTTTTTCACTCTTGGATATGCAATCACTTTATCAAGTTGTTTTTCATTAGTTATAATCCTGAAATCATTGTGTTTCCTTACATTTTCCAACGTTTTTCCATAAATTGCGTTAGAACATAGCTTATATAGATCTCTGTCAAAAACATTATTTGAATTCTTTCTCAACTCAGTATTTAATGATATAAATTGCTCTAACCACTTCGATTGATTGAATTGCATCACTCTGTGTATTTTGGTTAATTTCATACCTAATCTCATGTAAAGTTTCAAATTTTATAGTGTAGAATGTAATTTTTACAGTTTTCAAAGGTTGTAATCAATTTCTCATATCCTCCTGATTGTGGTGTGGCTTTTACTGGTGCCAGGGGGTGATAATTGTGCATATCATGTAGACTTTCAGGATATTCAAGATTGACTTCTAGAAAGTAGCCAACGTGTGATTCATCTGAAATTTTTGTAACATCAAGATTTTGAATTTGCTCATTAGATAGCCACTTGAATCCAGAGTGTGGTAGTGATTCACTCATGCTTGTACCATATAAATTGTTTGCATCAATGTAGATTATAAATGTGTTTTTAGAATTTTTATCATATGTAGATAAATATTGGTTGTTGGCTTTTGCATATCATTTGGGGATTACACTTAAACCTCCAAGAATGCCAGACTCTACAAACAGGTGCATATCTGGATCACTCAAAAGTTCAAGTTCAATACCAGTCATTTTCAACATTGCATTCCACGAATAGTGTGGTAGGGAATAAAAGTGGGATGGATCAAGACTGTAGGTTTTCTGGAATGTTGATCTGAAAGATTGAAATATATCGGTGAGTAAGAGTATATCGGTGGTTAGGTAGAGATCATGAAATTGGCCAAGATTTTTCAAGTTGAATGCATTCCAAACAGTTATAGCATTTTGATAGTCATTCTCACTTACATCTGAATCGGTTAGTTTGTTGTAGAACTTTTCCCGGGAAGGTAATTGTGTTTCTTCGAATTTCTCAAAACAATCCATATATTTGTATGGGTAGATTTGTTTTTTCAACAGTAAATTTGCATTATTTGGAAATGTGCTGAAATCAGTTGGGAAGCATTTGATAACATATTTTCTGCCAATTTCGAAAGAGATGAATTTAGAAATTGTAGTGAATCGATAAATCTCAAAGTGTTATTTAGTGTTATTGAAATTATTTTTTCACTTGTCCTAGCTAAGCAACTTATTCTCTTTTTATATTTATTGAGTAATTGAACAATGAAGTGAGAATCGTAACTGGTGAAATTGTGGAATATTACAGGAATGAATTCTACTTGCTTTGCATTAAGATTACACGATTGATGAGTGGCTCCAATAAACTTTCCGGTTGAATGTGAATGGTGTCGCACATGATCAAACAATAGGCACTTATTACACAGGCAACACACGTCTACCATTTTAAATTTGTTTTTTTCTTCTACTGTTATCTGCATTGGCACTTGTATTTTCAATCACTTTTTCAATTCATTTCCATGCTTATCTAATTCATCTAGAAACTGTTCTATTAAATTTGATGATTCAGACAGGTTGGATGCTCTAACTATCCTTGGTCCATAATGAATTGATCCACTTTCATTTACTATTACATATCCATAACCAAATGGTATATGTTATTCATCTTTAATTAAACATTCAAAGTCAGCGTATATGGTGAAGGGAGTGGGTAGGGTGTAGGAGAAATTTGTGAACTTTAAAACAGTGTTTTGTTCAGGAATTTTAATGCATTGTGTTTCGTGTGATGAGCACAATTCAATATGTTTTTCTAAATTTTGTTTTGCATTTGATTTGGTGAATCTTTGGAAACGGTGGGGGCAAATTTCAACTTTACCTTCATATTTTGTTAGATGTGATAGTAGTCTGGATAGACTTTTAACAAGAGTGTAGTGTTTTTGTTCATTGTTAGATGATAACAACAGGGTGATTATGTGCTCTCTTTTTCTGTGTTGGGATGCAAAGATTGGATAGAACATGTCTTTTTCTTCTTCATATGCAATAACATTAACAGCTATTGTTGTGTTTTGATTCTCAAATTTAGGTATATCTTGCAATTTTAATGGGAAACACAGATTTTCAATATTAATCATATGTTGAAGTTTTCTAAGCGCAGATACTTGATAATTATTGTTGGTGGTGTTGAAATAGGAGAGGATGGACCAGACAAAGCAGAGATCATCTTCATTTCTCACATTTATAACAGCTTTCCTATTTATAATTTTAACTGGAGTAGGAATGTATGAGCCAGAACCACTTATTGGTCTGTATCTTACAATGTTGAAATTGAATTGTTTGAATATGTTTATAGTCCAACCACTCTCTAACTTTGTGAATTTATCTAACCCTTCAATAATTTTCGCCTCTGCCTCCTGCCATTGTATGTTGAATTTATCAAGATTCTCATGGACTGAGATTATAGACCTCGATAGTCCATGGAATGTGGGTTCTACAAACAGTTCTTTATCACCCAAAATCTTTTTTAATTTTACTGTCAAGCTTACATACCATTTAATGTTATGGTGGAATTTTTCGGATTCTTTAAGCATTACATCAATTATATGAGGTTTAAGGTTTTCAAACAATATTTTCACATCAATTGTGTTGGATGAAATCCATGTTATGAAGAGACAGTTTTTGTTGATGCTGTGTTGGTAGATTGGTGATGAGTGGGTGAATGAAATTATTCTATCCATTTTTATATACACCAAATTTTTCATGGTGTTGCTTGAGTCCATTAGCTGGTAGTTATCATTGCTGGTCAAATCTCTACTGTCCATTGTCCCACTGTCCATTGTCCTGGTGATACTCAAGTCCATAGGTGTTGTCTGTTAGTTGGTGGTGTCATTCCTGGTGATACTCAAGTCCATAGGTGTTGTCTGTAATTGCTGGTGTTTGGGACCCTATCTGAAAATAGGTAGCGACTAGTCTCCATGGATGAGCCAGAAATCTCTGGTGGGAGTATAGCTTGTTGACTATTTTCAGCCTGAACTAACATCATTCCTTCGATCCAAAGGAATGAGAATTTTCTTATGCACCTCTATTTATACCCAAAAACTGGGGTGGAAAAAGAGAAAAGGGAAAAATGGAATGCCATCTCATCAGTCACCATCTTATTTAATTTAAAAAGGGAAAAAATGAGAGAAAAAGGGAAAAAATGAGAGAAAAGGGGAAGAATGAGAGAAAAGGGGAAGAATGAGAGAAAGGGGAAAAATGGGATGTCAATTGATACATGAGTGTATGATACATGAAATTGAATCGCCTTGGAAATTTGAACAAGATGGAACCATCTAATAAACTTTATTTTAGGTGGGTTACGAACCACTGGGTAAGTGATAATAAAGCTAGTATGAGATGGCTAATTAGTTGGTGACTGATCTCAGCTAAAATTTCTGTTATAACCACCATTAAAACTACCATTAAATTTAAACCACCATTAAAACCAGCATTAAAATTCAACTGGCATTAAAATTTTTGTTATAACCACCATTAAATTTTTAACCATTGTAAAACTGAGCTAGAATCGGCACTGCTTTTAGTACAGATGACCACACCCAAAAATTCTATTTTTTTTCAATAAATTATGCTATTAAAATTCTATTATTATTTTCCCCAATTATTAATGCTAGGTTTGGTTAAGCTGGGGGGTCTTGTTGGGTTGGAAAGAGCATGGGAAAAAACGTGTGAGCATGGGAAAAACTTTATTTTCACATCAATTATCATCAGAAAATGGTGTTTGATATATGAATTCGGAACAAGGTGAACAAGATGGCATCGTCCAATTTGATTTATCTTGAGCGGTTGAAAAGTTCAATTTTTTTTCGTGATTTTTAACTCCTGTGAAAATGGGAATTTCGAAAATTTAAAATGTTGGGTTAAATCAACTTTGACTTACCTATGCTAGGTTAGGTTAGAAAAAGTGTGGAAAAAAACTGGCCCAGAATCCTCACCACTTTTAGCAAGGCGACCACACCCAAAAATTCAATTATTTCTTTTCTAATTAATTATCATCAGAAATTTGTATTTGATACATGAATTTGAGGTGCCTTTAAAAGCTGAAAGAGATGGCACCGTCCAATTCAATTTATCTTGAGCTATCAATTTATCAATTTAATTTTTTCGTGATTTTTAATTCCCATAAAAATGGGAATTTTCGAGATCTGATAGATTGCGTTGATTCGACTTGAACTTACCTATTTCAGGTTATGTTTGGTTTGGATGGAATGGCTTAGGTTAAGGTTAAATTTGAGGTTGAAGAAAAACTGCGCCAGAACCGGTACTGCTTTTAGCGAGGCGACCACACCCAAATATTCTATTATTTTTTTTCCAATTAATTATTATCAGAAATTTGTAATTGATACATGAATTTGGGGTGCCTTTAAAAGCTGAACAAGATAGCACCGTCCAATTCAATTTATCTTGAGCGGTTAAAAAGTTCAAATTGTTTTGTGATTTTTAATTCCCATAAAAATTGGAATTTTCGAGATCTGATAGATTGCGTTGATTCTACTTGAACTTACCTATTTTAGGTTAGGTTAGGTTTGGATGGGTTGGTTTTGGTTAAAGTTAAATTTGAGGTTAAAGAAAAACTGAGCCAGAACCCCTAGTCTCCCCTACTTGTTTGGTAATGATCTACTTAATGATAATTTTTTTTTATTTTATTAATTATCATCGGAGTGTTTGATACATGCAATTGGAACGCCTTGGTGAGCTGAATGGCACCATCCAATTGCACAAATTTGTGCATATAATTTCAAATGAAAATTTTCAGTCTGTTTATTTAACCGTTGTTAGTTAATCACCTTTAAAATTTAATCCTTGTTAGTTAACCACCGTTAAAATTCAAGCAGCATTAAAATTTAACCGAGCCGTTAAATTAGGTTTTCCTATGTTAAATTAAGTTAGGTTAAATTTAACGACCATTAAAATTTAATCATGGTTAGTTAACCACCGTTAAACTGGCCCAGAACTGTTACCCTGCCCTACTACGGGTCTTATGTATTGGATGCAGATTTTTCAAGTGTAATTGATACTCATTTACTGATTTGTAAATTGTACTTTAAGAGCACCATGCTCTGTTAGCTTTAAGAATGACGTTTTGTAATGCTGCTGTTGTACCCAAGAGCCTCTGCAATACATAATGTTGAATTTTTATTCAGATTATCGATATCTTACTTCCAATAAATCAATATTAATGAATCAATACTTCCCTTTCAATATATCGAATAAAATCATCTGTCTCACTCACCTAACCGTCGGCGACCTCGACCTAGACAACGCTCCCCCTCTACCTTCAACCATGCCTCTCCTCGCCCTCTTCCTCCTCAACTTGTGCTTCTCTCTCCGGTGATTATCTCTCTGTCGCTCCCTCTCACTCAGCCCACCTCTGCCATCTTTGGACCGCGATACCTTTCGCCTTTTCCGCTGAGCGGTTGCAGTAGGACTCCTTCCGCCACAGCCCTCACCACTGGCCGGTAAACGCACGCACAGTGGTGAACTGACTATCCATCGGTGGCTGCCAGAAAATGAAAACAATTATTAAAAACAAGAAAAAATTATGATGTATGATGAATGATTAAATTAAATCGATTAGTTCTGTGAACAGAAGACCTCACTTGGCCAACACTCCTCATTCAAAAGGGATGATATTTCCAAAAACAGTTAAAGAGGACTTTTGGCTCATTAGGTTGTGTGAATAAAGCATGAGTTGAGTAAATGGAATCTGTTGAGTGACTGGAGTCGACTGTTGAGTCTACGGAGTCCAATAAGAAGATGTAAGAAACAGCTGTTTAATTTTTATTCACATCATATAACAAGAATCCCAAGTGCCAAATCAAAAGTGTGAGTTACTTAACAGACTCAACTTTAACCAAATGTATCATTAATGATGGTAACGGCAAAAAAAATATTATTTAAAGTTGAAATTTTTTGAAACCGTCTAGAAATCACCCCTTATACCTGTAGTAGAGGGTTACTATTAATATTCGACAGGTCTTACTATTTACCTGTTATAACAAAAAGTAAAAATCATCTATTAGCAAAAAAGTACAAAAATTTTTTCATACATTTTGTTCAAATGTTTTCTTGTATTACAAATTTTCTGAATGGAAGTCTCCAAAGTTTTTTATGCTCTACCTGGCAAGAATAATAATTTCCAATTATCTTTATTTGTAGTGGTAAGGATGATATTGTGGAAGATATCCCTAATGAATAATAAGCCGACGTTGACGCAGCCATATTTATTAAAAAAAGTGGTGAGATACTAGTTTTGGAAGCTACTCCATTATAAATGACTGCCGAGTGCCTTAGCAGGTATCTGTTCAATCAGAGATAAGCTATGGAACTCCTAAGCACTCTTTGTAAGGGTGACCGATTGTACTCAGTTCACTGCTGTAAATCACTTCCCGGTGGTTCGGAACCCACCTAAAACTGTAGGTTCATCTCATCAATCATCATCATCCAATTCATTACCCACACACACAGATCTCAGACCTATGTGAGCTTCATCCTCAAAAAAATCAAACTAACTGGTAATGGTGTAACATACGGAACTAGCAACTCACCCTTTTTTTTAATAAATGTGGTTGTGACAACTTTGTCTTATTATTCATTCCCAATTATCTCAATATTTGAGTTTTCAAATTTTCTCATCCACCACATCTCTGATAATATTTGGACAGTATTTCAGTGTCAACCTTCTTAGATGAACAGAATGTGAAGTTAAGGCTGTGCGACCAAAGTAGATATGTTTGGAGACCTTTGGGACAACCCCCCTCCCCCCCCCCCCCCCCAAAAAAAAAATAAATAAAAAAAAAAAAAAAAAATTAAAAAAAATTAGAAAAAATTCCGAAAAAATTCCGACCGATCGGCCAAGGTCAGGGGACCATGGGTGGGGACCTGGCATGAGTATATATGGGGGATCAGTTGCTGGTAGGGTCATAGGGCCGTATTTATGAACGTTACTTGAGGGTTACTTTCCGAAAGTGACACTTGAAAAGCCACACTTGAGTGAAATCCGTATTTATGAATCACACTTGATCGAAAGTGACACTTTCGAGCAAAGTGTCACTTTCAATTCTTACGCGAAAACCATACTTAGTCAAGTGAGGGAGATAGCTTACTTGAATTCTCACTCAACGGACCGGTACAGTTTATAGTTTAACAATAGCTATCACATTATATAGAACACTGAGAAAACATAAGGGCAAAAATAATTTATTGAAATAAGTTTTATAATAAAATAAATTTATTAATAAGTAATACGAATTATTGATAAAAAATGTCTTCAATTTGTTTTGTATAATTTGTAATTCAAGCTCCCATTTTCTCTCTTTGTGGGCAATTTAAACAAGGAAAGCTTTTTCTGACTGTTCCATCTCCAACTCATCTCTAGAAATATCGGTTTTCTTTCTTTTTTTTGTGCACTGTGTTGACTGCTATACCTCTTCTGAAATCAAATAATGAAAGGTATCAATAATAAATGTAAATTATTGTTACTGTAATTTAAACATTTTTTAAAATAATCATAAAATATATATAATTTCTGGAAAACGGCGTGTGAACTTTTTTAAGTTTTGGATATTCCATGATTAATAAAATAAAGTCTGTTGACACTATGCACATACTATATTGAGATTTGATTTAAATAATTTTATAATAAAAAAATTGAAATATTGTATGTAATAGTAATGTATGAATGTATGGAGGAGTATTTATTTTTTGCAATAATACTACATTTTAGAATTAATGTCAAGTAGAACTAGAATTGTTTCAAGTTCTAATCTGAATGAACTGGACAGGACAGTTGACTGGCACCAGTGGACTTGCTTCAGCTATTGGCAACGTGTAAACGCGGCATCATATTAGGACAGTAGTGTTTGAATGAGCATTTGAATTCGAATCAATTTTCAAGGTATTCAGAAATATTAGTTGTTTATTATATATGTATAACAATTTCAACGCTTCCTATCTCCTAGTTTACTAGCAATCAGACTAATTAGCTTTCTAAGTCATAAGTATTGTAACTAATCAGTTCAATAAAATTTATTCTAATGGAAATTTCTCAATTATACGGTAATTATATAGAAAAACTGAAGAACTTATTTAGAACATCAAACTAGAATGGTACCTACTGAATTGGTTTCAACTGGGAATTATTCCAATAATGGATTCTTGCAATTTGTATAATCTTCAACTTTTGTAACATTCATTTCTAGTCAGTCACCTATTTAAAAAATATACGAAAAATGAAAGACAAATTCAAATGATCCTGTTATTCTGTTCTGCTGCTGTAGATTTATGTGCTCAATTCGTATAGGTCATTGTCTAAGTTGAATGTATGTTTCACATTCATTATCATCATTGAAATACGCAATGCAGAGCCGCATCTGAGAAAGTAAGTTACAGCCTTAAAACTAACCTAACGCTTAATCCTGTTTTGTTTGGATATACCCACATTTGACAATGCGACTGTATCGCTATCAATGGTTTTATGATATCGCTTCTTGATAATAACATACTAGTAAACCTTTCGAATTAATAATTATGAATTAATGTAACCTTAGAAATATGTAAGAATAACAAAGCTTACCTGGCTATGATCGCCAAAACTGTTGTTCAATTCGCGTCCATATTTCATTCTTTTTTTGTTATTAGATCCATCTGTCCTTTTGCTTACAATAACGTCGAAATATTGCAGGACCAATTGTTTGAGAAATTTCTTCTCTTTCGATGAGAAGAGTCTGCGTTTTTCAATAATTTAGCCCATTGCCGATAACAATCACAAAAGAGATAGCCCGGAATCTGTTTTGAATTTGTTGTTTACATTGAACGAAATGCTAATAACGCGTTCCTATTGGCTGCTGCGCGTGACGTCTTAATTGTTGGTGACGTCATTTCAAGTGATACTTTCGGCATCGCTCTTCAGTAAGAAACAGCTGACGAAAGTTAAGTAACGTTTATAAATACGGATTTTTCTCAAGTGACACTTTCAGTATAAGAAACACTTATGTAAGTAACTCTTTCATTCAAGCTAAGTGTGGGTTTAAGTAACGTTCATAAATACGGCCCATAGTGTCTCAGTGAACGCTGACTAGTGAGTGCTTATACTATAGCCCAGACCTTCTGTTGTGACTTCACCCAGATCTTCAGTAGTGATTAAAATGTAAGTACAAGTGCTTTGAAAGTAACATCTCAGGACTTAGTAAATTTTTGAAACATTTTAGGACTTAGAAAAATTTTGTAACATCTCAGGACTTGGAAAAATTTTAGGACTTAGAAAAATTTTGCATCATCTCAGGACTTAGAAAAATTTTGAAACATCTTAGGACTTAAAAATTTTTTGTAACATCTCGGGACTTGAAAAAATTTTGAAACATCTTAGGACTTAGAAAAATTTTGAAACATCTTAGGACTTAGAAAAAATTTCCGAAAAATCTTGGGACTTGGAAAATTTTTCGAAAAATCTCAGGACTTAGAAAAAATTTCCGAAAAATCTTGGGACTTGGAAAAATTTTCCGAAAAATCTTGGGACTTGAAAAAATTTTCGAAAAATCTCAGGACTTGAAAAAATTTTCAAAAAATCTCAGGACTTGGAAAAATTTCCAAAAAATCGTGGGACTTAGAAAAATTTCCGAAAAATCGTAGGACTTGAAAAAATTTTCAAAAAATCTTAGGACTTGGAAAAATTTCCAAAAATCGTAGGACTTAGAAAAATTTTCAAAAAATCTTGGGATTTAGTTTTACATGGGGCATGTGGGGAGGGGCATGTGGGGAGTTTGCCGGACTATGAGTAATTACATGTGGGGAGGGGCATGTGGGGAGTTTGCCGGACTATGAGGAATTACATGTGGGGAGTTTGCCGGACTATGAGGAATGATCTCTAGACTTAGTCATACAATATTACTTTGAAAATAGGACTTAGTCATACATGGGGCATATGGGGAGGGGCATGTGGGGAGTGGAGCAATTATGTAACCAGCTTACTAATGGAAATGCACTATCTGTTTCAGATGAACAAGGCCAGCCGATGCCAGATGACCGAGGGCTCTCAGGGAGAGTTTGTTGTGCTGGAGGACACCTTCAACTCCTGCCTCCGCACCCTGTTCTACAACAACAACTGCATGGATGATCCAGCCAAGGACTTCCACTCCCTGCTCAACAGCCTTGAGGACAAAATCATTACGGTCATCTCTAACGAGTTTCTGCATCACGGAACTGTGAAATTCAACTTGGTGTTTGAGGCTACCTACTACAAAAGCAGCCTCGATGAGCAGAACCAGGAGAAGGAGGAGTTCCAAGATGTGGCCTTCAAGACGCCCAACTATTCGGTGGTCAGCATCACGGAGCTCCCTCACCTCATCAAGGCGGCATGCCAGAAAATGTTGGAGGAGGAAGCCAAGTTTGAGGGCAATTCTAGCGGATAGACCCTCCTCAACATCGATGGCCTACTCATCCGTATCAGCAAGTATTCGCCGCTGCGGGGATCATCCTACATCGAGCTGCCTACCAAGATTGCAGCAAGGTTGGCTGTGATAAACCCGAAGAACAAGGACCAGCAGTGCTTCAAGTGGGCCATGCTTGCCAAACATGTCCAAGGAGCACATCCAGAGCGGGTCAATGACCGGTACTACCAGCTGACCGACAAGTACAACTTTTCCGGATTGTCTTTCCCCACCACCATCAACCAGATCGATACTTTTGAGAGGAACAATCCCAGAGTATCGGTCAATGTCTATGGTATCGATGCCGACAACAACATCTTCCCGCGACGAGTTGTCAAGGAAATCAAGGCCGACCATACTGATCTACTCCTGCAGTGTGAGAGTGAAACAGCGGATGGTGATGACTTGGAAGTGAATAGCCACTACTGCTGGATAAAGAACTTTGAAAAGTTGCTGCGAGCCCAGCTGACAAAACGTAGAGGACAGATTATCATCTGCAGATGCTGCTTCACCCATTACACCCTCAGCAGAGAAGGCGAGCACAGGATGAAGGAGCATGAAGAGTTTTGCGCCCAGAACCGGACAGCAAGGATTGTGATGCCCAAGCCCAATGATGATGGAAGCCTACCTACCATGAAGTTTGAAAAGCACTTAACAAGTATAGGTTACCACTTGTTGCCTATGCAGATTTTGAGTGCTTGTTGGAGCAGCCCACTCCTGAGGAAGATGGTGGAGCCCCAGAGCGATGGATTGGAAAGGCTACAAGAGTTCTCCAATACCATAAGGCAATGAGTTATTGCCTCTACTTTGTGAGGGATAAACAACAATTCCCCTCATGGCTCACCATCAGCAACATCATTCCCCAGGACCCAATTGTGTACCGTGGACCAGATGCTGCTGCCCACTTCATGAAGACACTGACCGAGGTTGCAACCGATATTGCAGAAGCCATTGAATGTCATCAGACAAGGATGTCCCCGCTCTCTGACAAACAAAAGGTAGATTTTGATGCGGTTGAGTTCTGTGAAGCTTGTCACAAGAAGTTCACCAATGACAAGGTTCGGGACCACTGTCATATGACCGGGTTGTACCGGAATGCATTATGTAACAAGTGCAACCTGCAGAGACGTCGTCAAACCTACATCCCTGTATTCCTCCACAATTCCTCAAATTATGATACCCACTTGATCATTCCTCATCTTGGATCTGACAAATCTGAAATTTCAGTTATTCCAAACACATCTGAAAAATATATATCCTTCACCAAGCACATCTCAAAGAGACTCCATCTGAGATTCATCGATACATTCTGGTTTACACCCGACAGTCTGGTTAACCTGGTAACGAATCTTGTCAAGACAGCTGAGAATGCCTCTGATCTTGCCAATGTATTGGTGCACACCTCTAAACAGTTTAGAGATAAACTGGCTCTTGTGTCCCGTAAAGGTGTGTTCCCGTACGAGTACTGCAACTCATGGGAGAGATTGGAGGAAACTTTGCTGCCACCAAAAGATGTATTCTACAGTAGGCTAACAGATCGCGGTGTCAGTGACGAGGACTATGTACATGCGCAATGTGTCTGGCGCCAGTTCAGTTGTAGCACCCTGGGAGAGTACAGCGATCTCTATCTAAAATCAGATGTGCTCCTGCTGGCTGATGTATTCGAAAGCTTTAGAGACGTGTGCATGAGGACATACGATCTGGACTGTGCTCATTATTTCACATCACCAGGCTTCTCCTTTGATGTTATGCTCAAAAGTACAAAGGTGGAACTTGAGCTGCTGACCGACTACGACATGTACATGCTTATTGAACGAGGTATCAGAGGAGGTATCACCACCTGCATTCACCGCCATGCCATTGCCAACAACCAGTATACTGGGGCGCCTGTGGATCCAGAGAAACCTACATCCTACCTCCTGTACACAGACGCCAACAACCTGTATGGCTGGGCAATGAGCAATCCACTTCCTTGCCGGAAATTCCAATGGATGGGCAAAGAGGAACTGGAGGCAGTGACCAGAGACATTGCAGGTGTTGCTGATAGACAGCAAATTGGATACATCCTCGAGGTTGATGTGGAGTACCCTGCCGAACTGCATGATCACAATGAGTTTCCATTCCTACCAGAAAACCGGAAAACGCAGAAATCTGGATATGTTTGCCTGATGACAACACTGAACTCGCATACACACTACGTCTGCCACTACCGTCTTCTCAAACAAGCTGTCCAACACGGTTTGAGAATAACCAAGGTCCATCGAGGTGTGAGATTTGAGCAGACCGACTTCCTAGCTCCATACATCCAGCTCAATACCAGTCTCAGACAGCAGTCAAAGAATAAGTTTGAGAAAAACTTCTTCAAACTAATGAATAATGCTGTCTTTGGCAAGACCATGGAGAATGTGAGGAAGCGTATGAACATGGAGTTGGTGAACTGTGAGAACCGTCTAAAGAAGCTTGTAGCCCGACCATCATTCAAGGATCGAATCATCTTTGGGGAGAACATCTGTGCAGTGACCCTACATCAGGAGAAAGTTAATCTCAACAAACCGATTTACGTTGGACTATCTGTGTTGGACATCAGTAAAACCCTAATGTATGAATTCCACTATGATGTGATGAAACCCATCTACAACGATTGTCTCAAGCTATTGTACCAGGACACAGACAGCCTCTTCTACCTGGTTGAGACAGAAGACATGTACAAGGATATACTCAACATCAAGGAGCTGCGAGATATCTTTGACACGTCAGAATATATCATGGCCGATCGGTCGGAATTTTTTCTAATTTTTTCTAATATTTTTAAAAATTTTTTTTATTTTTTTTTTAATTTTTTTTAAAAAAATTTTTTGGGGGGGGGAGGGGGGGGGGGAGGGGGGTTGTCCCAAAGGTCTCCAAACATATCTACTGACCAAAAACCAAAACTATTTTTAATAATTTTTTCCTCCAATAAAACTTGTTTACTACATCTCTAAGACATATTATATACGAAAAAAATTCAATATCTTCTTACATTTTCCCAATATTTAGCTTTGAAAGTAGCTATTTTGAGGTTTTAGGTACATGGCTTATGTGAGAACAAATAATGTTAAAAATTCGAAAAAATATTGAACATTCTTCTCAATATTATCTTTAATATAACGTAATTTTCATTTTGAAAAGTAAAAAAATTTTAAATTACTTGTTTGCACAGATTTTGCAATAGGAAACAATAGAATAGTCGACATGAAATTTATGTTAAAATGAAGCGGCGTTTATTTCTGAAAAGTTTGCAATCTTCATGATCAAATCAGAGTTGCGTCGATCTCAAAAAGCATGTACCTTAAGGGCGGGTGTCCACAGACGACTATCGCATGTGGTAAGTGGGTACTACTGACCAGGAATTCGAAGAATGCGTACCACAAATCGCACTCACTGGTGTCCACGATGTGGTATGTGGCGGCTGCTGCTGTGCTACTTATTACATCCTATATATATTCAAAAGAATGTGTTTTATTATTTTCAACAGCATGAATTTTCAAATTTCTATATTAATGTTGGTCTATTACCCTGCCTACGCTCGCGATAATTATTATAATGTATTGTGTATTCATTTAATTACCACCCGCAATATATTATAAGATCTGTAAGATGGGGTGGCACTATTTCTTACAAAACAACCTCTCAATAACGAATACCTCTCTATGGCGAATTTTTCATCAGAATAATCGACTTTGTTATACAGAGGTTCAACTGTCCTTCGTCCAATCGTAATAAGTAAGTTAGCGTTGAAATTTGCATAAAATATGCTAACTTTGTTTTCTCTTGGCATCTTTTCAAAAAATAACAAGTTTTCGTAAAATTTGGCATCAAATAATAATTGAAACGGACACCACTTTGGAATGGTTTAAAATTTTCAAGAGAATTTTGTATGAAAGTTTGTTTCTAATAACAAAAATATTTATGCAAAATTTCAACATTGTATCTCAAACAGTTTTTAAGTTATGAATTTTTTGTAAACAATAACATACAGACAAACAGAAAACTAAGCATCGTAGGTAGATCCATGTTTATATTGTAAAAATCATTTGTCTCGACCTAAGGAGCGATTTGTAATAAAATGTTCCAGCTAGTTCTGGGACACTGTATATTTTATAATACGATTAGGCCTTTCAAATGATAATAAAAAGTAAATTTTTACTCTACTGTTTTTGTTTCATTAATTTAACTTGTGTTTATATTTCACCACATAGGCCTACTAGATAGTTACACATCATTATTTCATTTTGCTTATAAATAAGTTATTTTACAACAATGTTTTACTTACATTTCTCCACCTTCTCTCCACTTTCTAGTGACTCATATCCCGGGACCATGATAGTGCACACATCTTCCCATGCTTCATGTTTAGAATGTTTATTGGAGTATTCTGGTAAATGAAAATTCCAAAGCGCCGGTCTACACTCAATTTCTATAATAAACGTTCTGTGTCAAATTCAACCATATTTATAACAGCAAATATAATATACACGCACAAACACTGGGACAGAATGCAGAAAAAGTCGTCCAGACGACGAGGGAAACAGGCTGCGACTACCACAGACGCTAGGGGACAGTGGTATGCACGGCGAGTCGGTACCACTAGCGCACCTCATAAAAAACCGACGACAAAACACGTGGTCTGTGGACACCGATAGACGCAACTGCCATTGTTTCAAATGACTGACTCGGACGCGTTTCCGGACCGACAATTCCAAAAATTGTGTTAACTACATCCTTCTGCGATTGTCGTCCGTGGACATCCGGCCTAAAGCTCTGTAAAACGCTGCTTGGACATGCTACACACACTAAGCAGCTTTTTATGCGCTCGTACTCACATTCTCGGGCAGGCGCGCGCGCGCCCCGGCACATTCGGCCCCACCACTTGACTTGTCTCGTTTCTTCCCTCCCATGCCCCATCATAGCGGCTGATGACTCATTGACACTTGTCCATCAAACCAGTTTCTGAAGCTAATTTGCCTGCAGCTCTGTTACATCCCCTTGCCATTATATTTTCTCCGTAATTGATTATTCTGTTGATATTGGTAAATGTTTACATATTATTTGTGTTGCCTTTAAATTAATAACAGTGACAACTGTTAATTTTCTACATATCGGTACCTATAAATGATTTTTTCTGCCTGATTTGTACCAGTAAAATTGTAATGTAAATACTGTAAAAATGCCTTGCAAACAAAACACGAGCAAAAGAAGTAAAATTCATTTTTAAACAAAAAACTTCAATTTTTTGAAAGACTAGAAAGTTGAAAGGAAGTTGAAGTACTAGTCAGGGCAATACAGGCTATTGATTTGATGATCCTATGTGAAACTACATGAATTCATTTTTGTGATAGCTCATTTTATTTGTCCTTGCACTGCCTTAAAAGTGAGACCTCACTACGTTTGGTCAATTTATTTCAAACCAATTTCTCCTCACCTATCAAACCTCTCCACTTCATCGGGATAGCTGGGCGATCGCCTCCTCCTCCTCCGCTCTCTGCCACCACTGCTCACCACCACATGATGAATAATGGCGGCGGGAGGCGGAGTTAGGGACCGGTGACGCCCCCCCAAACCCCTCTTCCACATCAGTCCCCCCTCATGCTCAAAGTCACTGTCACCCCTTCCACTGCCACTTCGGTCTCTGTAGGCTGACCTGTAAATTAAAAATGGAGAAAAATAAAATACAAGGAAAATAAAATACAAGGAAAATAAAATACAAGGAAAATAAATAAAACAATGTTAATCTAGTATATACTGTATTTGATGTTACTTCCGTATTTTTGTGGTGGGGCGAACTAGCGTTGGAGTGAGAGAGAGAACCACGTGTTCAATAAGCAGGCCAATAGAAGCGCCTGACGCGGTTGCCATAGTAACAGGCACTGTTGCCGCATAGCGGCCAGCGGCAGTGACAACTTCATATGGATATCATTATAAAGAAACAAACAAGTCTCTCTGTGCGAAAGTTACCACTTCCCCTCCCGCTAAGTACTTGAGGCTGTCCTCACCAATGCGGCAACACCAAGCCAGCATTATCACCACTGTTCGCTGCTCCCTCATATCCCTCCAAGTTGGAAGTTACATCAAATAGACCTTAGTATCATAACTAAAAAAAAACTGCTGGGCTTGTTCAACATCTACTTAGAACATACCTTATTGTATCAACAATTACTAGTAGTTCTGTTGATTTGCCCAAACCTTCTATTAGCAGTAGTTCTGTTAATAGTAGACCTCACGCCCAAGAATAAGGGTACTTGCACAGAGGAACATACTCAATGATAATCACCATCACAAAATTAAACTCAATCATCACACCTAACCCTTGATTCGATTCGCGTAGTCTATTTCATGTGTGTTTTTCACAAAAAGTAACTCTGTAAACGTCACCAATTATTTCAATTCTCATCCAGCCTTTACTTATGTTGTTCAATACAGGAGATAGTTCAAATCAGATCATATTTCACTTGTCTGATGAATAAGTTTGTTTATATAGAGCAATATTAATTAGATTTGTAAAATTATCATTTACTTAGTAATCACTTGTTATCATAACAGGTAGAAATCATAAGTTTCCAATACAAGAAGGCCTGAGTAAAGGTTTCAAATATTCAAATATCCTTTAAATGCAAGCAAATTTTGAAAATTCTTAAACATAAATCGCTAGACACTCTTTAGAGAAAGATCCATGCAAAAATACATAGAATTCGGTTCACGCATTTAGTTGAAAGTGCGTTACAGACAGACAAATGCAAAACGGAGACCTCTCTCCAGCATGGTCAACTACATTCCCTGGTATACTATTCAATGTCCAACTGTAATGATATCCCTCTAGCATAATAGTTTGCTACTAACATAAACGGCAGGTTGCCGAAAAACAATTAAATAACGATTTCAATGTCAGTTAATTAACTGTCGTAAGTTTAACAGCTTTATTGCTGTTGCACAAAGATCCATTAATTATTTTTTGTTAACGGAACGGGCACAATCTAGCAACACTATAATTCGATCAACAGCTGATTCTGAAGTTGAGAAAAAAGATCAATTAGAATAATTTATTTCATTGTGAATTATTTGAATTATTATTCAACTATCTCAATATGATTATATTCTTCATCGATTCAATTCATTTTGAAAGGTTTTCAACACCTACGACCAAATTTTGGGAGCGACTCAGGGCCACCATGGTTGGATGAAGAATGACATCGTTACTTAGCCGCCAAACGCACAGGAGTAAGGCACTATAAAAACTTTTTACAGAGCCCTACATAGGAGCATCCCAATCGACGTCACTTCATGAGCATTCCTCACAGCTGATGCCCAGGTGCTAGAGTGAAATTTCATTTACCGGTAAACAGTGAGGCTCCTATGAACTCAACCAATGTTGTTTGCAACCATTGACCAACCATCAAGATTCTATGGTGCAACTACTTTCAAATAGCTTTCTAGGTTCTCATTCTATTGCACATTTATATTTCACATGACAATCATGTTTATAAGATATGGTAAAATTATTGTTTAACACACAATGACATAGAACCTAACCGTTCTATGCCTTCACTTGCTAAGAATGCAACATGTTGTACAGCAGCCTGAAAACCTAAATACATATTTAGAAAATATACAGTTACACTCAATTAATTAATCCAGTAGACCTCATCCTCACCTTTAAATTATTATTTAAATTTTGAGAAATACAACTCTTGCCCAGTGAGTGTTGCATTTCTTAAAATTATTCTGCAATAACCCTGTTCAATCTTTAATTTTCAGTAGCCTAACTTAACATGAGTAAATACAACTACATCATAACAAATTGAGAAAATTAAAAGGTACACCTAAAAACTGGAGGAGTTTTGCACTTGAGCCATTATACTTCAGAGCCTAAACCCACGCTTTTTTCTTCAGAGGAGTGACAGGAGACAAGAGATGGAAAGTTAATTAGTAATAATTTATTATTATTTATTAGAGGTTGGCTGTTGGTTTTCAAGGGTGAAGGGAAACCAGTTACCAGTTACAGTTAATTTTGCACTATTAGGCGATACGTTACATGACACAGTAACAGTTCCACAAGTCACGTGCGCATGCGCATTGCAGAGGTGCATTCCAAGGAAGTGACTGATGTAGCGGCATCAGCTGCTCCTGCGCGTTGGATGGCTAAAGAGTTGATTACATTGGGATAGTTACTTGCTGAGCGAGTAGCAAGTAGGAACGTTACAGACCGATTGTGCTACAGCAGCTCAGCATACGAGGCCGAATTATGTGAGAAATTAAACTTCCAGAATTACACCATACTATAGAATTTCAAAGACCATTCCAAAGTTCAGAGCCTGTCTACTTTGGATTTGGTACTTGCTGGCAGAGTAGCCAACACCAAAATACAATATTATTGTGGCCAAAGCCGACATTTAGCCATACAGGCTGCCAGCATAACACTTCAGATGAGATATATTGTATGTTCTTTGAACTGTTTTGATGAAATTTTATTGAATTATTGTTAAATTTTATTGAGCGGCTGTGCTGGGACGGTGTTACGCTAGGCACGAAAGAGGAGATAAAGAAAAATGCGAGAGATGAGGCTGGGTGGAACCAGCCGCTGCTATAGCGAAAGAGAGGTTAAAAGGAATGCAGGAGAGGAAGCAGCATGAACACATCTGGCGAATGAATGTGCAAAGTGAGATGGCACGATGAAAGACATGAGCTGGGGTGATGACATCAGTGCGGCCCAAGCTATCTCAGCAAGTAACACAAATCAGAGTGATAGAATGGAACCTCTCCACTAGAGCGGGTGTACCGGGGTGTTGCTAATTAATTTCGACAGTTGAACAATGAGCATGGACAGATTTGGGCGCATGCATACTCCGCATGGGAAACAATTGGAGGAGTTAAGAAAATCAGTAGCGAATTTTGACAAGTTGAAATTTGAATTGAGTGAGTTGAAGAAAGCTGTTTTAACTAGAACAGAATTTAACAATGAAAGAAGCCAACTTGTGTCGTTTGAAAATCTCAATAGTGGATTAATTATAATTAACAATGTGTTGGAAAAACATATGCATGATTTAGAACAGGTTGTTTCAACTAGGAGAGAATTTGAGCAGGAGAAGGCGAGTGTGCTGGTGACTAGACACACTCTCAATAATGAGATGAAAATTTTTAGCAAAGAGGCAAAGGTGCAAAGAGATAAACTAGTCAGTCGAGATGGATTTGATAGGGAAAATTTACTCACTAAAAAAGAGTTTATAATTGAAAAAGAAGGATTCATCTCGTATGAACAACTTAACACAGCTGCAAAAATATCACAAGACCTATTAATGGATTATGTGCATAATAATCGAAAATTTCAAGAGACATTTAAATGAGCTGATGTATAGATATGCCTATTATTTGATAGGAAAATGTGTAATAGCTGCCAGAACGTTTGATTATAAAGAGTTGGAGGGAAGAGGCCTATTGCTGGAACATACTGTTGACAAGTTTTTTTGATGAATTCATATGGATGAACCAGCGATTAAATATGATAGTAGTGTGTTTTACTGCCCCTACAAGAATGGCTATTACAACACTATCAATCAAGGAATCAAGGGGTCTAGAAGCATCTATTTCTGTGAGAGGTTTGCCTCCTGCTAGGCATGCATTGTAACACACAAGAGATTGTGTGAGTAAGACAGGATTATGACCAAAGGTTAATGACCTGAGAAGTATGCGAGGGCGAGGATCAGTGGTGGGGCAAGAGTGAGTTAGTAAATTGTGTTGGTACACCTGTTTGTAATGTTTCTTGGTGGTTACAGCTCTTCTTCTTCTCCTTCTTTTCTTGTTCTTCCTCTTCTTCTCCTTCTTCTCCTTCTTTAGTGCAGCTGTTAATATCGAGAGGCACACATCCAGATTTTGCTCAATGAACAGTAGGAGGTAAAAAGAGAGGGTAGAGTATGTGAAAGAGGAGAGGATTATTATTCCTCAGCTTAATGAGTGACATAAAAAATCTGCATGATTTATTCTTAACAGCGCACATGTGCTGTTAAGAAAGAGAGGGTAGACATTTAGCTTCGAGCTTGAGCGAGAGCAGGTTACAGATATAGCCAAAAACATAGATATACTAATTGAAAGCATATATATATATAGATTTCTATGGTTTATATATCTATATATATATATATACTGGAGAACCTTCCGGTGGGGGAAAGGTGCTCTCTCATTGGTCCTTGCGGGGGGTCCCCCTCTTTAATTTGGTGCAAACAAAATGGGGGACATAGGGAAAGGGGGTGGGTGACCACGACCACAAAATGGCCGACGTGGGGAAGGGGGGTGGTGGAGGAAATGGTGAAAATGGTGGAGGGGGGTGGGGGAAGGGTGTGGCCACGCCCCCTTGCTCTGTGATTGGTCGCGGCGGTACTCTTAAATTTCCCTACTCCTGTAAGAGATGGTGATGAATGGTGAAGAAGGAAAAACAGCAAGATAGTCGACTGCTTGGGAAAATAGGAAAATATATAAAGGCATAGAGACTCAGGTGGCTAGGGCATAATGAAAGGATGGATAGCACATGGTTGCCAGAAATTGTTTATAAGGAGAAATCGTTTGCAAAAAGTCGGAGAGGAAGACCAAAGAAGAGATGGCTAGATGATGTTCTAGATGACCTATGCATCATGGGAAAGAGAGGATGGAGATCAAGGGTGGCAGAGAGGGATTGGTCGAGGGGCTTGGTATAAGAGGCCAAGGGTCACAATGGACTGTAGCACCAGATAGTAAGTAAGTAAGAATAACATATTTGTTTGAGAGAAACAAATTATTTCTTCCATTCCAAATAAGTATATCCACTAGTGAGCCTCCAGGCTGAGAACTAGCCAGCAAAAAAAAATCATTTTGATAAAGAGCAAAAAAGTAATTCATTTCCAGCTTATCCTAGGAGAAGGTGGTAAAAAAAATGGCCATTTCAAAGATACTGATTCAGATAAAATTCCTGAGAAAGTATCTCAAGTCCAGCATCACAAATAATCAATAATAATCATACTACTCGAAGTTCAAAGATCCAGAATTAATCTAGCCATGGTTGCTCTGATTTACAAATTCATATCTTCAATTGTATTAAAATACATTAATTGATCAAGAAATTAGGATAGCATTAGAGGAACGAATTCATGCAACAATCTGATAGGCTCCCAAGATCTCTTTCAATATGGAAATGCAATGATAAAGTTGTATGGTAAGGGATGATAGGGAAGTATTCACCGTGTATTGTACGAGGAGAGAGAGTGAGAATGAGTGATAAAGAGAAAGAGCATTGTTGCCAATTTCATGTCTCATGTTTGCTGCCAATAAACATGTAAGTCCCAAATTGCTGGGACTGTACTTCAGCCCTCTCAAGTCTTGAATATAGGCTTCATTTTATAAACAACAAGTAGTCACGTTTTGGTTTGATTAGAAAACTAGTAAGATAATGTTTGACACTGATAAATTCATTGCAAACCTATTATGTTACTCATAATATGTTTCATTATTGACAATTGAATTTTAGAAAAAATAAGCACTGAACTCAATTATTACAATATTTTTCAACACTGATATAAGTTAATAATAAATACAGTAATAATGAATTATTTATTGAATGATAATTCAATCACACACTGCACATTCAAAACTGTTATTGATGATTATATGATGAAGCGTGATTTGATTAATACATAGAAAAAAAACCAGTACCTAGGTCTACAAAAGTTTCAAATTTGAATCTCTCCTCACAACAAAATTGATAAAATCGAATTGTTTCTTTCTTAAAAGCGTCAGGCTATAACTCATTAAATAACTACAATAGTTCTACAACTTTGGAAGTTGGCCTTTTTCAATGAAATTTTATCTCCACTTAAAATTTGCAAAGTAAATTTACTACTTAGCAAACCTGCTACAAATTGCACAGGAAAATGCAGATTTTCCTGTCTAGAAGAGTTTAGAACTATGCAAACTAGTCTTTCTGAAATATGGTTAAACTAACTTGCATTATATTGAGGCAACACAACAAAGCACTTCCATATGAGGACATTATTAACAAATTTGCCATAAAGGAAGCTATGTGAATTTGAACATCAATAAAATAAGATCAATTTAACAGTAACAAAAATATCAAAAGTTGAGTCACTGTCGCTTCTGTAGATCAGGATTATTTTTATCATAAACGAAAACATACAGTAGGATAAAGGACAAATGCCTGACAGGTTGGTCTTGGAAGCAATGCACTCATCTATTTTTAGAAGCAAGTCGGTAGCGCAATCTGGTTTGAACAGACACCAATAAGCTGGACTAAGCTGGGCCATTACCATGACTAGCTACTTGATGGTTCATCTATGGCAGTAGTGGGCTGTGCCTGTAGTATATTTACTTGATTATGTTTTGTAATAAATAGATAAATAAATGTTTACACTAGTTTGACAGTACCCACCTTGACGGTGATTGTTTTTTCCGTCGTTTACGTTTCAGTGAAGCCTTCACTCCTCCACCCCCTCCGCAGTGACTGGATGAATGGCGTGATGAGGACAACTGGCCAGAGGCGGCGGCTGCTGAGGAGGAGTGGCGATGGTAATGAGAGGAGGAGTGGCGGTGGTCAGAGTCCACAATTATCTCTTCAACACTCAATGAGCGATGGCGTGCCTTTGATCTACTGTAGAACAACAGAGAAACAAAAATACATTAGATTAGATCATCTTTCTTTATTCATTTAAATTTTAAATATACACAATTTGCATATAGGTAGTTGAAACCGAAAATTATCTACATCACATTGATACTATAGTAAACTTAGATGATGCTATTTTTTTAGTGCTAGAAGTTATGTACAACGGTATGATTCATCCAGTCTTGACACTTAACCAGTGAGAGTGAGAGGGAAACAAAATGAATCTAATATAGAATGAGATATTTGACATTTCTTTATTACAACAAACATTGCCAGGTCTTAAAAGACCTACGGCAAACACTAGTACTCCTAGAACTAGAAAATACATCATGTGATAATAATAATAATAAACAAGACCTAGTACTAGCCAAAATAACCAACAAAGAAATTTACAATAGAAGAAATTCACAATAAAACTTGAAAAATGGGAAGTTATACCCTAGACAATACCTCCAAGAGTTGAAACAAAATTGAATGAAGAGAGAAAAGCTGAACTCACACAAAAAATTAAAAGCTGGTGGACAAACAAGAAGAATATATCCGAAAAATGAACAATTTTTACTCTGCATCTTCCACTTTGGGAGCTTTAAGGCTAATAATAATAAACATAAACACACCTTAAACTGCTGAAAAAACAGAAAAACAAATAAAACTTTAAAAATCTACAAGAAAAGCTAATAAAAAAGAAGGTTTAAAAGAAATAGAAGAGAAAATATACAACAGAACAATTTACAGAGAGCCATCAATATTAATGATTAAGATCGATGCAAATAGATAGATAGTAGTTACATTTTGGGGCACTTGAACCACCGACCTGGCACAACCTTGACCTTTGACCTTGACCCTGACCTTGAAAAAAAAATTAAATAAATAAAAAAAAAAAAATTAAAAAAAAAATAAAAAAATATATATATATTAAAAAAAGGGAGGTACTGGCTAGAGTATATAAGCTAGGTGTTCTGTTGGAGTTATCATACACAGCTCTCTCACACTAGACAGCCAACTACTGTGCTCGTGCTCCAGTCTTGTGCTTCTTGTGCCTACCAGTATTGTGCTTCTTGTGCTCCAGCTTCATCAACTTTCAAAGTAAGTACTCTTTGCAATTAATGCATCCTAATGCTTGCACTTATAAATGCTTTTCCACTTACAACTGCTAATGCATAGAGTTCAGGCAACTTGAAATTTGTTAATGCATATTGTTAAGGAAACTATCTTCTAATGCATATTGTTTCATTCCAGGAAACCTGCAACTATCTTACAATTTTATCTGACAATGTCTGATGCATATTGTTTCATTCCAGCTTACCATGTCCCTTAACAAGAGAAGACGCTGCCAGCAGACTCAGGAAAAGTGTGACGACTTCATTGTGCTGGAGGAGGCATTCAACAACAATCTTCGAACCCTGTTCTTCAACAACCAGCGTTCTACAAGCCCTCAAAAGGATTTCCAGTCCTTCCTTGACAACTTGGAGGAGAAGATCAACAGCGCCCTGACAGCAGAGATCCAGGAGCATGGTGCAATCAAATTCAATTTGCTGCTGGAGGCAACTTATCACAAGTGCTTCCTTGATCCAAACAACGAAGAGGTGGAGGAGGTGCAGGACATCGCTTTCAAAACGCCAAACTATGCAGTGTTCACCATTGGCACACTGCCTCATCAGGTGGAGATGACTTGCCAGAAGATGCTGGAAGAGGAGGCTATGTTGAAAGGGAAATCCAGTGGATGGACACTGCTGCAGATTGATGGACTACTCATAAGGATCAGCAAGCATATTCCTCTTAGGGGCTCTTCATACATCATTACCCCACCCAAGCTAGCTGCAAGGAAAGCCATCATCAATCCAAGGAACGAGGACCAACAATGTTTCATGTGGGCGATCCTCGCTAAGCATGTCCAAGGAGTAAATCCCCAAAGAGTCAAACACCGATACTTCAATCTTCAGAAGAAATACAACTTTAAAGGCATCACTTTCCCGACAACTATAAACCAGATCGATAGGTTCGAGAAGGATAACCCTACAGTCTCTGTCAATGTGTATGCAGTCGACTCTGATAATAACATCTTCCCAAAACGAGTCACCGATCTGATCAAGCACTTTGATCTTCTGCTACTGGGTGAGGCTGCTGAAGATGATGGTGCAGAGACTAACGATTTGCTGCAGGATGCTGAAGATGCAAACAAGGATCTACAAATCAACACCCACTACTGCTCAATCAAAGATTTTGAGAAGCTTCTGAGATCACAGCTGACAAAACATCATGGATGCCTAATTATCTGTAAGTAGTATAAAAAGGACAGATTCAGGACAACCTTGACCTTTGACCTTTACCCCCCCGCGGGTCACCACAACCTTCTGGACCCATTCCCCTCTTCACCCTCACACTCTCTCTCTCTTGCTCTCTCTTACCCTCTCACTCTCTCTCACTCTCTCTTGATTTCTCTTCCCCTCAACCACACTCTTGCTATCTCTATTGTTCTTGCTCCCTAACAAACATTAACAAACTACAGTAACGCTGAGAAGAATGCGAAGATCGGAATAAAGAAGAGATGAGAAGAACGAGTTGAAAATTTACCCTGCTGAAAAGCAGCGAACCGGTTACCATGAGAGCAGCTGGCTCTGATATTACGAACGAACGTGGAGACAATAAGAAGAGAGCAAAGAGAAGAGCAATAGCTGACAACTCTCTTCCTCTTCTTCCTCTTTTTTATTTCTCTTTCTCTCCTTCTCCCCCTTCCTCTACGTCATCCTCTCTCTCTTGATCACTCTTCCCCTCACCATTGCTCTTGCTCTCTCTTCCTCTTTATCTTTCTTGTTGAAACTGCCTTCATTGGACTGGCGCCAGAATGTTAAGGTCAGTGATTACGTAATGCAGTTTTGCAGTTGCACACAGTCACATTTTTCCTGCATAGATAGCATTGGAATGCAGCAGTGACGTCATACAGATGAAACCAGAAGAACAGCTGGTGTGTGGGACCAGATATCTCTACTCTACTTCTTCTTCTTCCTCTTCTAAAAGGTTAAGTGTAAGAATGGCCTCTTTGTATAATTCATCTCTCAGATCCAAGCTCTATTTTTGTTATGTTTTTTATTTTTTTAAACAATTGCATCCATAATTTCTGCTGTACCGTACTGTACCTTAAAATATATATATGTATTGTATTTATAATCTTTTCTGCTCAAACTATACCCAAAATTTGATAACCTATATGGAATGGTCTAAGCCAATACTACATGATCTAAATACAATATAACCTATAAGGATTGCTCCAAGCTAATACTAAGCAACCTATTGCATTTAATCTATCCTATAAATCCAAAGTCAACATAACTTAAAATGAATACCCTATAAGGATTGATCCAAGTTAATAATATGCAATCTATTGCATTACATATAACCCATAAATCTAAAGTCAACATAACTTAAAAATTGATAACCCATAAGGAATGATCCAAGCCAATACTATGTAATCTATTGCATCACATTAATTTTTAAGTCAACATAACCCAAAAATGAATAACCTATAAGGAAGTGTCCAAGCCAATACTATGCAATCTATTACATTACAACTAACCTATAAATCTAAAGTCAATGTAACTTAAAAATGGATACCCTATAAGGAATGCTCCAAGCCAATACCTACATAATCTATTGCATTACATCTAAAGACAATATAACCTAAAAGGATTGATCCAAGCCAATACTAGGCAATCTATTGCATTAAATCTAACCTATAAATCTAACGTCAACATGACCCAAAAAATGGAATGTTCCCCTCCCCTTCACCCCTACCCTTTCCCCCATCCCTTCACCACCCCCCTCCCTAGTTTTAGATAATGATCTGATCTAAATTTTTTATTTGAAACCTTTTTCTCTAAGAGGGACAAGTCGCTTTGTATTGACATGCAAAGAAGAGAGACAAGTACTTGAAATTGAGCGCGCGCTGTTGGAGAAATGATTTTTGTAGACGAAAGGGGAAAAATGGGGTTTGTTGTCAAAATCATGTTTTTTTCAAATACAGGGGCAACTTCATGTTTCAAAATGTGAGTACTGCTTATTTTGTAATCCGGATTGGATTATTGAGGTGCAAGAAAGTGTTAAAGAATACACTGGACCAAGCTGACACCCAGGTCTTTAATTTTTAATTTAATTATTTTAATTTAACAGGTTTTTAATTCTCTTATTTTTGTTATTCTTTTTCTTAATTAGTAGATTTTTTATTTATTATTATATTATTTTAGATACAGTACTGATTTACTTTATATTTATGACTGTAATATTAGTACTGTTTATCTTGTTATGAATAGTGTGTTTATTTGGTAATTTTTTTATACTCTTCAACTGATATTTTCATAACACTACAGTGCATTAATGTTGTAACCTAGAACAGATTTGGGCTTTGCTTTTATTCTGGAATAGACTAATACAGTACAGTAAAATTAATAGTATTATTGGCATCAGGAAACAGACAACATTTCATTATTATTTCCTGGTCATCTCAGCAACTTTTTTTAAGAGCAGCCTTCTTATTTATCTCCATATTTCATGGCTGAAGAACTTTTAGCACCCCCATACAAAAGTTCAAGAACAATATTTTGACAACCAGTGAGTGGCGTCCTCTTACTAATCCTTCCAAAATTCGATGTCAACTTTTCATGTGAAATTTAACGACTTGCAGTCAAAATTGACTGCAAGTCGTTAAATTTCACATGAAAAGTTAATATTAACAACGCAGTTCATCATGGAACAAGAAATCCAGGAATTCGATGTCGTTATTCGTTTATGCCTCTCTCCAAGCCATTCAGCGAGCTCCATGAACTTGTAGCGCACGTGTCTAAAAAATTATGAAAAAATTGACAATAATCTAAGATTTTTGTGTCACAAGAATATATAAAAATTAATTTCTGCACAAGCATAGTTTTTTATAATACTTAATATTCAATATTTTCTCTAAACGAGTTTGATCTTTTAAAATATTGCGGTAGAAAACGCGGTCAAGGTCATGAGTCAATGTTATTTTCCCTATGCTAGAAGTGTGAACTTGTAGTGCACATGTCCTAAAAATTCTGAAAAAATTGACAATAATCTACGATTTTTATCCGAAAAACAAGGGTATAAATATTCCTTCTGAACATTGTTCAAAAATGTACTAGTCGATCAAAAATAGAAATAACTAAAACATGACCGTTTAACATCACAATACCATAAACGCAGCATGTTGAAAAATAGAATAGAAATGAAAAAAAAAATGGCACTCCAAATAATTTAACTCACAATCACAAACTCAATTAATATACATACGGTTTACTCTAGGCCAATTTACCGGACACGTGTAGGCCTACATGCATCCAAAAGGACGATTCAAGAGACTGGATTAAAAATACTGTATGTAGAAAAATATTGACTTTCATTTCTAGACAACCCCCCCATTTCGCATTACTTCGTATATGCTAATATACATTGAGGAATTCGATGAGAAAATAATATTAATTTCCTCTAATATTTGCACTGTGGAGACATAGCCGTCATGATTTATAACAGTCTACATAAGTTTGTCTAAAGAGTGTTTTGTCCTCTGTATGTCTCCATTCCTGAAGAGTGAAGTCACCACATCCTGCTTCTAAATTCCTCCACTAAATCAATCAGCAAATTGATAAAGTAAACAATAAACATTGACCTGACAATATTTAGCCCATTCTTTCTTTCTTCCTTCAGTGTTTCAGTTTTATTTCTTTTGAAAAAATATGTATATTTCAGTCTGGGCACGGACCATTTCTTGAAAAAATATATTTCCAGTCCGGGCCCCCTTATTGCCCGGGCCCCCCCCCCCCCCCGCGTCATGGCAGGTCTGCGGGTGTGTACATTACGTTAGTGCATTACAGTTGCAGTATACTAATACTAAAATTTTCATATTTTTATTAATCAGAATCAGATTTTAATGTGCAGGGGTGCCCACAGGAGGGGGGGGGGGGCTAGATTGAAACCGTGTTTAATGTGACGATATTCAAAAATATATTATGAAGTCACCACATAGAATGTCTATTTATTTATTTATTGTGACAAAATTATAATGAATGTGAAGAAGCAACAGACTCCAGTCCAAAACTGCTCTCTCCACAAATTTTGAATATTTTACATTGTTCAAAACATTAATTACAATAGATTTATAATTATTGTTATACTACAGTATTGAATATGAATCAGCTAAAATAGTTATGTTTAGTATTTGTGCAGGGAGTTATGAAGCTATTTCTATTTTACCTTTACAAAAAAAATTTTACCTATGTAAAGAATCCAGGGCTTAATGTCAGCCGGAGCACATCGGAGTGGAGCTCCAGCTATTTAAATCTATAATAAAATCATTTATTTTAAACCAGATCTAAACTAGCTTGGTATTTTGCATATTATGTAATATTATATGTGCATTACTAACCATGCTCAAATGCATCTAAAATGCACCAATTCAAGTGTAATTTTTAAAACATTTTCCGAGGGAGGACCCCGGACCAGCCAAGACCAGATGAGTCAGAGCTCCGGTATTTCTCAATTTCGAAAATTAAGCCCTGTAAGAATCTCAAGAAATATACATACATTTTGTATATTATCGACTCGGTTTAATTTTTTTCAATACCTATATCAGGGGTGCCCACCCCCCCTAAGCCTCATGACGCACCCCCCCTAAATTTAGCACCAACCCCCCCCCCCCCCCCAAAAAAAAATGCGAAAAAAGCCCCCCTTATTCTTTCTAAAACTAAAAGAAGATTTTTATAACTATTGAAAAAAATCAAACCCAGTCGATAATCTACAAAATGTATGTATATTTCTTGAGATTCTTTACATAGGTAACATTTTTTTGTAAAGGTAAAAAAGAAATATCAATGAAATGAATATATGAACTTCTGCTCAATAAACTTAATTGCAAAATAGCTAAATAAGAATTTGAACGTAAATGGTTTTTAAACAATAAAATATTATTCCAAGTACACAATGTTCAATAAAAATGAAATACCTATACGCAAACAAGGATCTACAAATCAACACCCACTACTGCTCGATCAAAGATTTTGAGAAGCTTCTGAGATCACAGCTGACAAAACATCATGGATGCCTAATTATCTGTAAGCAGTATAAAAAGGACAGATTCAAGACAACCTTGACCTTTGACCTTTACCCCCCCCCCCTGGGTCAACACAACCTTCCAGACCCATTCCCCTCTTCACCCTCTCTCTAGCTCTCTCTCTTGCTCTCTCTTACCCTCTCACTCTCTCTTGATTTCTCTTCCCCTCAACCACACTCTTGCTATCTCTATTGTTCTTGCTCCCTAACGAACATTAACAAACTACAGTAACGCTGAGAAGAATGCGAAGATCGGAATAAAGAAGAGACGAGAAGAACGAGTTGAAAATTTACCCCGCTGAAAAGCAGCAAACTGGTTACCATGAGAGCAGCTGGCTCTGATATTATGAACGAACGTGGAGACAATAAGAAGACAGCAAAGAGAAGAGCAATAGCCAACAACTCTCTTCCTCTTTTTTCTTTCTCTTTCTCTCCTTCTCCCCCTTCCTCTACCACATCCTCTCTCTCTTGATCACTCTTCCCCTCACCATCGCTCTTGCTCTCTCTTCCTCTTTATCTTTCTCATTGAAACTGCCTTAATTGGACTAGCGCCAGAATGTTAAGGTCAGTGATTACATAATGCAGTTTTGCAGTTGCACACAGTCACGTTTTTCCTGCATAGATAGCATTGGAATGCAGCAGTGATGTCATAAAGATGAAACCAGAAGAACGGCTGGTGTGTGGGACCAGTGAGACAAGGAGTAGATATCTCTACTCTACTTCTTCTTCTTCCTCTTCTAAAAGGTTAAGTGTAAGAATGGCCTCTTTGTATAATTCATCTCTCAGATCCAAGCTCTATTTTTGTTATGCTTTTTATTTTATTAAACAATTGCATCCATAATTTCTGCTGTACCGTACTGTACCATAAAATAAATATACAGGGTGGGGGAAATGTTTGGAAACGGCTTAATATTTCATATACAAAGGTGATTTTGCGGTAGGTATGATTGAGGATCCTACTCAAATTGAAAATACTATTTTACTGTGACTTTAAAAATCTGGTCCGCCATCTTGGAACCGCCATTTTGAATGTAACTTTTTTTTTTAAATAGGAAGGGGGTCATGCGATACATGATTTCAATACGGAATTTTAAGACAAAATGAATGCCGAAAACCGCACATCGATATGTCAACCCGTTTCGGAGATATTTACATTATTAATCGATACCATGAAAAGCAGAAATGAAATAAATAAGTACATTAAAATCTTACCTATCAAATTTTTTGTTAATAGTGTTTGCTAATAAACATTAAAACCCAATTATTTTAATAAATGTTCAAACTGTTTTCCTTCAGCTGTTTGACAATGTGCTAATCTTAAATAATAGCCATCAAGCACATTTTGAATCATTTCGCGTGATGAACATCTGACTCTGGATATCATAATATCAACAATAATCATGATATCAACCTAAAATCATCTGTAATAATCCAACTGATTTAATGAATTCTTTTTCAATCATGAAGTAGTGAGTGTGTTTAAAGTCGTTCGCAATGGCATTTTTAAATGAAACCGCACATTTTGAATCATTTCGCGTGATGAACATCTGACTCTGGATATCATAATATCAACAATAATCATGATATCAACCTAAAATCATCTGTAATAATCCAACTGATTTAATGAATTCTTTTTCAATCATGAAGTAGTGAGTGTGTTTAAAGTCGTTCGCAATGGCATTTTTAAATGAAACCGAGAGAATAACTTTGTTAATGATGCGCGGCTATGGAGATAGAGTACGGTCTTACCAAGAAGTTTCTGATTTATTTAACGAAACATTTCCCAACAGAAATCCAATTAGTAAAAGTGTTGTTTTTAAGACAGTAAAGCGGTTTCAAGAAACGGGCAAAGTGACTGATCATGCTCGCACTGGAAGAACAAATACTGCCACCAACAATGAAAAATCTTTAGAGGTAATGCAATCATTTGTTGAAGATCCGCATACATCAACTAGAAGCGTTGCCAAGGAACATGGTATGTCTACTCGTTCTGTCAGAAAAGTTCTTAAGGAATCTCATTTCCATCCGTTTAAGCTTCATGTATTACAAGAACTGAATGAGGATGATTTCAACCGCCGGGTAGAGTTTTGTGACATAATGATGAACAAGTATGACAATGATCCAAACTTCTTTAATAATGTAGTATTTTCGGATGAAGCTACGTTCATGCTTAACGGCAATGTAAATAAGCAAAACTATCGTTTCTGGACCGATGTCAACCCATACTGGATGAAGGAGGGTCATACACAGTATCCTGAAAAATTAAACGTATGGGCTGGTATGGTAAATGGTCACATTGTAGGACCATTTATTATCGAGAATAATTTAACAGGTGCCATTTACGAGAACATGTTAATAAATTTGATCGTTCCAGCCATCCAGAACATCAACGGACAAGAGTTACATAACTTGTGGTTTCAACAAGATGGGGCGCCCCCTCATTATGCATTAGGAGTGCGGGATATATTGAACCAAACATTTCCCCAACGCTGGATAGGTCGTAGAGGTGCAATAGAGTGGCCCGCTAGGTCACCTGACCTCTCTCCACTTGATTATTTCTTTTGGGGCTACATGAAAGACAATGTGTACAAAAAGAAACCAGCAACAATTAATGAACTGAGAGAATGTATAACTGAAGTGGCTAACAGAATTCCACGCGAAATGATTCAAAATGTGCTTGATGGCTATTATTTAAGATTAGCACATTGTCAAACAGCTGAAGGAAAACAGTTTGAACATTTATTAAAATAATTGGGTTTTAATGTTTATTAGCAAACACTATTAACAAAAAATTTGATAGGTAAGATTTTAATGTACTTATTTATTTCATTTCTGCTTTTCATGGTATCGATTAATAATGTAAATATCTCCGAAACGGGTTGACATATCGATGTGCGGTTTTCGGCATTCATTTTGTCTTAAAATTCTGTATTGAAATCATGTATCGCATGACCCCCTTCCTATTTAAAAAAAAAAGTTACATTCAAAATGGCGGTTCCAAGATGGCGGACCAGATTTTTAAAGTCACAGTAAAATAGTATTTTCAATTTGAGTAGGATCCTCAATCATACCTACCGCAAAATCACCTTTGTATATGAAATATTAAGCCGTTTCCAAACATTTCCCCCACCCTGTATATATGTATTGTATTTATAATCTTTTCTGCTCAAACTATACCCAAAATTTGATAACCTATATGAGTAGGGCAGACTGGGAGTTCCAGGCCAGTTTAACAACAGTTAACTAACCACCATTAAAACCACCGATAAAATTTAACCAACATTAAAATTTAACCGCTGTTAAATTTTTTCATGATTTTTAGCTCCTGTGAAAATGGGAATTTTCGAGATTGAATAGATTGCGTTGATTTGACTATACAGCTATACAACTATACCGCAAGGTGTTGCTATACCTATTTCAGGTTTGGATAGTTGGCTTGACCTTAAATTTAAGGTTAAAGTTTTATTATTATTTTTCCCCAATTAATCGTGATCGGAAAATGGTATTTGATACATGAATTAAGGGTGCCTTTAAAAGCTGAACAAGATGGCGTCTTCAAATTTTAATTCCCTTCAGGGGTTAAAAAGTTCAAATTTTTTCGTGATTTTTAGCTCCCGTGAAAATGGGAATTTTTGAGATTGGATTGCATTGATTCGACTTGGACTTACCTATTTAAGGTTAGGTTAGGTTAGGATAGGTTGGTTGAGGTTAACCTTAAAGGTTAAAGAAAACTGTGCCTGAACCCCCATTAGTCTAGGTAAGACTCAGAAGCAGTACTGCTTTTAGTACAGACGACCCAAAAGTTTTATCATTATTTTTCCTCAATTAATTGTGATTGGAAAATTGTATTTGATACATGAATTTGAGGTGCCTTGGAAGGCTGAACAAGATGGCGTCTTCAAATTCAAATTCCCTTCATGGGTTAAGAAGTTCAAATTTTTTCGTGATTTTTAGCTCCCGTGAAAATGGGAATTTTGGAGATCGGATAGATTGCATTAATTCGACTTGTACTTACCTATTTAAGGTTAGGTTAGGTTTGGATGGGTTGACTTAGGTTAACCTTAAATTTAAGGTTAAAGAAAACTGAGCCTGAACCCCCATTAGTCTAGGTAAGACTCAGAAGCGGTACTGCTTTTAGTACAGACAACCCAAAAGTTTTATTATTATTTTTCCCCAATTAATCGTGATCAAAAAATTGTATTTGGTACATGAATTTGAGGTGCCTTGGAAGGCTGAACAAGATGGCGTCTTTAAATTCAAATTCCCTTCACGGGTTTAAAAGTTCAAATTTTTTCGTGATTTTTAGCTCCCTCAAAGAGGAGGAGGATGAGGAAAAGGTAGAGGAGGGGGATTTAGAGGAGGAGGAGGAAGACTACCCCATTCTAGACTCTACTAATTTAGATGCTTCTAATTTAGATAAAACAAACATTTTCGATTCTTCCAATGTTTCAAATTTAGACACCTCCAATGTTCCCAGTGATTTAGATGAAAGTAGTAGAAGAGACAGTAGAGAGTCTAGTCGGAAATTTGCATCTAGAAATCGTATAGGTACATACATTGATAATTTTATGAGAACAACAAAAGGTCAAAATCTGTATGGAGTTCACTTCAATCCCACCATCAATGAATGGCAAATTGGAAACAAAGTTATCAAGTTTGATGATAAAAAAATCATTATTGATGGTAATAAATCATTCCCGCTTACACATGGTCTACTAGAGCTACTATTCAAAGCAATTCCAGATACATTCATCTATAGGGAAGGTGATCTTGTCGACTATAAACATATACTTGAACTAACTGGAGTTCATCTTGATGCATTGGGATGTGTGAAAAAAAAATACCAGTTTCAAATACACTCGCATAATTAAAGATTTATTTCCACCTAAACGTGTTAAAGGAGTTGAACAAAAACTGGGTAGTGGAATACAACATGATATGCAAATTGAAACCACACCTAACAGCAATGTCTACACCTATTGGGATAATCCAAATGAATTGTGTGAAAGATTGGAATTGTTGATTAATTCAAAACTTGCCGGACACACCGGTCATGATTCAGAAATTGCATAAATAATTGAAGAATTACGTGAAATCGGTATCATTATAGGTGGTAATCTAGTATTATGAAAATTACTATTGATAAATTTGGACGACATTTGTATGCAAGTAGAAGAGCAAATATCAATGAAGAATTGAAACAATTGGTGCAGAATTTAATTGATATCCTACAATTGATACCACTTGCAGCACACCACCTTCCAAGAGTTGATCTCAACAACATTGATCAGTGGCGAGCAATGACAGATCCAAACCTATTTGATCAGTATAGAAGATATTCAGAGGAAACTGAAAATCCATGGTTTTTTAGAGCATGGTCTGAGAGTAAATTTATCTACAAACATGAATTATAATAAAAACAAGTATGACTATTGATAAATTTGGTCGACATTTGAGTAGAAAAGAGACACTGGACTTGGAGAGAGAAGAGATGATAAACTTGTTTCAAAACGCCATTACTCTAGCACAACAAATAGATACAGTTAAAGATTTCTACTTACCAAACATTGATATTAGACAACAATGGAAACACATGACAGATCCACAATTACTTACCAACTATAGAGAGGCTGTAAAGGGTCACTCCATCTATAATTCTTCATTTAAAAGATGGTATGAGAAAAATTATCTATATAAAAATGAATAGAAAAAATACTCCGAAAAAGTCGACGAAAAAGAAGAGGTCAATGAAAAAGAAGTTGGGATCTGGTATATTGGGTTCCGTAATTAATAAAACAATTGATTTACTGCCCATGGAACTCCATATTCCCAGGTACCAATTCTGTGGTGGAGGGACAAACCTGAAAAAACGATTAGCAAGAGGAGATAAAGGAATAAATAGATTAGATGAAGCCTGTTGAGAGCATGATATAGCCTATAGTGACCCAACACAAAATCGAACAGAAGCTGATAGGAAACTTGCAGCACTCGCATGGGAAAGAGTAAAAGCAGCCGATGCTAGTCTTGCTGAACGAGCAGCAGCCTATCTAGTTACAAATCTTATGAATGCAAAAGTGAAATTTGGTGGGGAGGAAAGAAACTCGGCAAAGGTGTCTATTTGAAACCATACAAAGGTTGTGGTATAAAGAAGAAGGTAGAGAGTGCATTGAAAGCCATTTTAAAAAAAAAATCCCCATTATCAAATGTAGATATAGTAAAGTATGCAAAACAGCTTGACTTACCATTACGTGGAGTTTTTATGAGAAATAAACTACCAAATACACCACTCAAACACCTAGAACTGGGTATAATCAATCTGCATAATGAAATTGGTGAGGGCACTCATTGGACATGCTACTTCAAAAACGCTAATCTATGCGACTATTTTGACAGTTTTGGTAATCTAAGTCCACTACTTGAATTTATGAAATATATGCAAGGTGTAAGAGTTCGATACAACTACAAGAAATATCAGCAAATGGAGCACTCATGCGGACATCTGTGTCTATTGTGGCTGTATAAAAAATATGGTGATTATGTTTACGCTAACAGCAAACGAGAATCCATTGGTTAGTGAAATATTCCCACCAGTTGAATTGGATAGCTTTGACTATGAAGTGGGTCTAGTAAACATGTACACATACAATACAATTCCAAATATTGAAACAAATGTAAATAATAAGTTTGTGTATGATGGACATGTGGTTGAAATACCAGAAGGATCATACGAATTGGAGAATATTCTAAATTATATTCGAAATAATCTTAAACTGACTAGCAGTCAACTGAGAATCAAAGCCAACAACAATATGCTACAGTGTGAGCTGTATGCAGATAAAGATATTGATCTAACTATGAAGGACAGCATTGGTCCAATACTTGGATTTCAACATGAAAAATTACTAGCAAATAAATGGCATATATCAACAAAACCCGTTCATATAATGCGAGTGAATAGTATATGTGTAGAATGCAATATTGCACAGGGTTCATACAATAACGGCAGTGAAGGTCACACAATTCATGAGTTTTACACAATTGTACCTCCTGGCTATAAAATAATTGAATCACCCACAACTGTGGTTTACATGCCAATCAATACAAAGACAATAAATCAAATTTGTATAAATATAATCGATCAGGACGGGAATGTAGTAAACTTTTGTGGAGAAACAATAACAGTACGCTTACATGTAAGAAAAAAACCAGTAATTTTATAATATTATAAAAAATATGCTAATATTTACAAAAAATCATCAATCACAACAGCATGATGCAACAGATAGGAAATCACTTACACCTTAAAATAGACAACTACTACAAAGATTAGGTTTTTTTGTATATAATAAAAATATAAACAATGAATCACCAAATTCCTCACAGTATGCAAGTTGATTCAATATTCAATGTTGGTGAGAAAGTACAATTCGATGAGAGTATAACCCAATTCAAGTATCACACCCACACACCATATGCATCACAAACATACAAAAATAATGATGAAATTCGTATCAATGTAAATCAACAGGATGTCTACACACTACCATGTAAAAGCTATCTTCTAATAGAGGGTAATATTAAAGTACAAAAAGCAGACAATACTGAAGTTGACTTTGTATTAGTGAACAATGGAATAGCCTATTTTATTCGATGAGATTAGATATGAGGTGGGTGGAGTTGAAGTTGACCGCACACGTAACGTTGGCATGACAACAACAATGAAAAACCTCTTGTGCGAAACTCCACAAAATAAATGTATATGGGAGAATGCAGGATGGAATCGAGATGGATGGGCAAATAAAAAGGAATTTAGCTTTTGTATTCCACTGGAAATGTGGTTAGGTTTCATGGAAGACTATAGAAAAATTATTTTGAATGTAAAACAAGAATTGGTTCTGCTTCGATCTTCATCTGATTTAAATGCAATTCAAACCACTGCTGGTACTAAAATAGAAATTAATCTAACAAAAATACAATGGAAAGTACCCTACATACATGTAGCAGACACAATTCGTCTTAATCTACTGAAATTATCTCACAATGATAAACCAATTAGCCTTCCATTCAGATCTTGGCAATTACATGAGTATCCTACCCTACCGGAAAGCACAAGTCATCAGTGGACTGTTAAGACAGCATCACAAATGGATAAACCAAGATTTGTTGTACTAGGACTGCAAACTAATAGAAAGAATAGCCTTCGTAATGATATATCTCAATTTGATTTTTGTAATTTGAATAATGTGCGCTTATATTTGAATGCACAATACTTTCCCTATGATAATATTATGGGTAATAAACATACATTGAATCAGATGTTTGCCGCCTTTCAACACGCCTACTACAAACAAAGTGATTTGGGAACATCAATAGTCTAATATTGAAACTGACACTGTATTTCACTTTTAAATAATGTTTTACTCACATATATTGGTGATGCTTGAGGAATGCATTTCACTTCTGAAAAGAAGCTTCGTCAGCCTGCCGCCAGGGGTCATGCTCTGTTTGGGTTAGGATGAGCGGCCATTATGTATTTGAAAATTGCGTTTGATTTGAATTGTGTTTGGTCGTTGAGTAAGTTTGTTCTATCTTGTTTATGGTGTTTGAATATTTCATATTGTTCCAGTGTATTTAGTTTGTGGCTTTTTTGGAATGTGTGTATAATTTCCAAGTCAGTTTGGATGTTATTGTGTGAGTGCCCAGTGTTGATTAAGTGATCTGCAAATGTTGAGTCAGAGTTGGAATGTAGTGCTTTGATGTGCTCTTTATATCTTATGTTGAATGATCTGCCTGTTTGTCCTATGTAGTACTTGGGGCATGTGTTGCATTTAAGCTTACATATGCCTGGTTTGTTGAATTTGTGAATTGTGCTGTTTGTTAGGTGAGCTGGTTTTTGTTGGATCTGGTGTTTCAGGTTGTTTGTTGTTCTGAATGCTGTGTTAAATCCGGATTTTTGGAAGATGTAAGCTATTTTGTGTGATTTTTTGTTGAGATATGTGAGTGTGACAAATCTGTTTTGGTTTGCAGGTTTTGGATTTTTATTTTTCATTTTATTCATGATTTTGTCTACTAGATTGGTGTTGTATCCGTTTTGTTGTGCTAAATATTTGATTGTATTGATTTCTTCTTTGTGGTCAGCTTGTGATAGTGGAACATTAAGGAGTCTATGGATCATGGAGTTGAAAGCAGCAAGTTTGTGTTGATTTGGGTGGTTGGATGAGTTGTGAATGAGTGTGTCTGTGAGAGTTGGTTTTCTGTAGATTTTGAATTTGTGCATGTTATTTAGTTTTTTGATAGTGAGATCTAAGAAGTTCAAGGTGTAGTCTGTTTCATATTCTGCTGTGAATTGTAAGTTTTTATGGGTTTTGTTCAATTGTGTTAGGAGTTGTTCACACTGTCTTTGGTTTCCACACAAACTTGCTGCTTTCAACTCCATGATCCATAGACTCCTTAATGTTCCACTATCACAAGCTGACCACAAAGAAGAAATCAATACAATCAAATATTTAGCACAACAAAACGGATACAACACCAATCTAGTAGACAAAATCATGAATAAAATGAAAAATAAAAATCCAAAACCTGCAAACCAAAACAGATTTGTCACACTCACATATCTCAACAAAAAATCACACAAAATAGCTTACATCTTCCAAAAATCCGGATTTAACACAGCATTCAGAACAACAAACAACCTGAAACACCAGATCCAACAAAAACCAGCTCACCTAACAAACAGCACAATTCACAAATTCAACAAACCAGGCATGTATAAGCTTAAATGCAACACATGCCCCAAGTACTACATAGGACAAACAGGCAGATCATTCAACATAAGATATAAAGAGCACATCAAAGCACTACATTCCAACTCTGACTCAACATTTGCAGATCACTTAATCAACACTGGGCACTCACACAATAACATCCAAACTGACTTGGAAATTATACACACATTCCAAAAAAGCCACAAACTAAATACACTGGAACAATATGAAATATTCAAACACCATAAACAAGATAGAACAAACTTACTCAACGACCAAACACAATTCAAATCAAACGCAATTTTCAAATACATAATGGCCGCTCATCCTAACCCAAACAGAGCATGACCCCTGGCGGCAGGCTGACGAAGCTTCTTTTCAGAAGTGAAATGCATTCCTCAAGCATCACCAATATATGTGAGTAAAACATTATTTAAAAGTGAAATACAGTGTCAGTTTCAATATTAGATTGTTCATTAAGTATTTCGTCATGGAAAACATCACAGAGAACATCAATAGCATTTGATAAATTTGAAAAAACACCACTAATTGTTCTAACTGTTCTCGTCAAAGTGAACTTTTGAAATCGGGTACATTAGATGAGAAACTAACTTTCATTTGACACAACAGCAAATATCCCAGAAAATACATCTGCATAGTGTCTCATTATATACGAAAATATCTATGAATATACACCATTGAGTGGAATTGTTAGAAAAGTAATGTAAACATAATATTAACAAAACAAAATGATAAAGTAGTATAGTAATTTAAAACTATAATTAGAGTAATTTAAAAATGTATAAATGGAAAAATTTTTTTTTACCTACATTCATTGATCTAGGTATAGGTACCTACACCTACACACCTACATAGGTTTAGGTTTCTACACCTACACACCTATTTAAGCAAAAAAAATTTTTTATTCTATTTTAAAGTTTTTCAGGTTTTAAAGTTTCTTTATATTTTAAAGTTTTTCAGGTTTTTAAAGTTTTTGTATTTTTCCTTGAGATGGCTGCTGCTCACGGATTTTACGTTTTCTTATTGGAATATCTTTATGGCCCCAAGCTAGAGTATCAATTTGGTTTGGCAGTATGAAATGTTTATTGTCATGAGATTGAAGAGCCAGTTTTTCACGTTGAACAGTATAGACATGATGCAGTTTACTTACAATTGCTGATGTTACATTTTTGTGTTTTACATCAAACAGACATTCTTTATAATTTTCAAATCTCAATTGATTTCTATTTGCACTCTTGGGAATTCCCTTTGCAACCTTCTTCTCTAAATCACCTATGCAAATTGCATACATTTTGGCTTGTAGCCCAACAAACTCAGAAATTATTTTTCCTCCACACTCATCCTTAAATTTACCTAGTTGTTTTTTATGTTTTGTGCTGTAACATTGATGGTCTTTTGGATAATTAGATGTGTCAAATAAATCCAAATTTCTTTCAATATCTTTATAAATATCGTTTGTTTGAATCAGATACATAAAACTATCTGTATCGGACATTAGCAGTTCAACATTGGGATACATTTTTAGAATTTCATCATAATGGAATTTGTACATTATTGCTTTACTTGACTCAAGTATTGCCATACCCACATAAATGGGACGATTTAGATGAACCTCAAGCTTATTTAGACATACACCAGCAACATCATCGTTAAATCTGTACCAGTGTTTCATTCTTGGATATGCAATCACTCTATCAAGTTGCTTTTCATCAGTTATAATCCTAAAATCATTGTGATTCCTTACATTTTCCAACGTTTTTCCATAAATTGCATTAGAACATAGCTTGTATAGATCTCTATCAAAATCATTATTTGAATTCTTTCTCAATTCGGTATTTAATGATATAAATTGCTCTAACCAGGCTGATTGATTGAATTGCATCACTCTGTGAATTTTTGTTAATTTCAAACCTAATCTCATGTAAAGTTTCAAATTTTTATAGTGTAGAATGTAATTTTTACGGTTTTCAAAAGTTGTAATTAATTTCTCATATCGCCCTGATGGCGGTGTGGCTTTTACTGGTGCCAGGGGGTAATGGTTGTGCATATCATGTAGACTTTCTGGATATTCAAGATCGACTTCTAAAAAGTAGCCAACGTGTGATTCATCTGAAATTTTTGTAACATCGAAATTTTGAATTTGCTCATTAGATAGCCACTTGAATCCAGAGTGTTGCAGTGCAAGCTCATGCTTGTACCATATAAATTGTTTGCATCTAAGTAGATTATAAATGTGGTTTTGGAATTTTCATCATATGTAGATAAATATTGATTGTTGGCTTTTGCATATCGTTTGGGGATTACACTTAAACCTCCATGAATGCCAGACTCTACAAACAGGTGCATGTCTGGATCACTCAAAAGTTCCAGTTCAATACCAGTCATTTTCAACATTGCATTCCACGAATAGTGTGGTAGCAAATAAATGTGGGATGGATCAAGACTGTAGGTTTTATGGAATGTTGATCTGAAAGATTGAAATATATCGGCAAGTAAGAGTATATCGGTGGTCAGGTAGAGATTGTGAAATTGACCAAGATTTTTCAAGTTGAATGCATTCCAAACAGTTATAGCATTTTGATAGTCATTCTCACTTACATCTGAATCGGTTAGTTTGTTGTAGAACTTTTCCCGGGAAGGTAATTGTGTTTCTTTGAATTTCTCAAAACAATCCATATATTCGTATGGGTATATTTGTTTTTTCAAGAGTAAATTTGTATTATTTGGAAAATGTGCTGAAATCAGATGGAAAGCATTTGATAACATATTTTCTGCCAATTTTGAAAGAGATGAATTCAGAAATTGTAGTGAATCGATAAATCTTAGAGTGTTATTTAGTGTTATTGAAATTATTTTTTCACTTGTCCTAGCCAAGCAGCTAATTCTCTTTTTATATTTATTGAGTGATTGAACAATGAAGTGTGAATCGTAACTGGTGAAATTGTGGAATATTACAGGAATGAACTCTACTTGCTTTGCATTAAGATTACACGATTGATGAGCAGCTCCAATAAACTTTCCAGTTGAATGCGAATGGTGTCATACACGATCAAACAATAGGCTCTTATTACACAGGCAACACATGTCTACCATTTTAAATTTGATTTCTTCTGCTACTGTTATATGTATTGGCACCTGCCTTCTCAACACCTTTTTCAATTCATCTCCATGCTTATCTAATTCATCCAGAAACGTTTCTATTAAATTTGATGATTCAGACAGGTTGGATGCTCTAACTATCCTTGGTCCATAATGAATTGATCCACATTCATTTACTATTACATATCCATAACCACATGGTATATGTTTTTCATCTTTAATTAAACATTCAAAGTCGGCGTATATTGTGAAGGGGGTGGGTAGGGTGTAGGAGAAATTTGTGAACTTTAAAACAGTGTTTTGTTCAGGAATTTATAAAATTTATAAAAGCATTTCTATTAAAAATTTTAACTGGGGTAGGAATGTATGAGCCAGAACCACTTATTGGTCTGTATCTTACAATGTTGAAATTGAACTGCTTGAATATGTCAACTGTCCAACCACTCCCTAACTTTGTGAATTTATCTAATCCTTCAATAATTTTTGCCTCTGCCTCCTCCCATTGTATGTTGAATTCATCAAGATTCTCATGGACTGAGATTACAGACCTCAATTGTCCATGGAATGTTGGTTCAACAAACAACTCTTTATCAGCAGAAATCTTTTTCAATTTAACTGTTAAACTCACATACCATTTAATATTGTGGTGGAATTTTTCAGAATTTTCAAGTATTATATCAATTATATGAGGTTTAAGGTTTTCAAACAATATTTTTACATCAATTGTTTCAAATGAGTTCCATATGAAAAAGAGACAGTTTTTTTTGATGCTGTGTTGGCAGATTGGTGATGAGTAGGTGGATGAAATTATTCTATTCATTTCTATATATACAAAATTTTCTGTGGTATTGCTCGAGTCTGTTGTTTGATAATTGGTTGTGTTTGGGACCCTATCTGAAAATAGGTAGCAACTAGTCTCCATGGATGAGCCAGAAATCTCTGGTGGGAGTATAGCTCGTTGACTATTTTCAGCCTGAACTAACATCATTCCTTCGATCCAGAGGAATGAGAATTTTCTGCTTAAGCACCTCTATTTATACCGAAAAACTGGGGTGGAAAAGGGAAATGAGAGAAAAGGGGGAAAAAAATGAGAGAAAAGGGAAAAATGGGATGTCAATTGATACATGAGAGTGTTTAATACATGAAATTGAATTGCCTTGGGAATTTGAACAAGAAACATCTAATAAACTTTATTTTAGGTGGGTTCCAAACCACTGGGTAAGTGATAATAGAGATGGCTAATCAGTTGGTGACTGATCACCGCTAAAATTTCCGTTATAACCACCATTATAACCAGCGTTGAAACCGGCATTAAAACCACCATTAAAATTAAACCGCCGTTAAATTTTTTCGTGATTTTTAGCTCCCGTGAAAATGGGAATTTGAGATTGGATAGATTGCATTGATTCGACTATACAGCTATACCTATTTCAGGTTTGGATAGTTGGCTTGACCTTAAATTTAAGGTAAAAATTTTATTATTATTTTTCCCCAATTAATCGTGATCGTAAAATGGTGTTCGATACATGAATTTGGGGTGCCTTGGAAGGTTGAACAAGATGGCGTCTTCAAATTAAAATTCCCTTCACGGGTTAAAAAGTTCAAATTTTTTCGTGATTTTTAGCTCCTGTGAAAATGGGAAGTTTTGAGATTCAATAGATTGCGTTGATTTGACTTGGACTTACCTATTTAAGGTTAGGTTAGGTTTGGATGGGTTAGTTGATGTTAACCTTGAATTTAAGGTTAAAGAAAACTGAGCCTGAACCCCCATTAGTCTAGGTTAGACTCAGAAGCGGTACTGCTTTTAGTACAGATGACCCAAAAATTTTATTATTATTTTTCCCCAATTGATCGTGATCGAAAAATTGTATTTGATACATGAATTTGAGGTGCCTTGGAAGGCTGAACAAGATGGCGTCTTCAAATTCAAATTCCCTTCATGGGTTAAAAAGTTTAAATTTTTTTGTGATTTTTAGCTCCCGTGAAAATGGGAATTTTGGAGATCGGATAGATTGCATTGATTCGACTTGGACTTACCTATTTAAGGTTAGGTTAGGTTTGGATGGGTTGACTTAGGTTAACCTTAAATTTAAGGTTAAAGAAAACTGAGCCTGAAACCCCATTTCCCCCCTACTACCATGATAGATAATATTAATGATAATTAATTTTTTTTATTTATTTTTTTTTTTATTTTTTTTTTTATTCTTTGGAATGTTTGATACATGTGATTGGAATGCCTTGGTGAGCTGCATAAATTTGTACATTTAATTTCAAATGAAAATTTTCAGTCTGTTTATTTAACTGTCGTTAGTTAATCACCTTTAAAATTTAACCATTATTAGTTAACCACCGTTAAAATTTAATCACCATTAAAATTTAACCACCATTAAAATTTAACCATGCTGTTAAATTAAGTTTGTCTATGTTAAATTAAGTAAGGTTTAACCCCGTTGAAATTTAACCGCCGTTAAAATTTAACCATGGTTAGTTAACCGCTGTTAAACTGGCCTGGAACTCCCAGTCTGCCCTACTTATATGGAATGGACCAAGCCAATACTACATGATCTAAAGACAATATAACCTATAAGGATTGCTCCAAGCTAATACTAAGCAACCTATTGCATTTAATCTATCCTATAAATCCAAAGTCAACATAACTTAAAATGAATACCCTATAAGGATTGATCCAAGTTAATAATATGCAATCTATTGCAGTAAATCTAACCTATAAATCTAAAGTCAACATTACCCGAAAATTGATAACCTATAAGGACTGGTCCAAGCCAATACTATGCAATCTATTGCATTACATATAACCCATAAATCTAAAGTCAACATAACTTAAAAATTGATAACCCATAAGGAATGATCCAAGCCAATACTATGTAATCTATTGCATCACATTAATTTTTAAGTCAACATAACCCAAAAATGAATAACCTATAAGGAAGTGTCCAAGCCAATACTATGCAATCTATTACATTACAACTAACCTATAAATCTAAAGTCAATGTAACTTAAAAATGGATACCCTATAAGGAATGCTCCAAGCCAATACCTACATAATCTATTGCATCACATCTAAAGACAATATAACCTAAAAGGATTGATCCAAGCCAATACTAGGCAATCTATTGCATTAAGATTCAACTGCAGTTAGACAAGAAAACACATTTTAGTTTAATATTTCTCCGCACTTCACAGCGTAGCACTGAACGGAATTAGTATAGGCAATAGGGAGAGTCTCCTTCCTACAGCGGCGGCTCCCCCACCAACTGGCCATTAGTGGGTATGCGCTTATGAGAGTGTGTGAGGGAGCGAGGGACAGACGTTTACAGGCTACATTTTTATCTCATCAAGACTGGTTTCGCTAATGAGTCATGAGCAAGAAATGGAGAGACAAGAGCAAGAGTGGATGTGTTTTGGAATTGCAAGTTCGGTGTCACACCACTGTGTTTACCGGACTGAGAACTGAACAGAAAGTTGAATCCTAAGATTGTGAATTTCAACTAGTGAATTCATCCACATTACAGGGGTGCCCATCCACCCCTAGTCTCATGACGCCCCCCCCCCCCCTAAATTCAGCACCTGCCCCCCCCCACCAATAAAGTGGGCATCCCCCAAAAAAAATGTGAAAAAATAAGCTCCAATATTCAAACAAAATTAAAAGAAGATTTCCATAGGTATTGAAAAAAATTAAACCCAGTCAATAATATACAAAATGTATGTATCTTATTCTATTAAACGAGCAAGGAATTGTATGTATGTACGTATTTCCAGTCACTATCTCAAAAACGACTCTAACGATTTTGATAAAATTACGAATATAGGAGCTTTTTGGTGCAAAAATACGATTGTGCTAGGTCTCATTCCTGTAAAAACTCGCTGAAGGACACAAAAAGGAGAAATCTATCCTCAAAGGAACAGCTGATAAAAGAGAAACAGTTTTTAATCATATGGTAGGCCCATTAATGCTGTCTGGAACGCAAAAACTTCCGCGCGTACCGTGTAGTCGTAGTCTGAGCCTTGCTGTCATGTAGGAAACATATGACTGGAAAGTCAGAGCTCAGCTTATGACGCCATTATTTCTTTGGTGAAAAAAAACTTTTCTAATCACAATTTAACCCAACGAACCCATAAGACCAATAGAAGGGGCGTATGCACTAGCGTAGTATTATAGGAGGTGAAGCCAAGTCCGCCATCCATGTAGTGGATAGAAAGACGAAATCGTGTTTTCAAGAGCAGAAAATTTCAATGCGCGCTCTCCAAATAAACTGCAGTTTAACACACTTAGGATTAAGATATAACTTTCAAACTTGGCATGAGTATAGACAATTAGTTTCTAACGATAACAGTGGCATTATAAAAGTTAATGGTTACCTCTATATATTTTAATTAGTTGTTTAAAGTTATATTTTTGTCCGAGTTTCAAACCATGACATGAAAAAGTGAGTCGGCTACCAAAATTTTCATCTTTTGGGTAGAGATGTGATCAAAGTGAGAAAGTTGTACAGAAATAACGGAATGATTTTTTCATGATTTTTATTTTAATGTACGACTTATACTTTGGATGCAATGTTAGGTTCAAGTGCATCATTGAAACGCGATCGGGATGGCGCGCTGTCGTCAGCCGGCTTGCACATCCGGGACCACAAAACCAATTATTCACTTATTTCTTGTGTTTGATTCAATACTTCCTTGAAGGTTTATTATTGTAATGTAATAATATTATAGTTAGATTGTTTTTAGTAAATTGTTGATTAAATTAGTCCAACTTTTAAATCTTTCCGTTATGAACGCAAATGAACAAAATCCAAATAGGAAAATGTTTATTAGAACAATGTCGTTATTAAATAAAAATTCATCTTTCAAGTCATTGAATCATATAAATCAATGACTACATAAAGTTGAACGTTTACTCAATTTGTCTAATGGGGTAATAGCCTATTGTAAAGATCGTACTTTCACTATCCAGAATGAAATAATTTCCATATGGGCGCCAACCAAACCAACTTTGGGTTGATAAAAAAAGTATTAACTTTTAAATTTTAAGTTAAAAGAAAGTGGTAACGTTAAAATAATAAAAATTGATATTAATAAAGCTATTCTTCAAGAATTCGCGAAGACACTGAGCACAAAATATATATAACCCTTAAAATGTCACTATTAAAGCAGTATTGAATTAGCTATTAATTTATTAGCACTATTAAATTATACGCAATAATTGATATTGCAGAAGGCATAACAAGAATTAATGTTACATTCAAGATAGGCCAATTTAAACGTCTAGAACATGACTCATTTATACTCAAAATTACATTAACATTTAAAATTTGAAGGCCTAATGCTTAATAAGGCAATACATATTTAACAGAGTTTCCTAAGTTGAAAGCAAGTTTCCTAACAAGTTATATTTAGATCAACCTAGGAATTAATAATAATGACATAAAACAAGATTAACCTTGGCCTATCCCTAACATGGGGTAGGCTAAGCAATATACAATGAGTTCAATCAGGATCCTGAATTAAAATGATAGGTTTTACATAAAACATGATTACTGGAACAGTGTATTCAATTTGTGGACCTACATTTCAATTTAAAACTTAGAGACATTGCATTACAAGAAAATTGAGTAAATATACTAAAATAACTAAGATGATCACCAATCTATAAACATAACTGCATAATATCCTACGATCCTTAAACTATCTGGATCGGGATTCTATCTAATATTTAACAAATAAAATGGTAACACTGAAATTCAAGTAGGCTAATCAAATCATCGACTTTCTTCCTCCTCCAATACTCCTTCATCCTGACACTCTGAGCAATTCGTCTTTCTTGAGACCAAGTTTCAATTTTTGGCTCATCTGGAAAATCATTTACTATTAACTTCCTTCTTAGGCCTGCCCTATCAAAAAAATCAATTACTGTAATATCCAATCCCTGCATATCTTTTTTAGATTCTATAAACCAACTAAGTTTTGATTTTCTATTGCTTATTTTATTAAATATTTTATGTGTCTGTCTGTTTGGATCTATTCTAAATAAATGGGCATAAAATGCTATTCATATTATTAATTTCATATTATTCTATTATGATTTTATTGTTCAAATAGCCTACATTGGAATAAATGATCAGATAGACACAATTAGTATTTACTAATTATGATGTTTGAAATTTAGCAGTTTAAAAAATTGCAAGTTGATTCAAAGAAAACCAGCTTGATTCAACAAATTATTGCCCTAACTAATGATGCAATAGTTGATTCTCTCAATTAGTATTGAATCGAAGAGTAAGTCCCAATTCAATCAAATTTGAAATTAAATTTGCATCTTGATAATAGTTTAATGTTGATAAGACTAAAATTATATGAAAACATAGTAGCCTACTTTAAAAAAAGCATAGGATGATATCTTAAAATAATTTATTCCAATATAGGCTATTTGGACAATAAAATCAAAATAGAATAATATGAAACTGATAGTTGATGATCTGATTAGCATACTTGGATTTCAGTGCTAAGATTTACTTTATTTAAATTGTAAAAATATATATGTAAATTTAGAATAAGTAGCAAAAACTGGCTTCTCAAGCGCTCGCCACTTGGGTGAGTCATCCCTGCGCCGCCATCTTTGTAGTGGACGATCGCATAACAAGTGGCTTCCCCTCGGCGACAAGAAGCCCCTTCTATTGGTCTTATGTGTTCGCTGATTTAACCATACAAAAAATAACATAATTTGTCATTTTTTCATATTTTTTGGATATTTTGTATTACAGTACAATAACTCTGGGTCTAGGCAAGCTAGGAAGATCGGAAAGCCGGAAATACTATAAAACTCATGAAAATTTGGCTAATTATAATAGCTCAATTTGAAAAATGTTTTTTTTTTTAGATTTTAATGTCAATTTAGTGGCCGTAGCCGAGTGGGTTAAGTGCTGGTTTGCTAGCCCAAAGGTCCCGGGTTCGATCCCAGTTCTGACCGAAAGATTTTACCTTGGGCCACTCCCGTGTTTCGGAGGACACATTAAACTGTCGGTCCCGGCTGCCTAAAAACAGTCGTTGAGTCACGTCAGAGGCCCTGAACTTATTCAGGTGCGACCTGATAACTCTGACACCAGACCTGAGCCAGCCAGGTCACACGATATTATTATTATTATTATGTCAATGATGTGGAAGAGAAAGATATTACCTACAATTTGAGACCAACTTTGCATTTTTATTTTGAGTAGTTACAAAGTTCTTGAAAAATCGACATTTTCCAAGTACAGTAGAAAGCCTACATTACACTTCCAAGAAGAATTACAAATTAAGTTAAATGTTACAAGTATGAATTTGGGTCGTTTCAATGAGCCATTAGACAAGGTGTGAGAAGCCGTTCTTGAGTGAGGGGTTACAAAGTGGTATCCCATCAACCCAACCACCACCTATCTTGAAAAATTACAGTTCTACGAGCTGGTAAACTCGAAATTCAGATTGTTACTCAAAATACATATATGTAGTGTCTGAAAGAACATTTTTACCAATTGGAATTAACATTATTGTTGATTTGCTTGTGCACTAGCTTATGATGGAAGATGTTGAGATGAGGTGGGACCACGGTATTTATATAGAAACGTTACTTGTTGAATTTTGTGGTGAATTTTTTTTTGTGACATCCAAACACCCCAGGAAACAATAATCCGTTGGAATTTTTTGGGGGTCGCGATTATTTCACATTAAAATTTAAGTTTTCCAGTGGTACTATTTTTCTTAGGCGCAAGAAAATATTTCCATTTGTGAAAATCCGCAGTGTCAAAAATCGTGACTTTCTTCAAGTTTGATAATCAGCTGACTCACTAATAAATAATTCTTGTTTGAGGCACGGCTATGAGGCATGCCTTCTCTCAGCTCTAATGAATTGGAAAATTTCAATTGATTTGTATCAGCTGTGTTTCCCTTTTGAATAGAATCGATTTTCCTAACAATGTTTAAAAAAAATTATTATTTTAAATAAAATCTGTCCTATATCTTTTGCAATATTCTTAAAATATAAGTCAATTTTTTTTAAATAATTGGTTTTGTAGTTTCTGTGTAAAAGCGTAATAAACAAAAAAAAAACCATTTTGCTTTTAATGATTTCCGGTAATTAAGTTAGTTGCATGCGGTTACTTGAAGAAGAAAAAACCTAGTCATTCTTGTACTGGGTGTCGTGGTGAATGAATCTGTTTTTGTGTGTTTGCTCAAGGTATTGTTGTGTGGTAATTTATGGCGTGTGTGAAGTGACATTTCTGGAGTCAATAAAAATGAATGATTAAGACATTTTAAATTTTTTAATACATCACAAAGTGATAAAAGAAAAAATTGACTGTCCGAACTGTGGAGATGATCTCTACATGAATCGGGGCACTCTCATGTTTAGATGCCAGAAGAAGGTGGTGCTTGGCAAGAAGGCGGCAAGAATTTGTGGGTTTGCCGGGTCAGCCAGAGTGGGGTCTTTTTTTGAGAACACCAAATCACATTGAGAGGGATGGACCACAAGGTTTGTGAGTGTTGCTCTTTTATATATGCATGTAACAGTGACTTCATGATAGCAAAGGTTAGGCGCGCGGTTAGGTATTTTGTGAAGTAGTTCAGTCACATCTAGCCTAGGTTAGGTTAGGTTAGGAATTGTTATATTAAAAAAATTCAACAACTAATGTTTCTATATAATTACCAAAATAATAAAGGTATGAGGTGGTTCAGTCACATCTAGCTAGGTTAGGTTAGGTTTGGTTATGCGCGCTTTGCGCGCACTGCGTTTGGGGAAGGTAGTGTTTTGCAAATGTTTTATTCACTTGGTTTACATTGTTTTAAGATTTGGAACTCCTCACACGTTTGCAATTTATGAATTTTTCAAATAAAAATATAAATTTTTATGGAAAATGTTTTTTTCGAAAATTTCAATTTTTTTGTGAAATAATCGCGACCCCCAAAAAATCCAACGGATTATTGTTTCCTGGGGTGTGTAGATGTCACAAAAAAAATTCACCACAAAATTCAACAAGTAACGTTTCTATATAATTACCGGGACCACTTCACAGCATAACGCGTCGTTAATCCCCTTCCCACAGCATTATCTTCGATCTTCAAGATACACATAATTGCCCCAAACATTTAACCCCCTCCCCCCCGAGCGGAGCTCGGTCTCCCGATATTATTAAAACTAAAAGAAGATTTATGTAGGCAGGAGTGCCCACAGGGGAGGGGCTATGACGCAGACTGCGTCATTGAAATTCTTGGGGGGGGGGGGGGGGTTCCAAGAAACTTTTTGGGTGCTTAATTTTCGAAATTGAGAAATACCGGAGCTCTGACTCATCTGGTCTCGGCTGGTCCGGGGTCCTCCCTCGGAAAATGTTTGAAAATTACACTTGAATTGGTGCATTTTAAATGCATTTGAGCATGGTTAGTAATGCACATATAATATTACATAATATGCAAAATACCAAGCTAGTTTAGATCTGGTTTAAAATAAATGATTTTATTGTAGATTTAAATAGCTGGAGCTCCACTCCGATGTGCTCCGGCTGACATTAAGCCCTGGATTCTTTACATAGGTAAAATTTTTTTTGTAAAGGTAAAAAAGAAATAGCTTCATAACTTCCTGCACAAATACTAAACATAACTATTTTAGCTGATTCATATTCAATAATGTAGTATAATAATAATTATAAATCTATTGTCATTAATGTTTTGAACAATGTAAAATATTCAAAATTTGTGAAGAGAGCAGTTTTGGACTGGAGTCTGTTGCTTCTTCACATTCATTATAATTTTGTCACAATAAATAAATAAATAGACATTCTATGTGGTGACTTCATAATATATTTTTGAATATCATCACGTTAAACACGGTTTCAATCTAGCCCCCCCCCCTCCTGTGGGCACCCCTGCACTTAAAAATCTGATTCTGATTAATAAAAATATGAAAATTTTAGTATTAGTATACTGCAACTGTAAATGCACTAACGTAATGTACACACCCGCAGACCCGCCATGACGCGGGGGGGGGGGGGGGGGCCGGGCTATAAGGAGGCCCGGACTGGAAATATATTTTTTCAAGAAATAGTCCGTGCCCAGACTGAAATATACATATTTCTTCAAAAGAAATAAAACTGAAACACTGAAGGAAGAAAGAAAGAATGGGCTAAATATTGTCAGGTCAATGTTTATTGTTCACTTTATCAATTTGCTGATAGATTTAGTGGAGGAATTTAGAAGCAGGATGTGGTGACTTCACTCTTCAGGAATGGAGACATACAGAGGACAAAACACTCTTTAGACAAACTTATGTAGACTGTTATAAATCATGATGGCTATGTCTCCACAGTGCAAATATTTTTTTTTTTTTTTTTATTTATTTATTTTATTTGCCAAAAAAAAAACGATACAAGAAAATATTTAAATGTACATTATATCTTATACTTGGCACAGCTAGCAAAGTGAACACTTGTGCGCCAGCTGCGAGTTCATCATAGACATACAAATACAAAAAACAAAATACAAAAAATACAACAAATGTATAGCTTTCGGTTAACCAATGACACAAAACATTTCATGTCACAAAAACAGATCTCATCTTCTCATAGACAATAAAAGAATATAATAATAATTTGACCAATAAATACTAATAAAACAATTAATACCAATACACTAATACAATACCCAGAAAATAGCAATATATCAATAAATAATTAGACAGTATAGACAATATTTATATAATAATTAATTTTTTTTGTGCTTTAGGTAAAGTGAAATAAATATTATGTTTAACCCAGGTGAATATTTCTGTTTTGAGAGACTTCGTAATCTTTTGATAGATAAATTTTATAGGGATTTTGTTTGAAACTATGTTACAAAGGTAGTTAAATTGATGTTTACAGACTGTCAGTCTTGCAAAGTTGACATTGAAAGTGTTTGACACTGCTGGACGAGTTTCATAAGGAATATTTCTGGTTACAAGATTACTGTTATTCTTATTCAGGTACAGAACAATTTTCAATACATACATCTGCCTTAGGGTTGGAACATCTAACTCATCAAAAATCTTTCTGCTAGAGTAACGCCTTGGTCTACCCAAAGCCGCTCTTATCAAATGTTTCTGTAATGAGAATGTCTTATTAAAATATGAATCAAGTGCTCCACCCCATGCTTCAATTGCATACTGGAACAATGAGTGGGCATAAGCAAAATAAATCGTTCTAATTATATTGATGTCTTTCAATTTATAAGTTTATTTTTTTTTTTTTTTTAAATATTAGAGGAAATTAATATTATTTTCTCATCAAATTCCTCAATGTATATTAGCATATACGAAGTAATGCGAAATGGGGGGGTTGTCTAGAAATGAAAGTCAATATTTTTCTACATACAGTATTTTTAATCCAGTCTCTTGAATCGTCCTGTTGGATGCATGTAGGCCTACACGTGTCCGGTAAATTGGCCTAGAGTAAACCATATGTATATTAATTGAGTTCGTGATTGTGAGTTAAATTATTTGGAGTGCCATTTTTTTTTTCATTTCTATTCTATTTTTCAACATGCTGCGTTTATGGTATTGTGATGTTAAACGGTCATGTTTTAGTTATTTCTATTTTTGATCGACTAGTACATTTTTGAACAATGTTTAGAAGGAATATTTATACCCTTGTTTTCGGATAAAAATCGTAGATTATTGTCAATTTTTTTAGAATTTTTAGGACATGTGCACTACAAGTTCACACTTCTAGCATAGGGAAAATAACATTGACTCGTGACCTTGACCGCGTTTTCTACCGCGATATTTTAAAAGATCAAACTCGTTTGGAGAAAATATTGAATATTAAGTATTATAAAAAACTATGCTTGTGCAGAAATTAATTTTTATATATTCTTGTGACACAAAAATCTTAGATTATTGTCAATTTTTTCATAATTTTTTAGACACATGCGCTACAAGTTCACGGAGCTCGCTGAATGGCTTGGAGAGAAGCGTAAACGAATAACGACATCGAATTCCTGGATTTCTTGTTCCATGACAAACTGCGTTGTTAATATTAACTTTTCATGTGAAATTTAACGACTTGCAGTCAAATTTGACTGCAAGTCGTTAAATTTCACATGAAAAGTTGACATCGAATTTTGGAAGGATTAGTAAGAGGACGCCACTCACTGGTTGTCAAAATATTGTTCTTGAACTTTTGTATGGGGGCGCTAAAAGTTCTTCAGCCATGAAATATGGAGATAAATAAGAAGGCTGCTCTTAAAAAAAGTTGCTGAGATGACCAGGAAATAATAATGAAATGTTGTCTGTTTCCTGATGCCAATAATACTATTAATTTTACTGTACTGTATTAGTCTATTCCAGAATAAAAGCAAAGCCCAAATCTGTTCTAGGTTACAACATTAATGCACTGTAGTGTTATGAAAATATCAGTTGAAGAGTATAAAAAAATTACCAAATAAACACACTATTCATAACAAGATAAACAGTACTAATATTACAGTCATAAATATAAAGTAAATCAGTACTGTATCTAAAATAATATAATAATAAATAAAAAATCTACTAATTAAGAAAAAGAATAACAAAAATAAGAGAATTAAAAACCTGTTGAATTGAAATAAATAAACTAAAAATTAAAGACCCGGGTGTCAGCTTGGTCCAGTGTATTCTTGCACCTCAATAATCCAATCCGGATTACAAAATAAGCAGTTCTCACATTTTGAAACATGAAGTTGCCCCTGTATTTGAAAAATAGGGGTGAAGGGGAGGGGAACATTCCATTTTTTGGGTCATGTTGACGTTAGATTTATAGGTTAGATTTAATGCAATAGATTGCCTAGTATTGGCTTGGATCAATCCTTTTAGGTTATATTGTCTTTAGATGTAATGCAATAGATTATGTAGGTATTGGCTTGGAGCATTCCTTATAGGGTATCCATTTTTAAGTTACATTGACTTTAGATTTATAGGTTAGTTGTAATGTAATAGATTGCATAGTATTGGCTTGGACACTTCCTTATAGGTTATTCATTTTTGGGTTATGTTGACTTAAAAATTAATGTGATGCAATAGATTACATAGTATTGGCTTGGATCATTCCTTATGGGTTATAAATTTTTAAGTTATGTTGACTTTAGATTTATGGGTTATATGTAATGCAATAGATTGCATAGTATTGGCTTGGACCAGTCCTTATAGGTTATCAATTTTCGGGTAATGTTGACTTTAGATTTATAGGTTAGATTTACTGCAATAGATTGCATATTATTAACTTGGATCAATCCTTATAGGGTATTCATTTTAAGTTATGTTGACTTTGGATTTATAGGATAGATTAAATGCAATAGGTTGCTTAGTATTAGCTTGGAGCAATCCTTATAGGTTATATTGTATTTAGATCATGTAGTATTGGCTTAGACCATTCCATATAGGTTATCAAATTTTGGGTATAGTTTGAGCAGAAAAGATTATAAATACAATACATATATATATTTTAAGGTACAGTACGGTACAGCAGACATTATGGATGCAATTGTTTAAAAAAATAAAAAACATAACAAAAATAGAGCTTGGATCTGAGAGATGAATTATACAAAGAGGCCATTCTTACACTTAACCTTTTAGAAGAGGAAGAAGAAGAAGTAGAGTAGAGATATCTACTCCTTGTCTCACTGGTCCCACACACCAGCTGTTCTTCTGGTTTCATCTGTATGACGTCACTGCTGCATTCCAATGCTATCTATGCAGGAAAAATGTGACTGTGCAACTGCAAAACTGCATTACGTAATCACTGACCTTAACATTCTGGCGCCAGTCCAATGAAGGCAGTTTCAACGAGAAAGATAAAGAGGAAGAGAGAGCAAGAGCGATGGTGAGGGGAAGAGTGATCAAGAGAGAGAGGATGACGTAGAGGAAGGGGGAGAAGGAGAGAAAGAGAAATAAAAAAGAGGAAGAAGAAGAGGAAGAGAGTTGTCAGCTATTGCTCTTCTCTTTGCTCTCTTCTTATTGTCTCCACGTTCGTTCGTAATATCAGAGCCAGCTGCTCTCATGGTAACCGGTTCGCTGCTTTTCAGCAGGGTAAATTTTCAACTCGTTCTTCTCGTCTCTTCTTTATTCCGATCTTCGCATTCTTCTCAGCGTTACTGTAGTTTGTTAATGTTCATTAGGGAGCGAGAACAATAGAGATAGCAAGAGTGTGGTTGAGGGGAAGAGAAATCAAGAGATAGCGAGAGAGAGCGAGAGGGTAAGAGAGAGCGAGAGATAGAGCGAGAGAGAGCGTGAGAGAGAGCTAGATATTTATTTATTTATTCATTACATCAATCACAATCAACTTATTAGGTTAAAGAAACAGACATAAAGTCCAAAACTTCTTTTCATCCCAATTTGAATAAAACTGTCCAAATTAAGGTTATGTCTCACTTTTCACTTCTTTAATAATTTACACTATAAATATAAAACATTTACACTAAATACATTTTCAATTTTGAATTTCGAAGATTGATATTGAGACTCGACCGAAGTTTGTTATCCATTCAGTAACTGTACCATTTAGATTCCATTATTCCCCGGGGTTGCTGGGAGGGAAGTCTCAGCGGAAACACATTATTTTTTAATGTTATGAAAAGACCAAAATTTTATAATCACTTTACTGTGTTCGAACTACTACACTACATTGGAAGATCCAGGTATCTAGAGAGAAAGAGAATGAGGGTGAAGAGGGGAATGGGTCCGGAAGGTTGTGGCGAGCGGGGGGCTGAATCTGTCCTTTTTATACTACTTCTGTAAACATTGCTTCACCCACTACACTCTTGCTAATGATGGTGAGCAAAGGATGGCAGAACATGAGAAGTATCGTGCCAACAACAAGACGGCTAGGATGATCATGCCACAGCTGAAAGATGGGAAACCACCAACATTGAAGTTTGAGAAGCACTTGAGGAAGTTCAGACTGCCACTTGTAGTGTATGCAGACTTCAAGTATCTGCTGGAGACACCTGCCCTAGAAGAGGGTGATGTGGAGGGGGAAGCTCCAGAGAGATGGATTGGGAAGCAGACAAAAGTGATACAATACCACAATGCAATGAGCTATTGCATGTACTTTGTGAGAGATGAGACACAATTTCCTTTATGGCTGACTCTGAGCAGTTACATACCTCAGGAACTGATTGTCTACAGAGGTCACAATGCAGCCGAACACTTCATGAGTCAGCTCAGCCACTATGCAAAAATTATTGCTGATACCATTGACATGTTGGGTATTGGAATGATGCCACTCACCAATCAACAAAAAGCTGCACATGATGCTGCTACACACTGTGAAGCTTGTAATAAAAAGTTTGGCAGAGACAAAGTGTATGATCATTGTCATATGACTGGTTTCTATAGAAATGCACCATGCAATCTGGAAAGACAGCGCCAGACCTTCATTCCAGTTTTTCTGCACAATTCATCCAACTATGATACACATCTGCTCTATCCTCAAAACGGTGTCAACAAGAATAGGATCAAAGTCATTCCACACACATCTGAAAAGTACATCAGCTTCACTAAACACGTTTCCAATCAACTCCACCTGAGATTCATAGATACATTTAGATTCACACCAGACAGTTTGTATACATTGGTATCAAATTTGCGCAAGTCTGCACATAATGACATGGACATTCCAAATGTGCTGAAACATACTGCTAAACATTCCAAGACAAGACTTGATCTTGTGACATGTAAAGGAGTGTTCCCTTATGATTATTGTGATTCATGGGAGAAACTGGAAGAAACTTCCCTACCACCAAAGGAAGCATTCTTCAGCAAGCTGACAGATCGTGGAATCAGTGATGAGGACTATGCCCATGCACAACTGGTCTGGCAACATTTTGGATGTAGAACACTAGGGGTCTACAGTGACCTTTACCTAAAGATGGATGTTCTACTCTTGGCTGATGTGTTTGAAAGTTTCAGGGACATGTGCATAAAAAACTACAATCTTGACTGTGCCAACTACTTCACTGCACCAGGATTCTCATTTGATGCCATGCTGGAATACACACAGGTGGAATTGGAACTTCTCAGCGATTACGATATGTACATGTTTGTTGAAAGAGGTATCCAAGGAGGAATAACTACATGTGTCCACCGCCATTCGGTTGCCAACAACAAATACACAGGTGTACCACTGGATCCAGAGAAACCAATATCCTACTTGCTGTACACAGATGCCAACAATCTTTATGGATGGGCTATGAGCAACCCACTACCTTGCCGAAAATTTTGATGGATGTGTCGAGAAGAACTGGAGGAGGTGGCTGCTTACATAGATAGAATCCCAGACAATCAGCAAATGGGATACATCCTAGAAGTCAACGTTGGGTATCCTCAAGAGCTACATGATGATCACAATGACTTCCCCTTTCTTCCAGAGAGCCAGAAGACTCCCAAGTCAGGATATGTGAGGCTAATGACAACACTGCAGAACTGCAAGGAGTATGTATGTCATTATAGACTCCTGAAACAGGCTGTGAATCATGGACTGAAAATTGTCAAAGTTCTCAGTGGAATTTCATTCCAGCAAGAAGACTTTTTGGCCCCATACATCCAACTCAACACACAAGTATGTCAGAAATCTGTAAACAAATCTGAAAAGAATTTCTTCAAGCTAATGAATAATGTGGTCTTTGGAAAAACAATGGAGAATGTTAAGAACAGAATGAACATGGAGCTGGTCAATTGTGAGAGGAGGTTGAAGAGACTGGTGGCACGTCCAACATTCAAAGATCACATCATATTTGGTGACAACATATGCGCTGTGACACTCCATCAAGACAAGGTTGTATTGGACAAGCCTATATATATTGGACTGACTGTACTTGATGTGAGCAAAATTCTAATGTACAAGTTTCACTACGATGTGATGAAACCTATTTATGGAAACCGACTCAAACTGTTATACCAGGACACTGACAGCTTGTTCTACAATGTCCAAACTGAAGATATGTATATGGATATCATGAATATAGACAAGCTGAGAGACGTATTTGACACATCAGAGTACCCAGCCAACCACCCATGCTACTCTGAGACAAACAAGATCATACTGGGGAAATTCAAGGATGAATATGCAGCTTGAGCCCCCTATGAGTATGTCGGCCTGCGATCCAAGCTGTATGCATGCAGATGCTATGTTACAGATGAAACACAACTGAAGAGTGGCCTTATCAAGAAGGCAAAGGGAGTGAGACAACCAATTCTTGGACAGGAGCTTCCAAAACGTCATACTGATGCAGAGCGGTACATAGTCTTTCAGGACTATATTGACTGTCTCTATGGTGGAAAGGACATCTATAGAGATCAGGTGATGTTCTGTACCAGGAAACATAGAATCATGACCACCATTCAGAAGAAGAAAGCACTCAGTAAGGCTGATGAAAAACGGTACATTCTTGAAGATGGAATCACTACTCTTGCATATGGACAATGCAACATTGTCAATGAAACTCCAGTATTCAGTGATGATGGGTTTGAGGAGGAGGTGGAGGAGTACAACACTGAAAATGATCAAGAAAATGAGTTAGCAGCAGCATCAAGGGCAGCATTGATAGCTGCAGATACAGCAATAGCAGAAAACATATTAACTATGGAGGCATCTAGAACGTTGATGTCAATGGCAGCAAAAGCAACAACTTCATCAACAGTACCGTTTGTACCAACAGATGTTCTTGAGATAGAACAAGGCAGTTGCAAACGTTCAGCAGCAGATAGCAGTACTAGTTAAGTTATCCACATATCCGATGATGATGAGCCAGCAGCAGATAGCAGTCAAGTGATCCACATATCCGATGATGATGAGCAACCAGCTAAACAATCACGTGTTGATGATTTCAATGTTGATGATTACAAGGAATATGACAACTTTACAAATGGCGGGATATCACAGTACATTATACTCAGAGCATTGTTGGAAAAATGAAGAAGGAGTGGAAGACATGAGTCATACATCCGCTGATAAGAAATTGCTGAGTCTGCATAAACTATAGTATAAATATGGGAGGCAGAGCAAGCATTTGGCATAAACAATCATGATTCGAGCTGTGCTGTATCTCGTGCTGGCTACAAGTGTCTACACTAGCCAACTGGATCCAAAGTATAGGACTCAGACTTTCCTGTGGCAATGAGATCATGGCCTTGATCAAGCAAACAAGTTTCACATGCGTCAGTGCCTGATGTCAAGAATGGTGCTACATTGGAATACAACACAGGATCCTATTGATACAATGAGGCCTTGACGTCAACAAGTGGTACATGAAGTTGGCTGGAGGGAAAAACTTGGACAAAGACCCGTGCCAAAGATTCCACTGCACACAAGATCTGCGCACCTGCATCCACTCATCATTTTCATTGCTAGACTTCCTTGAGACCATCATCGGCAGATCAGAAGAGGTTTGTGAGCTGTACTGTGAGGATGTGTCAACTGCAGCACCAGCAACAACAACTGTAGCACATGCTGGGCAGAAGGATACCTGTGACACCTATTGCAGAGAAATCTACAGACAACCGCCACCAATCAGCAATGGAGCAAACTCACGAATTTAAGCCATACTGCAAATTTGTTACTTGTTCACTAACCTCATGCAACAGATGGATTGTGCAGCCTATATTCACTGTTGGAGGAGAAGAGCCTGAACCATTCTTAACAACCAAAAATTTTCTGCAAGTAATGAGGAGAACCTTTCATTTCGCTTCATCAGTGTTGATGTGTGCCAATAGAACATCAGTATATGTGGAGTTCCCATATGGTCACACTTATCGTGAGATGCAGAATGACTTGGGAATGCTCAGGATGTGGGTGGTGCTTGATATACTCGATTGACATCAGCCACTGTGCATCTGCACACATGCATCCACCCATCATCATCATCATCTGATCAGAAGAGGTTAGTGAGCCGTACTGTGAGGACATGTCAACTGCAGCAGCAACCACAACTGTAGCACGAGCTGAAGGATACCCTGTGACTGTCACCAATGGATTCATACTGCCTATACTGGAGATGCGATACTTGTTCATCATCAGTGAGCAGCAAATGGATTGTGCTGCCAGTATTTACCATTGGAGGACAATACTATGAACCATTTTGATCAACTTACTATTTCCTGCAGTCAATGAAGAATGCCTTCTACAATGCTTCGGAAGTACGCCTCTGCATCAATGGAAGAACAGTATATGTGGAGTTCCCATCTAGTACATCATATTGTGATGTGTTGCACGACTTGAGACATTTCCGCAAGTGGGTGGTGATTGATAGACTTGATTGAAATTAACTTTTTTAAAAATATTTCATGTAGTTTGAATGAAATCAACCTCTAACAGTATTTCTTGATAATAATAAAGAATTGTATTTGATAACCATGGCCATTTTTTAGAACCAAGAATACTCTATAAGACAAGTCCATGTGGGGCTGTGTCTGTTGCAAATAGATCTTGCATTCAACTTGTCTGTATGACATCATGCAGGACATGTCTGTGTGTGCACAATTGCACAACATTATGCAAGATCTTAAAGTTCATGTGTGCTGTTACAAAGACAAATAGAAAATCATCTTGCATTCAACTTGTCTGTATGACGTCACAGCTATGCAGGAAAAAACTTGTCTATGTGCAAGACAATTTTCTATTTGCAACAGTCCATGTGGGGCTGAGACAAGTGCTAGAGCTGCACACCAGTGTAGGAGGTAGAAAATGAAAAGATGAAAGATTATCAGAAAACATGTTTATTCAGGAATATAGAATTTTAACTAATTCGAACTAATTACCTGTTCAATATCACATTTGGGTGCACAAAGTCCAGTAATATTTTCTCTGCGTAATAACTCAACTGCTGTGTCTTCATTAAGAACCCTCTTGTTTCTGACAACGATTTTCAATGTTCTCTGTCCAATAATGGAGTATCTCAATTCGATTGGGGTTAGCTCAGGTTTAGAAAGCTCTTGTGCAGCAGCCGCCTTCAACAGACCAATTGATTTTACAATTACCCCCAAAGCAATGGCCAGCTGCTTGTTTACCACCTCATAGTTATAGGCCGCCAGCTCCAATGCCCATGTAGCATCCTAAAGCGGCGATGCCTTATAATTCGTATCACGATTTCATCAGCCCCCACATAATTGGGACTGTATGGTGGCAGCGGGGCATACATATCCATTGCACTGATTAGAATTCTATGCTGGAGTTCCAACTCACGATGTGATGCATGGTCAATGCTGCCCCACCATGCCATGTTTGGAATTTGTGGTGCCTGATGTGGAGGTACAATGGGCTGAGGATGCTGCTGCCACTGCCTTGATGCTGGGGGCAACTGCATTGATGCCGGTGGTGGGGGTAACTACCTTGATGCTTGCGGTGGGGGCAACTGCCTTGATGCCAGTGGTGGGGGTAACTGCCTTGATGCTTGCGGTGGGGGCGACTGCCTTGATGCTGGTGGTGGGGGTAACTGCCTTGATGCTGGTGGTGGTTGCCTTGCTGCTGGCGGTGGGGGTGACTGCCTCAATGCTTGTGGTGGTCACCTTGATGCTGGCGGTGACTGCCTTGATGCTGGCGGTGACTGCCTTGATGCTTGTGATGGTGGTCGCCTTGATGCTGGTGGTGAATGTCATTCAACTATTGGAGCGCTTTCCAAGTTAGGAATGGATTCCCATGTGGAAAGCAGCTTCTCAATTATCACCTGCATACCACTGCTGGGAGGTGATACTGCTGTGGTGGAGGAGCCAGCAGCAATGTTGTTGGTAGCAGTGACATCTTGAGCAGCACTGTCAACTTGAGCAGCAGTGTCTTGAGCAACAGCAGCAGTGACATCTTGAGCAGCAACATCTTGAGCAGCAACAGTGGCAGTGCTGGTATTGGCGGTCCTAGGTGGAGTTTGCAGCTGCCTGAGGAGCTCCTCTTTGAATGCAGCTAACGCCTTGTCCACTATTTTGGATAACTGCTGGGTTGGATCCATTCCATCTGGTTGAACACTGAGAGAACACTGAGATCACTTTTTGCATACAAACTCTCTCTATAACTCTGATGTGAAGACTGAAATTGATTGAATTTTTGGGCAGTATATATACTAAAGTGAGATATCAAAAACATAATGTCTTAGTAAACAAGTTCAAAAAGGTTAAGGTGATAGCAACTGACAAACAATGCAGGCTGAATGATCTTTCTAGGAAAGCATGAGAGAAAGGTTAGCTGAACAAATGTAAAAAGTGTTGCACAATGAGAATGATAGCAGGGAAGGTCATGATGACGCACATCCTTTTCAATGACAATTGGGTCGATTGTGTTAGCAATCAGCTTCAAAAAAGATCATGCTGACGCACATCCTTCAATGTCAAAAGTGTTGGAATGATAACAGAGTATGACGCACATCCTGTGTTGTGAAAAACAACTATATATAAAGTCACATGTTCACTTGATGAGCATCAGTATGGAGAAGACTGTGATAGCATGTGAACTGCACATGCCAGCTCGTTGGAATTTTCCGATGAGGATGGTTACAGTGAAAGGTCTTGATAACCTCTATCAGGCTGACCTTGTTGAAATGATACCATATGCAAAGCAGAACGAAAGTTACAAATACATCATCACAGCTATAAACTGTCTCAGCAAGTATGCATATGCGTTACCGATAAAAACAAAGACATCCGAGGAAGTGGTCAAGGCAATGCGTCCTATATTCGAATGGCATCCAATGAAAAACCTTCAAACGGATGACGGCAAAGAGTGGTTCAATACAAAGTTTTCAAGACTTGTGAAACAATATGACGTCAATCACTATTCATCGTATTCAGATAAGAAGGCATTGATAGTGGAATGTTTCAACAGGACTCTGAAACGGTTAATGTGGATCAAGTTCACTGAGAGAGGATCCTACAAGTAGACAGGCGTCCTTGACTTGCTGGTGAAGGAATACAATGAAAGGATACATCATACAATGAGCATGTGTCCAGCCAATGTTAAGAAGAAGCACGAAACTATACTCTTGAGCAGACTGAGAGAACAGCGCAAAGAATATCATAAGAGTTTGCAGAACAAGGTGCAAAACAGGTTTTATCCTGGGCCCGGTCAATCAATTGAACCGGGTGATAAGGTGCGCATAAGCAAGTATAAAACCGTGTTCAACAAGGGTTACCTGCCCAATTGGACAAATGAACTGTTCACTGTCACACGTGTGAGACCTACTGTACCTGTGACATATGAGCTGGAAGACAGTGGAGGACAACCTGTGCAAGGAGGATTCTATGCAAAAGAGATTGTCAAAACTAAAGTGCCAGATGTGTTTGAAATTGTAAAAGTGTTGAAGAGGAGAGGTAATAAACTGTTTGTGCACTGGAAAGGATACGATAGCAGTCACGACTCTTGAATTGATAGAGCAGATTTGGTGTAATGAAACAGGTAGTGCAATGTCAACACAAGTTCAATATAATCGACTTTGATCGTGTGGCAAGTGGTTGTGGACTTGGTCCGGAAATGAACATTAAGAAGTGGCATGGACCTTTGTTCCCTCACCACCTGAGATGTATCATATGCGGACCATCGGGTTGTTGTAAAACTAATGTAATGTTCAACATGCTTTTTGATCCAAATGGTATACGCTTCTCAAACATCTATCTGTTCTCCAAGACAACATTCCAACCGAAATACGAGTTCTTGCACACTGTGATGGAAGGACTAGGACCTAAAATGAACTACATTGAGTGTGACACCTGTGAAGAGATACCTGCACCACACGAATTGCCTGCCAATTCAATAATCATTTTTGATGATGTGATCTGTGAGCAGCAGGAAGCCATCAGATGCTACTTCACCACTGGACAGCACAGCAACGTTTATGTGTTTTATTTGGCACATACCTACAGTCGCATACCAAAACAATTGATACGTGACAACTCCAATTTTCTGATTGTATTCAAACAGGATGAGCTCAATATGAAACATTTGTACAGAGATCATGTGGGAGCCGACATGACATTTGATGCATTCAAAAGTATGTGCAATGATGTGTGGTCTTCGTCTGCACATGCATTCCTTGTTATCGATAGTGCCTCAGGCAAGAATAGTGGACATTACAGAAACGGTCTTGACACTTTTTTAGCTGAAGCATAAGCTGAAAAGGCTCATTCAGTCAGTGAACACCAATCAAGATGGACGTGAAGCAGCAGCGGAAAAGGAAGCAGACTGTGGAGGACATTGCTCCAACCATCATGGAGATTGCGCAGCTACGACGCAACATCAAGAGGAAGCATAAGGAAATAACTTTGGGCAGATCATTGACTGAGGAGAAGCATATCAAAAGTTTGAAACCGATTATTGAACCACTCCAGAATATTTCATCAATGTTATCATGGAGCGAGGTGTCCCAGCAGCAGCAGCATCAGCAGCAGCACCACCACCAACACCTGCACCAGCAGCAGTGACATGTTCATTTGCACATACACTATCAACTCATATGGTACCTCCTACACCACCAATTACACCTGGCTCACCATACCCATTCAAGTTGGGTGCAGTGAAAAAATGTAAGCCACAATGGGAGAGGCCTACCACATCACCTATTATAGAAGAAGAAGAAGAAGAAGAAGAAGAGAAAACCTTGCAGACAGTTGGAAAAGCTGAAATACCTACAGCAAGCACATCAGGAGTGGGGCGGAAATTGTGGAAAGGTAGAAGTCAATTGGAGGAGGAGGAGGAGGAGAAGAAGGACTCATCCATCAATGAGGAAGAGGGGGAGGAGGAGGAGGAGGAGGAAGAGGAGAATGTGTTGATGAATACCACCCAGGAGGAAATCGATGAAAGCTTTGCCCAATCTGAACTGGCTGGAACAGCTGTAGGAGAATATGTTAAAGCATCGATGGACAACAGAGATGGTAACAGTGATAGAAAGTTTGGACCAAGAGTGGAGAATAATAGCTTATTTCTCAGGAACAAGCTGCTAACCTTTGGACCAAATGGAGACAAGATTATACTGAGCAATCCAAACAATGAAAATGAAGAGAAAATGTTCAATGTCACACCTGGAATATGCAAGCTGATTTTCAAGAAACATCCCGACTTCAGAAAGGTGAAAAAAAGTGATGAGAAGGTCTACAAGAGTGTGTTGAGCCTAACCAATATGTACAGGGCAGACTATCGTGCATATGGAAAAATTGTGAACTATAACAATCCCAAATACAAGACTGTAATCAAGAAGCTTTGAGAAGTGAAACATGGTGATGCATCATCATCATCTTCAGATACTTTGATTGCTGGACGAGGACTCAAGGCACCATTCAATTTGGTGGCTGACAGCAGGATTGAGTACATCTACTATGATGATCCCAATGAGTTGGTGGACAGACTGAGACTGTTGCATCAGTCCAAAGCTGGACAAAACACTGGACATGAGAATGAAATTAATTCAATTCTAGAAGAGTTGGTGGAAGGTGGTTACATAGTTGGCAGCACTGCACTCTAGCCTGATAAAACATGTAAACTTGAGCATGTGCATACCATTCAAGTAATGTCATCAAGCAGTGATTGAAGAATAATGGACATCCTTGGTAATATCAATGCCCGAGCAAGAAGAGTGATCAATGTTGGCAGCCCATGCAATGAAAAGGATGCTGTTAACCTAAAGGTGTGCCAGGATATGCTATGGGATTGGCGGCCAAAGACTCAGGACACTGAAACATTGCAGACTTTTGTAAGCTTGAACAATGCAGTCCTCATGGATATTAATGATCCAATCCAAGATGGAGATGGAGTCAGCAAAAAGTATTTGGAAAAAAGGATGGATGAGCCTTCAAAAGTTGTAGTTAAAAAGTGTTATGATGGACATTATTTGGTCAGATGAAAACCGAACTTTGAGTAGAGAGCAGTTGAGAGAAAACGTGTTACAGGCTTTGGGAATCCATGAGGGTATAAAACCAGATGACCAAGCTGCTGATCAACATTAGATGGCTGCTGTCCTTAGAGAGAGGAAGAGGTACAAAGGAAGAGGAGTACTTTCTGCAATCACAGATGCTGCAGGTGCAATAGTCAACAAGACGATAGACGTAGTGCCCATAGGACTTCATCTGCCCGGCTACCAGAACTGTGGACCAGGTACAAAGCTTGAGAAGCGATGGGCAGGGGGCGATCCAGGTGTCAACAGACTTGACGAAGCTTATAAGCAGCATGACATTGCATACTCAAGGAGTAGTGATACTGCTAGCAGAGCAGCAGCAGACCGGATCTTGGCTGAACAAGCTTGGAGTCAAGTGAAATCATTGGATGCAGGTGTTTTGGAAAAGGCCGCAGCACTAGCAGTGACCAACATCATGAAAGCTAAGGCAAAGTTTGGTGGAGGAGCTAAAAGGAGAACTGGACCCAAGAGGAAGAGGAGGAGGACTGGAACTAAGAGGAGGAGAACAGCAGCATCAACCAAGGGTCGAGGTCTGCACCTGAGACATCAAAAGACGGGAAATGGGGCTCGTCGCTGTTGATGCGGCAGCAGAAGATGATTGCTCTACCAGACCGAGCACTGACTGATGCAGACCTCTACAAGTCTGCATGCTGTTTGAAGCTGAAGAAATTTTGAGGAGTGTTTATGCGAGATGCTCTACCTGCTGAGGAGGGAGTGTGGCATCATCAACCTGGATGACAGCAAAGGACCTGGCACAGATTGGGTGTGCTATGTTAAGAAGGATGGCAACGTTCACTACTTTGATGGCTTTGGCAACCTGAGACCACCACAAGAATTTATCGACTACATGCATCGAGGATCAACACCAGTGACAAGGATTGAGTACAACTATGATCGGAAGCAAGAGGATCTCTACTCTCACATATGTGGACATTTATGTTTGAAATTTTTAGTTGATTGTAAAATAAATTGTGAATCTAAACACATCTGTTTTCATTTGTAGTATAGAACTTCTCAATTATTGTGGTAAGCAGTCATTAAGTTGAAGTACACTGAGCAATCAAGATGATGCTCTGCTTTGGAGGAACCAAGTCAACGCTGAGTAGTGAATTCTACCCACCCATTGATACAAGCAATGGTGTATGGGAAGTGGGACTTATCAGCTTCACAAGCTGTAACTCTATTCCAAATGTTGAGGTTGGCTACAACAATGCTTCCTAGCTCCACCAGCAGCTGAGATGCATGACGAGGATCATTCAGTGACACATGGAGAGCTCAATAACAGCAACATGACAATTGTTGATTGGTTTAGATGGGGTCTTACTAGTAAAATGGAACCAAAAAGTAGAGAAACCAGGAGCATAGGATGGAGCTTCAATGATGTGAAGAAGAAAGTGTTACCCATTGTGGGCAGTGATACCAGCGCTGCAAACAAAGTGTCTCCCAGTGTGAGCACAGATTGAAGTAAAGAAGGAAAGGTTTGGCAAACTGTTTCATTGCCTGAAGGCAGTTTTGAGTTTAACATGATCAAGGAACTGTTGGAGGCAAGATTGCATAAGCGTGGAATTAACCTACAAATGGCTATGGACATGTCAACATTGAAATGTATAGTGCTGTGCAATACTAAGCTGGACCTTACCCCGCCTGACTTATCAGGCCACCTCGACTCCTCAAGTTGTGCCTGATTGATACCAGGATTTTCTCCTGGTTGACTAGACTCAGTCGGGAAATGGGGGGGGGGGTTAGGAAAAGAGGACACACTCTTCGTAGGCTAATCCTGCTTTTTAGCAGCCTTATCCCAGCCTACTTCTTCCTTCCTTCGTCCGGAGGCTTCTGCTCACGGACAGGGTGAGTTAACACTTGGTAAGGAAGGAATGGTTGGTTCTATTATGGAACGAGGAGTCCTGGGACGGGGTTGGAACACGCGTCACTGTCTGTGAACCGCTCAGCGTGGGTGTAGGTGACAAGCTTTGGCTGTCTGAAACCGCCGAGCTCTAGGAGGATCCGCTTCTCAAACCAAGAAGTGTTTTGGGAGGGTACAGGACCGAACGTTCGCAGTCTGCAACCGCTCAATTCGGGGGCCACACTCTTCGCAGGTCTGAAACCGCTCTGAGAAGAAGGAGGAAAGGATAATTGCAGTCTGCAACCGCAAAAAGGACCTCGTTGCGTGTCTGTAACCGCAAGGGGATGAAGGAAGGGTTGTATGCAGTCTGGAACCGCAAGGGTACTCGTGGCGTGTCTGAAACCGCGACGAGGGGAAGGAGGAAAGGATATATGAAGTCTGGAACCGCACTAGGGGCTCGTTGCGTGTCTGTAACTGCACGAGAGGATGAAGGAAGGGGTGTATGCAGTCTGAAACCGCAAGGGTACTCGTGGCGTGTCTGAAACCGCGATGAGGGGATGGAGGAAAGGAATGATGCAGTCTGGAACCGCAAAGAGGAGCTCGTTGCGTGTCTGGAACCGCACAAGAAGGGTAAGGAAGGGGTGTATGCAGTCTGAAACCGCAAGGGTACTCGTGGCGTGTCTGAAACTGCAACGAGGGGATGGAGGAAAGGATAGATGCAGTCTGGAACCGCAAAGAGGAGCTCATTGCGTGTCTGGAACCGCACGAGAAGGGTAAGGAGTTGGTGAGTTGTGAGGGTAGAGGACTGAACGTTCGCAGTCTGAAACCACTCAGTTCGGGGGCAGTACTCTTCGCTGGTCTGTAATCGCTTCGAGTGGGAAGAGGAAAAAATATTTGCATTCTGAAACCGCAAGGGGACCCATGTGTGTCTGTAACCGCACGAGAGGATGTTAAGGAGTTGGTGGGTGTAAGGGTAGAGGACCGAACGTTCGCAGTCTGAAACTGCTCAGTTCGGGGGCAGTACTCTTTGCTGGTCTGAAACCGCTCTGAGAAGGAGGAGGAAAGGATATTTGCAGTCTGAAACCGCAAGGGGACCCGTGCGTGTCTGTAACCGCACGAGAGGATGGAAAGAGCGTATGCAGTCAGTAACCACAAGGCTCAGGAAGGGTGTGGGAGGAATAGGTGGAAAGGCAGGGGACTTATAGTGACAGGGGTAGCCGTCCTAACTAGGTATTTGGGTTAAGTGGCCCTTGAGTGGACTCACTTGGAATACTATTAGAACAAGCTACAAGTCGGCCACAGTTGAAGTCCCGCTGAATCAATCAGCACTGGCTGTTTTATAGGCCCGAGTGTAGGCAAAGTGCGGGGGAGGAGTAATTAATTGGGAGATGGTAGATTACCGGACCACCGGCGCGCCGAAAATGCGCGTACGGTACCCTCTTATCACCCCCCTAATTACCCCGCCGCTGCTCCACCTCGAGTGTCGCTCACTCACTTTTACGAAATTAACAATATTAATTTCGTATTTCCTGCTGTCACAAATAACTTTGTGACACCCCCGTCTTTCCTGGGGAGGGGGAGGGGGAAAGGGGAAAGGATAGCATAAGGTACCACCTTAAGAGGTGGACACCTTATGCTCGAGGAGCCACCTTAAAAGGTGAGCACCTCATGGCAATTGGTGCCGCTTCCGACACCCTTCTGGCGTCACTGCTTTCAGCATTCTCATGCCATCTAGCAGTGACAACCGGCACCAATACACGGCGATTCGTGTAGGTGCAAGGGTTGTCACCCACCCCGCGACCGAGGGCTATAGGCAGCCGGCTTTGCTTGACTCGGGTGTCAAGCAAACTGCCCTCCTATAATTAGACAGTAAGGTGCCCATTATTACGAGTTATTATCTCGCATAATAGCTTCGTATGGGGCCCTTTTCCATCTCCTCTTTCAACTCCTTCTGAGTTCTCCTTACACCCAGCCACTCGACGGCGACTGATTCTTCTTTCTCGGCTGTCCGTAAGTGGCGTGTTGTTCAACTTTATGTTTGAGACAAGCCTCACACTCACTTACGTACTTGGCTACATCGGCGTATAGTCTAGGCCAATAGTACTTCCTTACTATTTTGTTGTACGTTTGGAAGACACCTTGATGTCCCGCGGTTGGGGCATCATGATTCTGACAAAGTATTTCCTTCTGATGACTCCTGGGTATACAGAGTTTCCAACTCTCATTATCGTTACTTTCCTGAGACTTGTGACGTGGCCATATATGCCTATACAGTAGCTCACCTCTGACTGTATAGTCAGAATATTTTTCTGGTTGTTGAGCGAGTCCGGTTTTTATTTTCTTTATCCACGGATCGTTCGCTCCCTTCATGTCGACTGGGCTTACTTCCTTGGTTGGAGTAGCCGTGTCATCTACCTCCTGAGAAATGTCTGGATTGCGGGAGAGTGCATCAGGGATGATGTTAAATTTCCCTCGCCTATATTTGATTTCTGGTTTGTCCGGTTGCAAATACAGCTCTGAGGTGGTTTGCTGCATTGTTCACAAATATTTCTTTGTGGGCAGTTGGATTTCCAATGGCCCTGCTGTTTACATAGCCAACACACGGGCTCTGTATATTCAGACGACTTTTTGAGTTCGTCTCTGTTTCTGTTAAACCATTCTTCTGGTTTCCATACCAGGGCCTGTCTCTGCCTCCATGGTTCGTGAATGTTTTCCTGTACTTTATCGGTCTTAGTCATGAGTTTCTCTCCAGCTATTATCTGCTCATATTCCCGAGCAGCATTCAATAGTCCTTCCACGGAATGTATATCGCCGGCGTGTATGTATAGCTTATACCTTGGCAATAAATTTTTATAAATCCATAGTAGGATTGCGGCGTTAGAAAATCCACCTTTTCTACGCATAAGCGTCTGGAGGGCCCCTGCATAATCGTCTACAGTCTCTCCTTCTTGCTGCTTTCTGGCAATGATTTGTCTCTCCAAGTCATCGCCGTATGAGCTGGGATAGTAAAGAGCTTTAAAATCCCGCAAAAAATCGGCCCATGAGTGCCACTGATGCTTATTATTTCGCATCCATAGTATAGCTTTGTCTGCTAGTAGCTCAGGGAGGGCGATTAACAATTGTTCTCCCATATATCCATATGCTTGTTGGAGTTCCTCCAACCTCTCCACAAAACTAGGAGCATCTGATAGCCCATTATATGAGAGCTTCCAACTCCAATTTTCGGGCCGACTGAACTCCACGTTCTGACCCATATCTTGACTGTGAGTTCCTGCATAGACATCACTGCCGCTAGCTTCGGCTGGGGATGTCCTGCGGACAGTCTGCTTCCTATGATGTTCAACAAGTCTTTTCCTTAGCTCAAATAGAACACCATTGCTGGGCAACCCCCAATCTTCTAATAAACCTACTGCTTCTTCTTTGCGTAGTCTATATATCCAAGATACATTTGGATCGAATGAATAATCTTTAGGATCTTCATCCTGGGATACTTGCTGCACTCCCTGTTATATGTCCTCGCCTTTATCGCTCATTTCAGCTATTGATAGCTCCTTTTTCGTGTCCTTTTTCGAGCCCCCTATGTTGGGCGCCAATCTATCAGGCCCCACGTTGGGCACCAATCTATCAGGCCACCTCGACTCCTCCTCGAGTTGTGCCTGATTAATACCAGGATTTTCTCCTGGTTGACTAGACTCAGTCGGGAAATGGGGGGGGGTTAGAAGAAGAGGACACACTCTTCGTAGGCTTATCCTGCTTTTTAGCAGCCTTATCCCAGCCTACTTCTTCCTTCCTTCGTCCGGAGGAGAAGGAGTAATTAATTGGGAGATGGTAGATTACTGGACCACTGGCACGCCGAAAATGCGCGTAGGGTACCCTCTTACCACCCACCTAATTACCCCGCCGCTGCTCCACCTCGAGTGTTGCTCACTCACTTTTACGAAATTAACAATATTAATTTCGTATTTCCTGCCGTCACAAATCACTTTGTGACAGACTCAATAGGCAAACTGCTGGGTTTCAACAGGATCCTGGAAGCTGACAAGGAGGCTAGAGGTGACTCAACCATGATGATTAACCTCCCCAATGTGGTGCGTGTGAAATGTAACATAGCGAGCGGCTCCTACTCAAATGGAATCAAGAATCATGTTATCTATGAGTTCTACCCGTCAGTGGACCCATGCTATAACATGGCTGTGTCTGTGCGCAATGTTGTCTATTTACCCATGGATGCCAAGCAGATCAGCAACATTACATTGGAGATTGTTGATGAGAACGGACATCTGGTGAACTTTAGAGAGGAGCCGATAAACATAACCTTACATCTGCAAAGAAGAGAGTGATATGGTGCTACTATTTGAAAAGAGGGGTTGGAGTGGAGCTGAGCAGCCTGAGACAGACAGAAAGAAATAAAAGGGGTGCATGTGCTTTAAACGTCATTCAATGATCGACCGCCATTGAGTTAACATCGAGGAGCATCCTTTATCTAGAGCAAAGAGGTTGTATTGTTATCAGATGACATCCACGACAACAACAATGAGATGTGACAAAGAGGGGTTCATCTTCAAATGATCGCATCACAGGTTTTGAGTATCATTCACATTCACCATACAACACAACCTTCAATGCCAACGATGAGATCAGGATACCAATTCAGCAGCAGGACATCTACACACTACCATCAGATGGCTATCTACACCTTGAGTACACAGTAACCAATGCAGCTGGTGCTGCACTGGCCAGCACACCATGTGTCTCTGGATTTTTTGCCAACCTGTTTTCGGAGATATGTTATGAGATCAATGGAGTTGAGGTGGACAGCACATGCAACCCAGGCATTGCCAGCCTGAAGAAGAATGCAATGACCTTTGAACAAGAAGAACTAGCCAAGATGGAAGGAGCCAACTACAAGTATAATGCTACAACAGGTCTAACTACGTTTGCCGCCAATGCAGTCAACACTACCATCATGGATATACCACTTAGATATCTGCTGGGATTCGCCGAAGACTACAGACATGTGCTGCTCAATGTGAAACAGGAGCTGGTGCTAAGACGCAGTGCTGACAATGTGCTGACAATGTGCTTGAATAACTGCTTGAAAAACTGATTGAATACAATAGGTCTTGTCACCATTCAGAAGCTTGTGTAGAAGATGCTCTATGTGGAGGTGGCCAATGAAGCAAGATTACATCTCCTACGATTGGTGCAGAATGACTCGCCTGTATCAATACCATTCCAACATTGGGAGCTGTATGAGTACCCAGCCATGCCTGAAGCTACAAAACATACATGGACTGTCAAGTCGACTGCACAACATGAGAAGCCAAGATACATTGTGATTGGACTGCAGACTAGAAAAAGAGGTAGAGCAGAAGCAAATGGATCATTGTTTGACAAGTGCAATGTGAAAGACATTCGAGTGTTTCTGAATAAGTACTATCCATATGAAAGTATTGACGGTGATGACAACCATGTCTACAATATGTAAACAGCTTTCAATGTGGTCTACAACCATGGAGATTTTCGAGCAAGCAACCCACTGTTTGAGAAGTCTGCTCTGGCAGATGGAAGAATGATGCTGTTTCCAATTGACTGTTCACGTCAAAATGAAACACTCAGGACTGGCAGCATTGATGTCAGAGTAGAATTTGAAATGACTGATAACATTCCAGCAAATACAAATGCTGATGATACACGAAGTGGTCAAAGAGTATCGACCCATGACAGGCACAGTTCAAATTGCCTGATAGCTCGACTATAAAAAGGTGGTGGATAAGGTGCAGAGACATCACAACGGTGTGAACATTGCAGCATGAATCTTGAGGACAGCATCGACATCATCATGAAGCTCATCAACTTTGAAGAGGAGGAGGATATCAGCAGCAGCAGCAGCAGCAGGAGCAGAAGCAGCAATGAGCCATGGCATGAGTCTGTGGAAGGTTTTGGACCATACTTTGTGATAGACTTTCAAGGATTCACAGGACGGAATGGCAAATTCGTTGTCAAGGAAATGGAGATTCTTGAACATGCTATAGAATCATGCATGTTAACTGAGCACTATTTCTTCAGAGCTCCCTACTCTGACTCTGTACTGGCTACTAGTAAACGTATGGAGAATGATTCACATAGTGCTAAACATGGCTTGAGATGGACAGACAATAATGATGTGGGGGAATACTACTCCAACCTAAGACCAATTGTGAGATGGAAAAATGGAGGAGGATTGTAGGACCAGCTCACACAATCTATGTCTATGGATATGACAGATTGAGCATGCTTCACAAACTGATGGAGCTCCAAGATGATGGCGAGGAGAATCTAGCTGACAACTTTACTGTGATTGATCTATCATCTCCATTCGAGCAACAGGATCTTCCCAACCTGGAGAAGCAAGTGATGTCTTCCAACAACAACAACAACTGTACGGAACATTGCTATCTCATCATGGCAGAAGACTACAGAGCAAATCTGATCACTGAAGAATCAAGGAAATATTACTATTATGCACTCAATGTTGTGCACTTGCTATATCATCATATTTTGCAAACCATGTTTAAAGATAAAAATCATGTTTGTCAATGCATTTTAATAAAGGAATAATTCAATAGATTGTGTAATCATTGACTTACCCCCCATCACCACTACTATGTTAGCTATATAAAGGATGCTGTTGGCTTGAGAGCAAAGTGCAAGATGGATATCAATAAGTATAGGAACGAGTTATGTTTGAAAGCAGCCGTTATGGAGCTGGAGCAGCAGGGCATCATGTCACTGGATGACTTTCAACTTGAGTCTGGACATACAGATTTGTGCACTGGTGCCAGTCTACATGATGTGTGTGATTGCATACATCTTAGAAGGCTACAATATGCAATTATTGATGCAGTACATGGTCGTGGCACTGTGAAATACTTTGAGATCTACAAGAATGTACTACTGGATTGGAAGCAGTGAAATACTTTAGAGATCTACAAGAATGTACTACTGGATTGGAAGCAGTAATACATGTCAACAGTTATAATGTTAACAGGTTCTTGAAGAACGTCTTCATAGGAATCATGTGGAAAAATGGAATGGGCATGAGTGTCCCACAGCAGCCAGCACAACTTCCATTCAAAATCTGGATGATGTTTGACAATGAAAAGGTGTCACTAACTTCAGTGTACAGGCTAAAGCATAGCATGGCAGCTGTACTGGATCTTGGACAAGTGCAAGACTGGCGATACAAGGATGTCAAATTTTCATCAACCTTCCTGATACTCTTCAAAAGTACTGGTGTCAATTCGAGTATGGCAGCAAGGTGCTAAGTGCAATTGGCAGTAATGAAATAGTATTTGCTGGCTTCTCTCACAGTATGGAAGATCAGCGTGTAAGGAGGTTCCGCATTGCAGATGGCTGCTCAGAATAGAGATGAGGCATATTTACTGGAACAGGTAATTTTACTGAGTATTTGAATGTATGGACTAGCACCTAGTATTCGAAGAATAAAATACTCAGATATCTGTGAGTATTTCTAGACACTAGTAAACTACTCGACTTCAAGTCCCCACTCCAATTTACAGAGTGGGAGTGGAGCTTTGTAATTTGCAGTTGTACAGTAGCTATTAATAGCTCATTTCTTGTTATAGAACTATTCAACTACTCACTCAATCTTTCTTGCTCACTCTAACGCTCTCTCTCTATTCACTATACTCGATTGTAGGCACATGTGTCCACATTGTCTTTGGTTGTGTATGGTGTACACGTGTACTTTTCCAGTATAAATACTTCCTCAGTACTTGAGTATATGGGTACTAAAAAGTATATTGTTACTCAAGCATCTCAAGGTCTTGCCGTCCGCATCTCATTTTGCTATAGCACATTTGAGAGCAACTCAATAATTAGATTCGTGCTGTATTTAACATGAGTAATAAAGATTTGTGCTGTATTTAACATGATAAACAGTACCAGTACCGCAGTACGATACTCTCTTGTACGTCTACTCAGGTAAACTGGCTAATATAAAATACTACCTAGTATTTTGGAACAGGTATTTGGAATAGGTATTAGAATGTACTCATACTCGGAATACTTAGTATCAGAAAAACCTAGTACGACCCATCTCTAGCTCAGAAGCTTTTCTCATCTCTATCTTTACAACAGTTCAATGTCATCGCTCTAGAGGCTTGGATACAGTTGATGGTGTATGCAGTGTGATTGAAGAGACATCAACTCCAACCACAGACTATTTTCAAGGTGAACTGTTCACTCATCTCTACATTTTATTTCATAATGCTTAGAATAAACTTGTAATGCTATACAACTGGTTCTCATTCACCTACTCTCCTTAGTATACTCATAGGGAGAGAGCAAGAGTTCCACTTCTACCACAGACATGTTTTTTCCTGCATAAATAGCATTTGAATGCAGCAGCAGTGACATACTAGTTGAAACTGGTATATAAAGGCCAGTGGGCGGAGTCAGTGATGGAAGTGGAACTCTCTCTCTCTCTCTACCCTCTCTGTTTCATTGAAAACTACCTTTGTTGAAAGCAATGTAAGACAATTTCTTACCTATATGAACACTTGCACTAGTGCACTAGTGAGTGCACTAGTGCAAGTGTTCACCTCATGTACATCATCTTATAGACTATAGGTATTGGGGAATGGAAGAAAAACTCACAATTGCAGAATGAAAAGCATTTATTAGTAAATAAACATGTTCACAATAAATGTATTGCCTACAGGAGTAACACTCATTTTGAATGTGCTCAAATCTAAAGGACCGTTTTCCACAGTTTTCAATGTGAGCCGACTATATGCGTCTGGTAGTATAACATTGGTGACTGCGTTGTCCAGCATGATGTTGATGCTGACTTTTGTCCCAAATTTAGTCAATGTTGACTCCGCTGACAACATTTGATACTTCATTCCTGGTGTCAGATCCTTCATCAATATGTAGTTGGGGCCGGGCTTATGGCTTACAATTGAATTGTAGAATTCCAGCGAAGTATTGTTGAGAGCGCGGCTTGCTGAGGATGGCTTGTGCAGTGTTTGTAGCTTGAGCTGCAGCAGTGGTATTGATTATTTCTTGTGCAAAGGCGTTCATCTGCAATAAAGCAATAGCATAGATTATTCCCAACACACCAAGAGAGCCGCTAGTGTTGAGGGTCCACAGTTTGCTTCCTCCTCCTCCTCCTCAGTGTAAGGTGGTGGCGGCGTATTTGATGATTGAATGCAGTATACATCTCCTATGTCAATGAGAAGATCATTGATATCCTGACCTCTGTCCAATGGTAGCAGCCCTGTCCACCATTTATGATCTCTGAAAACTTGAGGTTTGTTGGGCCAACTATTCACAATGAAATTGTCCAAATGCATCAATCTAAATGTTAGTAATATACATTTACAATTCCACACCTCACCCTTCTTAACTGGATTGTATGTATATGTACATGGGGGAATATGTAAACTTCTGACAGGTAGATAGAAACCATGACCGTGGTTTGGTCCATGTCCAATTTTTCTAGCATTATGCAATGCTCGATTGTACAAGCTGACTGGTAATGACATGGTTTTCAAGAGGTTGCAGACATACTCCAAGTCCTCTCTGATTGTGATGGCATCAGCATGCTGTTGACCGTTCATTCTGCAAAACAAGACATGAATTAATCTTCAAACATCTCACGTGTAACATAGTAGACCTCAACTGCATATCTCTTTAGGGCAGACTCAATCGTTTCATACCTCATGGACTCAGAAAGTCCAATATGCATCTGAAGGTAACAATCTTCTGCCATTCCCAACCGCATCATGTGACCTAACATATCATATATCTCCAAACACCTGCAATCAGGCTTTACATTCAATGGTGCTTGTGCACACCTTTTTAAACATGAGGGTAAATGATACTTCTTGAAATCATCACTGATGTAACCATGAAGTGGCCACATTGTGACTATGTGTAAGATCACTTCACCAATCTAAGGCAGTGAGGTTTTCAGCTTTGAACAATGAAGTTATATCAGCAAAATCCATGTGCTTGCAAACAATGTACAATGTCCTTCTAAAAAGTCTTGGAGTAGCCTCCATGAACAGCTCCTTACAGTGTATGATATCATGATGTATAGGATGTGGCAGTGTGTCCATATTGGCACCAAGGTATCCTACTGAAGCTTTCCTTGCAAGCTCATAGAGTGATCTGGGATTCCTGTAAAAAAGAGTGAACAGATTAATAATCTTCTTCTTCTAAGAATTCATCACTGCTGGTAGTGATATAGCTGACACTTTCATCCTCTGAATATATGTCAATTTCTTCACAGGCTCCTATTTTTCTCATTAATCTACCTAGCCCTACAATATGCTCATCATCCTCATCGGGTCCTTGCAGTCCTAGAGTATGAAGAATATATCCGTCCTGTACATAAGCTAAACACCACATGTGTGCTACTATATCATATATCTCCCTGCATCGGCATTCTGCTGTATCATTTAATGCTGCCCGTGCTCGCCTATCAAGACATGTTGACACATGCTGCTTCTTGTAGAGATTGTGAGTTACAGTGAAAAGTGGTAGACTATCTCCAAATACATAGCTCACGACTTCACCAAAGTCACTCCTGCAAAACTTTTCAGCTCAAATTAAAGAATTTCATAGCTTTGGGTAGTATTGGATGCATGTCAAAATGATTGAAAAAAAGTAGGAATTCTTCACGTAGAGTCTGTGGTAGAATGCTGAAATCTGCACCCCGATATAGAGCATCAATGCTAGCTGACATTGCAATCTTGCGGAGGGGGCTAGGGCTGCTACTCATCTGGAAAAAAGATGCAACAAATTAGATATGTTAAAATAGAGCAACTTCTTCGCAAGGGTGGAGGTGGTGACTTCTTCGCAAGGGGTGGAGTCAAGGTGGCGACTTCTTCACAAGAATGGAGGTGGCAACTTCTTTGCTGCATGGATGAGTTAGCGACTTTTTTGCTACATCTTATAGATTTGTGCGAAGAACCCATTGTATGGGTTCATCACAGCTATCGCAAGTGATGGCCGTTTCTGTGCATCTATTGCACATCATGTGGAAGCATGGGAGGAGCACCCTCTATTCACATGATAGTTTGCACACCTCCCACAGCTTGCAAATGACATGTCGGCATCAGCATCCCAATGCTCATCCTCCATTCTCCATCCCACCCGGTGCACCTGCAAGCGAGCCTGCACCAAGCACAGAATGACCAACTCCTCCTCTGATGCACAGTTCAATAAGTTGGCTGGAGGGGCCGGAGCTGGTTCTGGTGCTGGTTCTGGAGCTGGTTCTGGTGCTGGAGCTGGTGCTGGGGCTGGTGCTGGAGCTGGGGCTGGTGCTGCCTCCTGGCGCAACGCTTCCTGCAGTGATGCCTCCAGCTCAGGATAGTAGGCTTCCAGTGGAGGATTTGTCAAGTAGTCGCCAAAGTGGGGACAACGTCGTCTGGCTGAATGTCTCCTTGAGCATCGGCCTGACATCGTCTGCCCATTGACTTGCTGAGCAATTCGCCACTGCTGAGCTGCACGCCACTGCTGCTGCCCAGACTGTAGGGTTAAAATGATGTTTAGAGCATCATTCAGCCCCTGTAGTGGGTTGACATTTGCTCGGCGTCCTCCACGACTACAATGCCTCCTGCTGCCTCCATGGGAAATCATCTTTGGAACAGAAAAAAGAATAACATGTTATGCATATGTGTGTAACAACAAGAATAATAAAGTTGAATAAATATATTTTCTTTGAACTCACATTGAATTGATGCAGGTGAAACGGTTGGAGACTGAAGTTGGCTGACCTGGAAAAAATATGCATTGTTAGTTAAAAGTGAATTTTTTTTTTCAATCATTAGAATGGACAAAGTGAGCTGGAATGAAACAATATGCATTGGAGAAAATAGAATTTTAAGTTAGTTTCCTGGAATGAAACAATTTACATTGTAAGAAAGTTTTCTGAAATGAAACAATCATTAGTTTTACAAGTGCAAGCGATCATGCATTAATAGGTTAGTTTTCAACACTCACTTTGAAAGAGGGCTGGAGTAACAGGACTGTTATCTTCAATTGAACAGGCAAAGTAACCTGGAATGGAACAATATGCAATAGACATTTATAGTTTCCTGAACAGAAGATATTGTCAAATGTAAGATAGTTTCCTGAACAAAATACATTGTCAAATGTAAGATAGTTTCCTGAAATGGAACAGTATGCATTAGATAGTGAAATAGTATTAATTGCAAAGAGTACTTACTTTGAAAGTTGATGAAACTGGAGCACAAGAAGCACAATACTGGTAGGCACAAGAAGCACAAGACTGGAGCACAAGAAGCACAAGACTGGAGCACAAGAAGCACAAGACTGGAGCATGAGCACAGTAGTTGGCTGTCTGGTGTGAGAGAGCAGTGTATGATAACTCCAACAGAACACCTAGCTTATATACTCTAGCCAGTACCTCCCATCGCCAAACCCTCGGCCCCGCCCCCCACCCCACCCATAGCCGAAATAGTCAACAGTTTCCCACCATTTTTTTTTTAATTTTTTATTTTTTAACTTTTTTTTCAAGGTCAGGGTCAAGGTCAAAGGTCAAGGTTGTGCCAGGTCGGTGGGCCAGGTGCCCCAAAAAAAAGTAAGGACCACCTCTCAAATGGGTATATGAACTTGAATTTGGGGTATATGAATTTGTGCTCACATATTTGTGGAATGTGCATCCAAGAATAATCACTGTGACCAAAATAATTGATGAATTCCTGTTTTGAGGTGGCAAATCATAAAATTGAAAACTTCACTTCTGCCCTAATAGTTGAAGGTGGTTTAAAATTGAACTGTTCATTTAGAGGTGGTGAGTAAGAAAACATCGAAGGAGGTCTCTCTGATCAGCTGGAAGAGCCCTAGGACTAACGTCTTCCCTAATAGTCCTAGAAGGTTGAAATATGAAATGTAATCTCAGATCTCAGTGGGAGGTGGCAAATAATAAAATCAAGGAGAATTTTTTATGAGAATGCAGCAACGCGCATTGGGTCAACTAGTTGATATATAAAAGAAACAAAACAAGTCCCAACACCGATCCCTGGGGGACACCAGATCTAGTTTTCAGCCATTCTGAGCAATGCACAATTTGATTAAAAGATTCGATTTGCTGATATCTTTCCTTAAAATACAAAACAAACCACTCATGAACTTTGTACTGGAATCCATAAAATTTTAATTTGGTCAGTAATATTCCTGTGTCAACCAAATCGAATGCTTTTGAGAAATCTGCAATGAGACTGCACACCCTTAAGCCATCACCCTGTCCTCCAAGAATGAGAACAAAGCATCACCCATCGAGAAACCAGATCTGAAATCAAACTGCTTTTTTGACAGTATATTATTCTGATTCAGATACTTACTAACTCTGTACAATAAAGCATACCCCAGCAACTTTTCAAAACTGGGTGGATTTGAAACTGGCCTAAAGTTCTCTGGATTTTCCTGATCTCTGCTTTTGTGTAATGGCATTATTTTTTGTAACTCAAAACTTTTGCTGATTCTGCTCTAACCAGCTTCCAAACAGCCTTATGTTATGTTATGTTATGAAGGGACAGATTCAAAGATCCAGAAGATTCAAAGATCCTCACACGTCAACCGAAGCTTATTGTGTGTCCCTAGTACATTAGTTAGGCGAACCAATACCTGTACCCTTTACAAGATCCAGGAGTTTCTTCCCTATGCTAACGTCCCATTCATCACCTGGTTGCTTAAAGCCAAACAGAGCCATTCTCCTTGCCCCGAGTCTCTCGCAATCCAGTGTGATATGCTTGGCAGTCTCTTCAGACTGATTGCAAAGCCTACACATCTGATTTTCATTTCTGAGTCCGATTGTGTGGAGATGTTTCCTGAAGTGGCCATGTCCAGTTATCAGAGCAATCAGCTGCTTAACCTGACCTCTACCCAGCCTCACCAGCCAGTTGGTGAAGTAGGAGCTTGTGTCTGCTAGCAGCCTTTTGCCAAGTGCTTGGCCTGAGTGACCTTGCCATTGCTGGTGATGTAAGTCCCTGGACCATTTGTTTATTGAGTGGAAGGCAGTAGTTTTGCTTATGCCACAGCTCAGCTCTGGGCCAAAGAATGACCTACTAGAACCTTGCTTAGCCCATCTGCACACTCGTTGCCACCTATGCCTACATGGCCAGGTACCCAACCAAGATGCACAGAGTTGTGTGTTGCGAGCTTGCTGAGTGTTTTGTGACACTCCCACACCAATTTTGACTTGATTTCATTAGAGTCAAGAGCCTTGAGGGCTGCCTGACAATCTGACAAGATTACTATATGCTTGTCGCAATAGTGTCTGGCAATGCCTATATTGGCACAAGCCATGATGCCCCAAATTTCTGCTTGAAAGATAGTACAGTATTGTCCCAGACTTGCACAGATTTCTGTTCTGGGTGATTCACTGTACACCCCATAGCCAGATTTCCCTTCAATAAGAGAGCCGTCTGTGTACCAGACAAGGCTACCTCTCCTGATATAGGGCCCTTCCTCAGACCTCCACTCCTCTCTAGAGCAGAATTTAACAGAAAAAGGTTTAGTGAAAACCATCTCCGTACTCATGACATCTGAAGTCATTTCAAGCACAGGGCTATGAGCAACAGCTTTGGTGATTGTGCAATGGCCTGTTCCAGACAGGCCTTCCCTCCGTTGGCCTGCGACTTTCAATCAATAGGCTGAGTTTTGTGCTTCTGCCTTGATAAAAATATCCAAGAGCAGCAAGCCAAGAGCAACTTCAAGAGTTGCTGATGGGCTGCTCCTGAAAGCTCCAGTGACTGGGAGTGTGCCCATCCTTTGTAAACTTGTGAGTTTGGCTGTAGCTGTAATCAGGTTCACCTTTGTCCACCAGACTAGTGATCCATATGTGACTTGAGGCCTTATTACTGCCTTGTACAGCCACAGCGCTATGTGAGGCTTGATCCCCCACATGGAGCCTGCAAATCTCCTGGACGTCATAAGCACCCATTTTGCTTTGTGCAGTATATTATTCAAATGATTGTTCCAAGTCAGCTTGGAGTCGATAGTCAGCCCTAGGTATTTGACTATACCTGATACTTTGAGCTGTGTTTGTCCAAGTTTCAACCAGGAGAGAGACTCCAGGTTCTTTTTCCTTGTAAATGGAACAACTACAGTCCTTGAGGGATTTATACTTAGTCCCTCTCCAAGACACCAGTCATTAACAAATGTCTTGAAGATCAGCCCTGATCCACCTGGAGTGGAGCATGGCCTCAATCCACCTACATATAGCAGACTCAAGACCACGCCCATGCACTGCCCGGACCATGGCCGTGTAAGTAACATTGTCAAAAGCACCCTCAATGTCCATGAAGGTGCATAGAGCGATCTCCTTGGCAGCAAGGCTGTCCTCCACCCTGCTCACAAGTTGATGCAGGGCTGTTTCACAGGACTTACCTGTGATAGGCATGCTGATTCCGATGAAGAGGAGTACCTGAAAGCACTCCCTTTCTTAGATGTCTCTCCACCAGTCTCTCCAGTGTCTTCAAGAGAAACGATGTAAGATTGATGGGGCGAAATGATTTTGCAGTTGAGTAGTCTGCTCTTCCTCTCTTGGGAATGAAGACCACCCTACTGAGGCACCAGGCTTGAGGGATGTACCCATAAGCCAGACTTGCTCTGAAGAGTTCGCACAGGAGGACCAAGAGAGCTTCTGGTCCTTGCTGCAACATAGCCGGTATGATACCATCCCCCCCAGGAGATTTGAATGGGCCAAACTTGGAGATGGCCCATTTAACTTTGGAAAGTGTGACAATACGTCTGGCTAAAGTCCAACTTCCACGATCAGCTCTTGGCCGTGAGCCCATTTCGCTGTTGCCGGACATGCCTGAGCAAGCACCCTCAAAAGCACAGTCTGGAAAGTGAGTCTCAAGGAGAAGTTTGAGACTTCCACCAGTTCCAGTGGTATATTGTCCCCCTGGTAACCTCAGAGTTCCCAGGAGGCCAATTGGGCTTGAAGCTAAGACATGCTGCAGTCTTGCTGCTGCCCTAAGACTATTTACCTCCTGTGTAAACAGTCTCCAAGAGCTCTCTTTGGCTTTCTTGATTGCAAGGCTGTATTCTGTGAGTGCCCTGTGGTATGGTTCCCAGTTACGGCTCCATTTGCAATGGTTATGAAGCTTCCTGACAACCGCCCTTCTGCGGTCAAGGTCAGCAGTCCACCACTTAGTATTAGTATGACTCTTTCCCTGCCGCAATGGACAGTTGTCCTGAAAGCAGCTTATGATTGCATTCTGAAGATCAGAAGCAATCTGATCAATGTCTGCAAAGCTGGCAACCCTCCTGCCTAATGATCCAAGTTGAGACAGGAGGTCAGACTTATAGAGTGACCAATCTGTTCTCCTCGGATCTCGATAGCAGGATGAGCTGCCTTCACTTTGCAGGTTAAAACAGATGAACCTGTGGTCAGACAAAGAGGCCTCATGACTTACGTGCCAATTGTCAATGACCCTAAGGAGTCCTTCTGAGCAAAGTGTAATGTCAATAACCTCACTTCGATTTTGTGTGACGAACGTCGGACGGTTTCCAACATTACAGACATAAAGATTATTGGATATGAGAAACTGAAGGAGAGCCTCACCTCTTGGATTAGTGTCAGAGCTTCCCCATCCGATTGTGTGATGAGCATTGGCGTCACAACCTAAAAGGAGTTGTTGTCCGCCAGCGCAAGATGACTCCACCAGAAGTTCGAGTTCTCTTGATGGAGGAAGGTCCCCGGAGTCATAGGGCAAGTAAACAGAGCCTACAGTTGTGCTCCATTCCTTGCCTTCATTGCTCCAGGTTATAGACACCACAGTGAGATCTCTGGAACAGAATTCAGTGAGTGTTAGGCAGTCCATACCTCTCTTCACAAGTATGCAGGTTCTGACATTTTTGAGAGAGGTACAGTAAATTAACCTACCCTTGGTATTGCCCAGGCCTGCAACCCTTCCTTGGTGAAGCCATGGTTCTTGAATCAGTGCAAGGTCAAATCCCTCTCTGAGGAAGAACTGGCAGAAAGCAGCCGAGGCTGCTTTACTATGATGTAAATTGATCTGAAGGACCCTGGGAATTGTCCTTGACTGTTGATTCAAATCGAGGAACCTGCCCTGATGGGGTGGTCCTGATGGGTTTGAGGGCAAGGCAACTTCTGGAGTTACCTTGAGGTTTGGTTCTGATTCGTTTGTATTTTGGAAATTCATGTGGTTCCCACGAGCAGCTAGGGAAGTGGAGTCAACCCGGACAGAGCCCCGCATGCCCATACTGGCAAGGCTACATACTGCAGGAGGTCGCCTGGTGTCCTGCAGGCACCGTTAGAGACACCGTACAAAAGGCCCAGTGCCATTCACCCATCAGCACGGTTCACATCACACCTTGGGTTGGCCTGTAACAGATAGAGGAAAGGGTGGAGGGAGGGGCTGGGATGAAGAGCAGGATAAAGGATAGGTTTCTAGGATAATGAGGTCAACAGACAGTTGCCCTTTTAGTCATCTCTTACGACAAGCAGGGATACTGTGGGTGCAATTCTACAACCCCCACCCACTGGGGAATTCCAAACAGCCTTAGTCTGATTTTCTAATAAACATTTTGACAGAAATTCTTTTTGCAGATTGTAATAGTGTTCTGTATATCTTCTTATACTTTTGGTAGTACAACTCAAAACTAAAATAGCTCAGTCCTCTTTCAGTTATAATAGAAACCATGGAATTTCTCATCTTTTCGCATTTTCTGAGAAAACTCAATGTCTTTAGTTTTTCACTTGAAACTCTTTATACCCTTTGTTATCCATTTGAATTTATTTTCTCTTTAATTTGCATTTTTTTCTGGCACTACTGCATTAATTTTGTATAAATAGAAAGAAAATTATTAAACATTTGCTCCACATTTCCACTATTATACACTGTCTTTCAGCTCTCTGTTAATAAAACATTATTTAGAGCATTCATGTTTTTTTTTTTTTCAGTAGTAACACGAAAAGTTTTCTTTTTTCCACTCTCTAAGATCTTTTTGCTATTTTTTGATTTGTTGATTTTTCCTACTTTGTTACAAAGTGATTTGTGATGGCAGGATTTTTCGAAATTAATATCATTAATTTCGAAAAGGGAGTGAGCAATGCTTGACTGAGTAGCAGTGGTGGGGGAAATAGGGGGGTGGTAAGATGGTACCGTACATGCATCTTTGGTGCGGCAGCATTCCTGTAATCTACCACCTCCTAATTAATTACTACTCCCCAACACTTTGCCTACACTATGGCCTATAAAACGGCCAGTGCCGATTGATTCAGCAGACTTCAACTGTGGCTGGCTCGTAGTTTGTTTCTACTCGTATTCAAAGTGAGTCCACTCAAGGGCCACTTAACCCAAATACTTAGTCAGGATGACTACCCGTGTCACTATAGGTCTCCTGTGCTTTCCACCTATTCCTCCCTCACCCTTCCCGAGCCTTGTGGTTACTGACTGCATACATTCATTCCTTTCTCTCAGAGCAGTTCCAGACCAGCAAAGAGTACCCACCCCCAGAGTTAGCAGTTTCAGACTGCAACTGTTCGTTCCTACCCCTACAACAACTTCCTTGAAACCTCTGGTGCGGTTTTGGACTGCACTCTCACATTCCTCGACCTTCTCATTGCAGTTACAGACTCGCAACGAGCCCCTTGAGCGGTTCCAGACTGCTTGTCCATCTCCTACACATCCTCTCATGCAGTTACAGACATGCAACAAGTCCCCTTGCAGTTTCAGACTGCAAATATCCTTTCCTCTTCCTGCTCATAGCGGTTCCAGCAGACCAGCAAAGAGTACTGCCCCCAAATTGAGCAGTTTCAGACTGCGAACGTTCGGTCCTCTACCCTCACAACCCACCAACTCCTTCACCTTCTCATTGCAGTTACAGACTTGCAGCGAGCCCCTAGTGCGGTTCCAGACAGGCCACGAGTACCCTTTGCCGTTGCAGACTGCATATGCTCCTTCCTATACCCTTCTCGTTGTGGTTACAGACTCGCAGCAAGCCCCTTGAGTGGTTCCAGACTGCATATATCCTTTCCTCCATCCTCTTGAAGCGGTTACAGACCAGCGAAGAGTACTGCCCCCAAATTGAGCAGTTTCAGACTGCAAGCATTTGGCCCTCTACCCTCACAACCCACCAACTCCTTACCCTTCTCGTGCGGTTACAGACACGCAATGAGCTCCTTTTTGTGGTTCCAGACTGCATATATCCTTTCCACCATCCTCTCATCGCGGTTCCAGACATGCAACGAGTACCCTTGCATACATCCCTGATAGACTGTATACATCCCTTCCTTAATCCTCTCATAGGGTTACAGACATGCAACAAGTTCCTTTTTGCGGTTGCAGACTGCAAGAATCCTTTCCTCCTCCTTCTCAGAGCGGTTTCAGACCAGCTAAGAGTGTGGCCCCCAAATTGAGCGGTTGCAGACTGTGAGCGTTCAGTCCTATACCCTCCCAAAACACTTCTCGGATTGAGAAGTGGATCCTCCAAGAGCTCAGCGGTTGCAGACAGCCAAAGCTTGACACTACACCCACGCCTATCAGTTCACAGACAGCAATGTGTGCTCCAACCCCATCCTAGGACTCCTTGTTTCATAACTGAACCAACCATTCCTTCCTTACCAAGCAATAGCTCACCCTGTCTGCGAGCAGAAGCCCCCGGACAAAGGAAAGAAGAAGTAGGCCAGGATAAGGCTGCTAAAAAGCAGGATAAGCCTACAAAGAGTGTGTCCTATTTTCCTACCCACCCCCCTTTCCAGACTGAGTCTAGTCAATCAGGAGAAAATCCTGGTATCAATCAGGCACTACTCGAGGAGGAGTTAAGGTACCCTGATAACTTTAAATGTTACACAAACACCCTTGTGGTCAGTGAATGGGCAAGTGAATGTTTTACTGTTGCAAAACTCTGATGCATAGTTAGCTATGATATAATCTATTTTGGTGGCCGTTTGGCATGTAATTCAAGTTGGACCATTAGTTATTCTATTCATTTTAAATGTAGCTAGCAGGTTTTGGAGTAATTTTTCATCTCTATTATCTGTCAAATAATTAACACTAAAATCTCCACAGACGTAGAAAATTTTCTCTCTTTCCTTAGTGACCCTAGACAAGGCTGTTCTTAGCTGTTCAATAAATACTTTAAATTCAGATTGAGGAGTTTGGTATATACATTGTCACAAAGTGATTTTGATGGGGAGAAAAGGGGGAATTATGCTTGGACTAGAGGCCTCAGACTTCACTGGCTATAGATCACAGAGATAAGGTAGTACCGCCCGCGCATCCAAATTGTGCCACCCCCACTTGGGGCGTCATTGTCAACCACTCGCCAACTAGCCACAGAGGGGAAAATTTAAGCAGCGGAGTGGCGACTTCACATCACTTTTTCCCAGGAGCTCTCCCAAGAGTGAAAAAGAGTTCTTTCTTGAGGTGAGCTTCCTGTAGGTCCCCCAGGGTACAGCAAATGAGCTGTAACCCTTGACCACCTTGACTTGGTGCTTCAATCTGCTGCCTTCAAGACTTCAAACCCCTTCATCCTCAACCATTACAAGCCATTACAGACAGCCTGCTTCCTCTACTTGCCATTTCAGACAGCAAGTGTCCTCCCTCAATCACAGCAATCCATTACAGATGGCCTGCTTCTTCTACTTGCCATTTCAGATAGCATGTCTCCTTCCTTGATCTCAGCAAGCCATTTCAGACAGCTTGTTTCCTTCACTTGCCATTTCAGACAGCAAGTTCCAATCCTCGACCCCAAGTAAGCCACTTCAGACAGCTTACTTCCTATACTTGTCATTGCAGACAGCAAGTTTTACCCAACCTCAACACCTCACTCCCTTGGGCTAGCTGTTACAGACAGCCAGTCAACATATGCAGTTCCAGACTACTTACCCAACCTTTACTAGTGAGCCATTTCAGACAGCTTACTTCCTATACTTGCCATTGCAGACAGCAAGTCCTACCCAACCTCAGTACCTCACAGTAGTATAAATATAGCGGTTTCAGCGACCTCCCTTTCACCACAATCCAAAAAAAAAAATTTAGAAAAAATTAAAAATTATTAGAAAAAATTACAAATAAATTCCAATCGATAGGCCAAGGTCAGGGGACCTTGGGTGGGGCCATGGCATTAGTATATATGGGGGTACAGTGGCTGGTAGAGTCATAGTGTTTCAGTGAACGTCTACGAGTGCTTATACTGTTCAACCTACTCACCCAGATCTTCAGTTGTGATTTCAATGTAAGTACAAGTGCTTTATACTTTGAAAATACTTGGAAAATATTTGAAACTTCTCAGGACTTGGAAAAAATTCTGAAAAATCTCAGGACTTGAAAAATTTTGAAAAATCTCAGGACTTAAAAATTTTTGGAAAATCTCTGGACTTGGAAAATAAATTTGAAAATTCTCGGGACTTGTAAAAAATGTTGAAACTTCTCAGGACTTGGAAAAATCTCAGGACTTAGTAGTGCAATATTAGGGTACTTTGAAAATAGGACTTAGTCATACATTGGGCTATGGGCATGTGAGGAGGGGCATGTGGGGAGTTTGCTGGACTATAACCTATAAGGAATGATCTCTAGACTCAGTCATGCAATATTACTTTGGACTTAGTCATATACTGGGGCTAGGGGCATGTGGGGAGTTTACTTGAGCAATTGTGTGACCAGTTTCTTTTAACAAGATATCTGTATTGTTCCAGATACACCCAAGACCCTAAATCACCGTTCCAGATCTACTCATGATCCTGGTTCTACAAATCAATAACAGTAAGTACTTGTCTCCTTACTAATAAATATCCCTCAATTGCTGGATTGTATAAATCTAACCTCCAATTGCATCACATTAAATCTAATCTCCCCTATAAGGAATGTTCTCATCCAACTCTTGGTTCTAAAATGTAATTACCCTGCTGACCACTAGATGGCAGCATGTGTACATATTTTCATACTTAATCAAACCTCTCACTTTAGTTTTGTGTGACCAGCATCTTTAACAAGATGTCTGTATTGTTCCAGATACACTTGAGAAACCCTGTTTATACAACTACAAAGCAATCAAGGAACCCTGTTTCTACAACTACAGAGCAGTCAAGGAAGCCTGTTTTTACAACTATAAAGCATTCAAGGACCCTGTTTCTGCAACTACAAAGCATTCAAGGACCCTTTTTCTATAAATCAATAAGTACTTAATAGAACAGTAAGTACTTATCTCTTTACTAATAAATATCCCTCAATTGCTAGATTGTATAAATCTAACCTTCAATTGCATTACATGAAACCTAACCTCCAATTGCATTGCATGAGATCTAACAACAAAATGGCTATCCAGGATCTAATCCAATACTATGTAATCTAATGTATTAATAATAATAATAATAATAAGCGTATGGCTTTTAATGGTGGGGAGACCCTCACGGGTAGTTCCACCTCGTCGTTTGTGCCATGTTACGTGGAACATGGTGGACCTACTATTTCAGGTGGGTTCGGAACCACCGGGTTAGTGATAATAAAGCTTGTAACATCAAGTCATTGAATCATTGAAGCACAGTCACCCATCCAAGCGCAGTCTTGAGCGGTCGTGACTGAACATCACAATCACTTGCATCACCGCATGACCAATCACCACCAATCTAATGTATTAAACCTAATGTTAACATAACCTATAAGGAATGATCTCATTCATTTCGGTAAGAAATGATAGATAGATAAAATGTCTTTATTTAGGCGAAGTTAGGACTTGCAGGTCCTCTCCTACACTTAAACCTAAAATTAAATACAAATTTCAAATTATAAATCAATCCACCATTGTTTTATTCACTGAAACATTTAGCACTTTGCATACACAAACACACCCGTGCACACACACACAAACTCAGTTTACTGTGATAGTAATATCACCCTAATTTATGACAATACAAGGATAGAAAGAGAGAGAGAGCAAGAGCCTCACTCCTACTTCCATCAATAACCCCGCCCACCAGCCTTGACATTCTGGTTTCAACTAGTTCTATGACATCACTGCTACATTCCAATGCTATCTATGCAGGAAAAAACATGTCTGTATTACGTAATCACTGGCCCCGCCCACCAGGCCAGCACCTATAAATACCACACATTAATTTGCATTCATTCAGTTTGATCAAGTCAACAGAACAATGAACATGGAAATGCGCCCTATGTTTCAGATGAACAAGGCCAGCCAATGCCAGATGATCAAGAGATCTCAGGGAGAGTTTGTTGTGCTAGAGGATACCTTCAACTCATGCCTCCGCACCCTATTCTACAACAACAACTGCATGGATGATCCAGCCAAGGACTTCCACTCCCTGCTCAACAGCCTCGAGGACAAAATCATCATGGCCATCTCTAACAAATTTCTGAACCATGGATCCATCAAATTCAACTTGGTGTTGGAGGCTACATAATACAAAAGCAGCCTTGATGAACAGAACCAGAAGAAGGAGGAGTTCCAAGATGTAGCCTTCAAGACACCCAACTATTCAGTGGTCAACATCATGGAACTCACCCACCTCTTCAAGACAGCATGCCAGAAAATGTTGGAGGAAGAAGCCAAGTTTGAGGGCAACTCCAGTGGATGGACCCTTCTCAACATTGATGGCCTCCTCATCCGCATCAGCAAGTATTCACCGCTATGGGGATCATCATACATCGAGCTGCCTACCAAAATTGCAACAAGGTTGGCTGTAATAAACCCAAAGAACAAGGACCAGCAGTGCTTCAAGTGGGCCATGCTTGCCAAGCATGTCCAAGGAACAAATCCATAGCGAGTCAATGACTGGTACTACCAGCTAACTTACAAGTACAACTTTTCCGGATTATCATTCCCCACCACCATCAACCAGATTGACACTTTTGAGAGGAACAATCCAGGAGTATTAGTCAACATCTATGGTATCAATGCTGACAACAACATGTTCTTGCAACGAGTTGGCAAGGAAGTCAAGGCAGATCACCCGGATCTTCTCCTGCTCTGTGAGAGTGAAACAGAAGATGGTGATGTTTTGCAAGTGAATAGCCAGTATTGCTACATCAAGAACTTTGAGAAGTTGCTGCGAGCCCAGCTGACAAAACATGAACATAGTATCATCATCTGCAGACATTGCTTCACCCACTACACAGTTGCTATTAATGGCAAGTGCAGGATGAAGGAGCATGAAGAGTTTTGCACCCAGAACCGGATAGCAAGGTTTGTGATGCCAAAGCCCAATGACAATGGAAGTGCTCCAACTATGAAGTTTGAGAGACATCTCAGGAAGTTTAGGTTACCAATTGTTGCCTATGCAGACTTTGAGTGCTTGTTGGAGCAGCCCACTCCTGAGGAAGATGGTGGAGCCCCAGAGCAATGGATTGGAAAGGCTACAAAAGTTCTCCAATACCATAAGGCAATGAGTTATCACTTATACTTTGTGAGGGACAAACAACAATTCCCCTCATGGCTCACTGTCAGCAACCTCATTCCTCAGGACCCATTTGTGTACTGTGGGCCAGATGCTGCTGCCCACTTTATGAAGACACTGACTGAGGTTGCAACCGATATTGCAGAAACCATGGAATGTAATAAAGTAAAAATGTCCCTGCTCTCTGACCAACAAAAGGCAGATTTTGATGCGGTTGAGTTCTGCAAAGCCTGTCACAAAAAGTTTACCAATGACAAGGTTCGAGACCACTGTCATATGACTGGGTTGTACCAGAACACATTGTGTAACAACTGCAACCTACAGAGACATCGTCAATCCTACAGTCCTATATTCCTTCACAATTTCTCAAACTATGATACCCACTTGATCATTCCTCATCTTCGATCTGACAAATCTAAAATTACAGTTATTCCCAACACATCTGAAAAATATGTTTCCTTCACCAAGCATATCTCAAAGAGTCTCCATCTGAGATTCATCGATACATTCTGGTTCACACCCAACAGTCTTGACAACCTGGTAACGAATCTTGTCAAGACAGCTGAGAATGTCTCTGATCTCTCCAATGTGTTGGTGCACACCTCTAAACAGTTTAGAGATGAACTGACTCTTGTGTCCTGTGAAGGTGTGTTCCCTTACGAGTACTGCAACTCATGGGAGAGATTGGAGGATACACAATTTCCTCCAAAAGAGGCTTTCTACAGAAGGCTAACAGATCGCAGTATCAGTGACAAGGACTATGAACATGCTCAATGTGTCTGGCGCCAGTTCAGTTGTAGCACTCTGGGAGAGTACAGTGACCTCTATCTAAAATCAGATGTGCTCCTGCTGGTGGATGTATTTGAAAGCTTCAGAGATGTGTGCATGAGGACATACAATCTGGACCATGCACATTATTTTACATCACCAGGCTTCTCCTTTGATGTTATGCTCAAAAGTACAAAGGTGGAACTTAAGCTGCTGACTGACTATGACATGTACATGCTCATTGAACGAGGAATCAGAGGAGGTATCACCACCTGCATTCACCACCATGCCATTGCCAACAACCAGTATACTGGGGCGCCTGTGGATCCAGAGAAACCTACATCCTACCTCTTGTACACAGACGCCAACAACCTGTATGGCTGGGCAATGAGCATTCCACTTCCTTGCCGGAAATTCCAAATGATGGGCAAAGAGGAACTAGAGGTAGTGACCAGAGACATTGCAAGTGTTGCTGATAGACAACAAATAGGATACATCCTCGAGATGGATGTGGAGTATCGTGCCAAACTGCATGATCTACACAACGAGTTTCCATTTCTACCAGAAAACCGTAAAACTCAGAAATCTGGATATGTTCGCCTCATGACAACGCTGAACTCGCATACACACTATGTCTGCCACTACCGTCTTCTCAAACAAGCTGTCCAACATGGTACAAGAATAACCAAAGTCCATAGAGGTGTGAGGTTTGAGCAGACCGACTTCCTAGCTTCCTACATCCAGCTCAACCAGTCTCAGACAGCAGTCAAAGAACAAGTTTGAGAAAAACTTCTTCAAACTAATGAATAACGCTGTCTTTGGCAAGACCATGGAGAATGCATGAGGAAGCGTATGAACATGGAGTTGGTCAACTGTGAGAACTGTCTTAAGAAACTTGTGGCTCGCCCATCATTCAAAGATCGTATCATCTTTGGGGAGAACATCTGTGCAGTGACCCTACATCAGAAGAAAGTTAATCTAAACAAACCAATTTATGTTGGACTATCTGTGCTGGATATAAGCAAGACATCAATGTATGAATTCCACTATGATGTGATGAAGCCCATCTACAACGATCGCCTCAAGTTATTGTACCAGGACACAGACAGCCTCTTCTACCTGGTTGAGACAGAAGACATGTACAAGGGCATACTCAACATGGAGGAGCTGCAAGATATCTTTGACACATCAGAATAACCCACTGATCATCCATGCTACTCTCACACAAACAAAATGGTGTTGGGGAAGTTCAAAGATAAGTATTCGGCCAGAGCTCCTCATGAGTATGTTGGACTGCGCTCCAAGCTGTACGCCTGTCAATGCTACAATCCCGATCCTAGCCAGGCAAAGAGTGGGCTCATCAAGAAGGCCAAGGGAGTATGGCGACCTGTGTTGGGTCAAGAGCTATCAAAAGATCATCCCAATGCTGATCGCTACATTGGCTTCCACGACTACCTGGACTGCCTCTATGGAGATGAGGCAATTTATAGAGAGCAAGTCTTGTTCAGCACACAAAAACACCAAATCATGACAACTATGTAAAAGAAGAAGGCCCTTAGCAATGCAGATGAAAAAGATGCATAATGGATGATGGCATCAGCACTATGGCATTTGGGCACTATACACTCAGTAACAAGAGGCACACCACTGATGATGACCAGCCTCCCACAAAACGTGCTCGTAATGATGATGACATCATGGACAGCAGTGATGACGATTTTCAGATGCCCAACAGAGATTTGAAGTACTTAGAAAATAAGATGATTGTGAAAAGTAATTTAAGACAAAATTGTATCACCACACAACTGATTGTAAAATCCAACAAAGATGACATATAGATTTAAGGTACATAGAAACTAGGATGATTGTGAAAAGTAATTTAAGACAAAATTGTATCATCACACAAATGATTGTAAAAAATAAACTTTGACATCTGCAACTGATTGTTATTCATTTCCCTATCCTTCCTCTAGTATAAAACTTCTCAGTAGTCATATGATATACACTTGATGCTCACCAAGTGCTCACTTAGGCTTTAAAGTGCTCACCTTGTGCACACAGAGCACTCACTTAGGCTTAAAAGTGTATACCTAGTGTTCACTTATGCCTACAAGTGCTCACCTAGTGCACACTTAGTGCTCACTTAAGCTTAAAAGTGCACACCTAGTGCTCACTTAGACTTAAAAGTGTACACCAAGTGTTCACCTAGGCTCAAAAGTGCTCACTTGGGCTAAAAAGGGAACACCTAGTGCACACCAAGTGTTCACTTAGGCTAAAAAAGGTGCACCTAGTGCACACCTAGCACTCACTTAGGCTTAAAAGTGCTCACCCAGTGCTCACTTAGGCTCAAAAGTGCTCACCTAGTGCTCACTTAGGCCCAAAAGTGCTCACTTGGGCTAAAAGGGTGCACCTAGTGCACACCCAGTGTTCACCTAGTGCTCACTCAGGCTTAAAAGTGCTCACCTAGTGCATACCTAGTGCACACTTGGGCTTAAAAGGGTACACCTGGTGCTCACCTAGTGCACACTTGAGCTTAAAAGTGCACACCTAGTGCTCCACTCAGTGCAGTAGTACACATTCAACCCCCACTTAGTGCCGCTTGGTGCTCAATTGGAGTGCCTAACTGTTACATAGTAAGCCAACAGCCAACAGATGACTTAGAATGATGGTTGTAAAGTTAAGTTAGCTCAGTTAGGTCAGGTCAGTCAGGTCAGGTCAGTTAGGTCAGGTCAGTCAGGTCAGGTCAGGTCAGTCAGGTCAGGTCAGTCAGGTTAGGTAAGGTTAGTTCAGTCAGGTTAGGTTAGGTTAGGTTAGGTTAGGTTGGGTTAGGTTAATTGGGTTTAAAAGTGTGCACACTTTTAAACCCATGTAACCTATCCTAACCTAACCTAACCCAACCTAACCTAACCTGACTGACCTAACCTAACCTGACTGACCTGACCTAACTGAGCCAACCTAATTTACAACCATCATTCTAAGTCATCTGTTGGCTGTTGGCTTACTATGTAACAGTTAGGCAGTCGAATTGAGCACCAAGTGGCACTAAGTGGCGGTTGGGTGTGTATTACTTCACTGAGTGGAGCACTGGGTGTGCACTTTTAAGCTCAAGTGAGCACTAGGTGTGCACTAGGTGAGCACTAGGTGTGCACTTTTAAGCTTAAGTGTGCACTAGGTGAACACTAGGTGAGCACTTGTAGGCACAAGTGAACACTAGGTATACACTTTTAAGCCTAAGTGGGTACTCTGTGTGCACAAGGTGAGCACTTGGTGAGCATCAAGTGTATATCATATGACTACTGAGAAGTTTTATACTAGAGGAAGGATAGGGAATAGAATAACAATCAGTTGCAGATGTCAAAGTTTATTTTTTACAATTATTTGTGTGATGATACAATTTTGTCTTAGATTACTTTTCACAATCATCTTATTTTCTAAGTACCTTAAATCTATATGCCAACTCTGTTGGGCATCTGAAAATCGTCATCACTGCTGTCCATGACGTCATCATCATTACGAGCATGTTTAGTGGGAGGCTGGTCTTCATCAGTGGTGTTCCTCTTGTTACTGAGAGTATAGTGCCCAAATACCATAGTGCTGATGCCATCATCCATTATGCATCTTTTTTTGTCGGCATTACTAAGAGCCGATGGAGGGATTGAAGATTTGAATGTTTTGACAACTGAAGCCATTGAATGGCTCAGGCAATATAACGTAAATCGATGACCATTTATGTATGTAAAATTTGTGTTTGAATGTGTTTTATCATGCTGGCGTGCCTAACACATATATATATATATACTAAGAGCCTTTTTCTTTCGCATAGTTGTAATTATTTGATGTTTTCTGGTACTGAACATGACTTGCTCCCTATAAATCACCTCATCTCCATAGAGACAGTCCAGGTAGTCATGGAAGCCGATGTAGCATTTGGCATTGGGATGATCCTTTGATAGCTCTTGACCCAACACTGGTCGCCATACCCCCTTGGCCTTCTTGATGAGCCACTCTTCACCTGGTTAGGATCAGGATTGTGGCATTGACATGCATACAGCTTGGAGCACAGTCCAACATACTCATGAGGAGCTCTGGCCGCATACTCATCTTTGAACTTCCCCAACACCATTTTGATTGTGTGAGAGTAGCATGGATGAACAGTGGGGTATTCTGATGTGTCAAAGATATCTTGCAGCTCCTCCATGTTGAGTATGCCCTTGTACATGTCTTCTGTCTCAACCAGGTAGAAGAGGCTGTCTGTGTCCTGGTACAATAACTTGAGGCGATCATTGTAGATGGGCTTCATCACATCATAGTGGAATTCATACATTGATGTCTTACTTATGTCTAGCACAGATAGTCCAATGTAAATTGGTTTGTTTAGATTAACTTTCTCCTGATGGAGGGTCACTGCACAGATGTTCCCCCCAAAGACGATTCAATCTTTGAATGAGGGTCGGGCTACAAGCTTCTTCAGCCGCTTCTCACAGTTGACTAACTCCATGTTCATACGCTTCCTTACATTCCATGGTCTTGCCAAAGACAGCGTTATTCATTAGTTTGAAGAAGTTTTTCTCAAACTTGTTCTTTGACTGCTGTCTGAGACTGGTATTGAGCTGGATGTAGGAAGCTAGGGAGTTGGTCTGCTCAAACCTCACACCTTGATGGACCTTGGTTATTCTCAAACCATGTTGGACAGCTTGTTTGAGAAGACGGTAGTGGCAGACGTAGCTTGTATGCAAGATTAGCGTTGTCATGAGGCAAACATATCCAGATTTCTGAGTTTTACGGTTTCTTGGTAGGAATGGAAACTAATTGTGTAGATCATGCAGTTCAGCAGGATACTCCACATCAACCTCGAGGATGTATCCTATTTGCTGTCTGTCTGCAATACCTGCAATGTCTCTGGTCACTGCCTCCAGTTCCTCTTTGCCCATCCATTGGAATTTCGAGCGAGGAAGTGGATTGCTCATTGCCCAGCCATACAGGTTGTTGGCATCTGTGTACAAGAGGTAGGATGTAGGTTTCTCTGGATCCACAGGCGCCCCAGTATACTGGTTGTTGGCAATGGTGTAGCAGTGAATGCAGGTGGTGATACCTCCTCTGATCCCTCGTTCAATGAGCATGTACATGTCATAGTCAGTCAGCAGCTCAAGTTCCACCTTTGTACTTTTGAGCATAACATCAAAGGAGAAGCCTAGTGATGGAAAATAATGAGCACAGTCCAGATCTTTTTTTTATATGCAACCGGGACCGACAGCTTAACGTGTCCTCCGAAACACGGGAGTGGCTCGAGAAAAATATCTTGTACTCAACTGGGATCGAACCCAGGACCTTTGGCTTATCAGACCAGCGATAAGCCAACTCGGCTACGCCGACTCCATATGCTTGGTGAAGGAAACATATTTTTCAGATGTGTTGGGAATAGCTGAAATTTTAGATTTGTCAGATCGAAGATGAGGAATGATCAAGTGGGTATCATAGTTTGAGGAATTGTGAAGGAATATAGGACTGTAGGATTGACGATGTCTCTGTAGGTTGCAGTTGTTACACAATGTGTTCTGGTACAACCCAGTCATATGACAGTGGTCTCGAACCTTGTCATTGGTAAACTTTTTGTGACAGGCTTTGCAGAACTCAACCGCATCAAAATCTGCCTTTTGTTGGTCAGAGAGCGGGGACATTTTTACTTTATTACATTCCATGGTTTCTGCAATATCGGTTGCAACCTCAGTCAGTGTCTTCATAAAGTGGGCAGCAGCATCTGGCCCACAGTACACAAATGGGTCCTGAGGAATGAGGTTGCTGACAGTGAGCCATGAGGGGAATTGTTGTTTGTCCCTCACAAAGTATAAGTGATAACTCATTGCCTTATGGTATTGGAGAACTTTTGTAGCCTTTCCAATCCATTGCTCTGGGGCTCCACCATCTTCCTCAGGAGTGGGCTGCTCCAACAAGCACTCAAAGTCTGCATAGGCAACAATTGGTAACCTAAACTTCCTGAGATGTTTCTCAAACTTCATAGTTGGAGCACTTCCATTGTCATTGGGCTTTGGCATCACAAACCTTGCTATCCGGTTCTGGGTGCAAAAATCTTCATGCTCCTTCATCCTGCACTTGCCATTAATAGCAACTGTGTAGTGGGTGAAGCAATGTCTGCAGATGATGATACTATGTTCATGTTTTGTCAGCTGGGCTCGCAGCAACTTCTCAAAGTTCTTGATGTAGCAATACTGGCTATTCACTTGCAAAACATCACCATCTGCTGTTTCACTCTCACAGAGCAGGAGAAGATCCGGGTGATCTGCCTTGACTTCCTTGCCAACTCGTCGCGAGAACATGTTGTTGTCAGCATCGATACCATAGATGTTGACTAATACTCCTGGATTGTTCCTCTCAAAAGTGTCAATCTGGTTGATGGTGGTGGGGAATGATAATCTGGAAAAGTTGTACTTGTAAGTTAGCTGGTAGTACCAGTCATTAACTTGCTGTGGATTTGTTCCTTGGACATGCTTGGCAAGCATGGCCCACTTGAAGCACTGCTGGTCCTTGTTTTTTGGGTTTATTACAGCCAACCTTGTTGCAATTTTGGTAGGTAGCTCGATGTATGATGATCCCCATAGCGGTGAATACTTGCTGATGCGGATGAGGGGGCCATCAATGTTGAGAAGGGTCCATCCACTGGAGTTGCCCTCAAACTTGGCTTCTTCCTCCAACATTTTCTGGCATGCTGTCTTGAAGAGGTGGGTGAGTTCCATGATGTTAACCACTGAATAGTTGGGTGTCTTGAAGGCTACATCTTGGAACTCCTCCTTCTTCTGGTTCTGTTCATCAAGGCTGCTTTTGTAGTAGGTAGCCTCCAACACCAAATTGAATTTGATGGATCCATGGTTCAGAAATTTGTTAGAGATGGCCGTGTTGATTTTGTCCTTGAGGCGGTTGAGCAGAGAGTGGAAGTCCTTGGCTGGATCATCCATGCAGTTTTTGTTGTAGAATAGGGTGTGGAGGCACGAGTTGAAGGTATCCTCTAGCATGACAAATTCTCCCTGAGAGCCCTTGGTCATCTGGCATCGGCTGGCCTTGTTCATCTGAAACATAGGGCGCATTTCCATGTTCACTGTCCTGTTGACTTGATCAAACTGAATGAATGCAAATTATTGTGTGGTATTTATAAGTGCTGGCCTGGTGGGCGGGGCCAGTGATTACGTAATATAGACATGTTTTTTCCTGCATAGATAGCATTGGAATGCAGCAGTGATGTCATACAACTAGTTGAAACCAGAATAACACAGCTGGTGGGCAGGTTATTGATGGAAGTAGGAGTGAGGCTCTTGCTCTCTCTCACTCTCTCTCACTCACTCTCTCTCTCTCTCTCTCTCTCTCTCTCTCTCTCTCTCTCTCTCTCTATCCTTGCATTGTCATAAATTAGGGTGATATTGCTATCACAGTAAACTGAGTGTGTGTGTGTGTGTTTGCACATAAGCTGTTATCAGATCCATCATATGTTTACACACCCACACTATTAGATCCGATGCGGTACTTGACCCAAAACCCCAGATCTAGTATTGCCAGAGCATCATTTTTGAGTTCTCCAGCTTTTTCTGGTCAAGAATCGATAGTAAATATCTTGATCTGAGGTGGAGCCGATAAAGCTTGTTTTTAACAAAGTGTGTGTGTGTATGAGCTTCCAAGATTGTCCACCACGTCGCGCTTCAACGCCGAGCCACGATTTGTGTGTTCATAGGTTTGGATTCTTGGATCTAACAATCACCGTGGACTGCAAGTCGAGTGTGTATTCACTCTCCCCTCTCTCTTTGCCAGCAAACATTCCTTCCTCTCTCCCACTTCCTGCTTCATTAGCAATAATTATTCGTTCGTTAATACAATCTTCGACACCAGCTCTGAGACTGGAGAATTTCGCTGGCCGGCTGGGTTGGCCATTTCTCAATCTGTATAACTGATTTGTCACCTATTCTGACAGCGCCGGAGAAAGTACAATCGCTGCCACTAATGTTAAATCAATTTGCCGCCTCCGCGAGTTATAAATTATTTCCAAAAGAGAGAATATTCTGTATAATAGTTTAAAAAAGAATTTCGAACATGCCACAGAGCAACCAATTAAAAATTGATACAACATTTATTTAGAGTTTTAAAAATCTGATTGAATGAACTGAACTGAAAAAAATGGAAATCCAGAAACAAGTCAACAGTATTATTGGTTTCAAGAGTGTAATATTCCAATCCATAGTTTACATTCATCAGAATCTGAATCTACTAATTACTAAGTTACGGTAATTCCAACTGAATGATTAAATGATGTTGAGGTTCTAATTTTTCATTAGTTGTCTGATCTGAAAATATTTATAATTATAATAAATTCAATCCTAATACATATTTTTGTAATAATTATTGCATCAGTTATGAACCAGCTAACTTTGAAGAGTTTGAAAACTTCACACCTTTATCCATTAACACTGTGTGTTCATTCTTTAATTCTATTCTGAAAACAGTAAAAGCATTAGGGATGCTCGCTATCCTTGTATCAACCTCCAGGACCCCCAATTGGATAAGTAAAGAGATATCTATAAGCAAGCATGCTTCACTCATCTCTTTATCCAAATCCAAGTTTCCACACTCCAGAAGACTGGAAAGTTTAGTGCGTATTTCAATAGAAATTCTAAACCATATTTTCAAACAATTATTTTCCAATACTTTGAAAACAAATCACTGATTCGATTGTGCTTTTTTATAGATTAGGCTGGGCCTATTTTTTCTCAATTTTGAATTTTTAATTTTTAATGGGTTGCACTCCGAGTTTAAATGTGATATATCATTTCCAAGCTATGCCTTTTTACCGCTTTCTGCTGATACATTATACATGATATATAATTATGTATTATATATAATTGATATATTGGTCTATTATAGGCTACAATACAGACCTATGGTCTATCAAATATTCAAATGTCTTATACAGTCGTAATCTGCATAGGCATACTGGAGATTTAGGAGATTTATGAGTAAGTAAAAATCATAATATTTAAATAGGAATCAGGCTGGTGAAGCTTCTCTTTAGAAGTGAAATGCAGCACTCCAGTATCTCCAGTATAATTGAGTGAAAATCATAATTTATGTAAAAATCAGACTGATGAAGCTTCTATTTAGAAGTGAAATGTATCGCTCCAGTATCTCAAATACAAGTGAGTGAAAATCATAGATTAAATAGAAATCAGAGTGACGATGCTTCTCTTTAGAAGTGAAATGCTTCCCTCAATTTCCAAGCCATGCCGTTTACTGCTCTCAGCTGATACATTACACATAATATATAATTATTCATTATAATATAATTGATAACGGTATATTATAGGCTACAATACAAAATACAGACCTATGGTCTATCAAATATTCAAGTTTCTTATACAGTTGTAATCTGCATAGGCCTAAATTGACGGTCAATTTTATATGACTTTGTTGTCATATATGTTGTTTAATAATGCAGTTTTGGCGTTAGAAACATTTGAATGCAATACTCTTGCTTGGGGACATTATCGGATAAGGAAAGAATTGAATAAGAGAGGTGAGGATAATGAAATGGCAGTGAAAAAGGTCATTATTGGAGTCAGATTGCAAAATTTCTCTTGAAACATGAGAGAAATGGCTAACTGTTGATATTAATGTTGATATTAAATCACAACAAAACTAAACAGATGCCATTTAGAACGGTTAGAGGAACTACATTAGAGATAAGAGACGACACAATAGAATCTGTAAATGACATAAAAGTGCTCGGGGTGGTGAACTTTCCTGGAGACCTCATCTAGAATATTTAAAAAACAAACTTAATTCAGTAGTCATGTCCTTAGAAACTTAAAAACTATATTAGACTCAAGAACTCTTAAGGACGTTTATTTTACACTGTTCCATTCTCTTCTTGATCTGGCATTGTTTTTTAGAGCAATTCATGTCAAGTGATTGAGATATTTCGAACTCAAAAGTGGGTATTACGAGTAATGGTAAGGGAATCAATTCGCACAAGTTGTAGATTATATTTTGAGAAAAGGATTCTCCCACTTCCAAGCCTGTATATTTTTGAAGCCATCTGCTTTATTGAAAAAAATATCAATAATTTATCAAATTCACTTTACCCTTTCATAAACTTAATTCTAATGAATACTTGTGTAAAATTACTGTTTTTGAGCCTCGAATCAAGTTCCCAGCATCGAAAATCCCACAGTGTTCCCATAATGAAATAATTAGGACTACAAAATGAATGGATTTGAGTTTTTCTAGGCATGAGTCTAAAATCATTGTCTTAAAAAACTATTTTAGAGGGACACTGTTTATCAAAATCTAATGTGAAAATGTAAAGGTATGTATGTCCTCGGATAAGTTGATTGATGAGTTGTAAGAAAATAACAGAGTAATAACAATTACAGTAGAACTTCGATAATTCGGACCTCGATAATTCGTAATTCGTAGTAAAAGCTCAGTCCCTTGGAATAACCTCTATAATTCGTAGAAAAACAATGCATTTCGGTCCCCTCGATAATTCTTATTAATTTTGCAGCCCTAACGGGCACTGGTTTTATCGTCACACTCTATTCGTAGTTATGTCAGTGAGAACATGCTATAATTCTTATGAGCTATGATTTTCTTTTATAGGCCTATTTGTCCATCATCAAGTCTAATGTTAACTTGGCCTCGAATGATGTTTCAATGCTGCCTGATTCTCCATTGCTGTACTCATAATCTAAAAAAAAGATCAACTGCATTTTTCCAGTTTAAAGTACAATTCAGTTCGTGTTTGGTTAAACTGTGTTTCTATCAGTTGAGCGTTATCGTATACAATTCAGTTCCCGTAGTTCAGTTACCGAATATGAGTCCAAAGCGATTAGCCTACACTATAAGTGTCTCTCAGTTTTCGAAAAAAACAAATCATAGAAACTGTGGCGAGTGGTGTGAAAAAGAAAGATGTGGCAGATCATTTCGGGATTCCTGTTTCTACATTAACTAGCATCCAAGAAAAAAGATGTGCTAACTGCTACTGGGCATCGACCGCCTAGTGGAAAAGACAAAAACTAAGTGAATACCCTCAACCTGAACATTGCCTACTAGAATTTTTTCACTCAATATAAATTAAAAAAATTTCCTATTTGAGTTACTTTGTTGAAGAAAAAGGCGAAATATTTTGCAGAAAAATTGGGTATCAGCAGTTTCAAGGCAAGTGGTGGATGGCTAGACAAATTAAAAAAAACGAAATTCCATCAAGTTTCACAAAATTTGCGATGAGAGCGCGGATGTTGGAGAAGGTGTATGCAATGAGTGGAAAGAAAGACTGGTAGAGATGATTTCCAATACATAGCTACAGTATCTATGTAAAAATATTATTAGACTAGCTATTGTGCCCATCCTTCATACGGATTATGTTTAGAAATAAGACTAAATATGTTTCGGCTTTTTTGATAGCAACGATCATGAAGTTGTTAGCAGCTTAGGCCCCGTTCACACGATACAGTTTTTTTGCGGTACGGTTTCTTTACTGTACGGCGTTAACTGTACTGTGATGTTCACATGGTCCGGCTTTGCTGCTTATTGCTGTGCTCTCCTCGTTCTTCCATTGCGCTTCCAGTTCAGTTTTATTTATTCCAGTCCAGGATTTTTTTTTTATTTTTGTAAGATTTTTTAAATAAGTTTCTTACTGAAGGTTTCTCTTAAATTTTGATCAAAGTACGCAAATTCTGGTTTCAATATTCTACACATTTTTCTCTCATTATTTTTATATTAATCTTAAGTCTTGTCCCACAAGGCGGGTCTCTCATATATTAGAGAAATTAAATTTTCACAATTAATATCTTCCACTTCTGGACACTGGAATTCACTAATAAGAAGACCAATGCTGAAGAATATCAATGCTGACGATCTGAAGACTGCTTCCAGAGTAATAAGCGTATCGTTTGAACATATCCATTACCGGTACAATACATGTGCCACCGGATATGAATAGTTATTTTGCAGTACAGCTGATTTTAGTGATACAGTTTTCGAAGACAAAACCGAATGTAGAAATCGGCTAGAACAGCTTTTTTACTGGATCCAGTCGAAACAGTATTGAGTGAACATACAATATGAAATGTACATGCAAACGAAAGCACTGCAAAATAACTGATACAGCAAATTTACTGTACCGCACAAAAACTGTATCATGTGAACGGGCCCTTAGTAAACAACTTAGAACGTCAGCAATTCAGTGACAGGTATCGGAGAGAATATTTTTTGAGAACAGCTGATTAATATATCATGATAAATTACGTGATTTGTTCTTATGTGGTAATAATAGTGCTACCTGGCGAATTCCCAAGAGCCTAGCACAAACCGCACCTTCCTAAAATGTTAATTTTTGTTTTGATAAATTTAAATTAGAAAATTTTGTTTGTTTTCAACAAAGAAATAATTGATAAAACATAAGATGAGCTATATAAACCTTAAACTTAGAGTTCGAATGGCGCAGTGTTATGTATTCTCTGTTCTTCTGTATGGTTTGGAGGGTTGGACATTGACAAAGAAGCTAAGTAGCAAGTTGGAGGCTTTTGAAATGTGGGTATACAGACGGATATTAAGAATATCTTGGAGAGAAAAAGTAAGAAATACCGTCGTGTTAGAAAGACTTGATAAACAAACAGAGATCTTACTGAAGATAAAGACCCGCAAGCTACAATACTTTGCTCATGTGATGCGAAACGAGAAATATAGAATCCTCCAACTTGTGATGCAGGGGAAAATAGAAGGAAGAAGACATGCAGGCCGAAGAAAGACGTCATGGCTTAAGAACCTCCGTGAATGGTATGGAAAGAGAACAAGTGAACTTTTCAGAGCAGCTGTCTCCAAAGTCCAGATAGCCTTGATGATTGCTAATCTTCGTTAGAAGAATGCAACTAGAAGAAGAAGAAGATGAGCTTTGATTCACCAGACATATGTTTCCTAAAAGACTGCAATGCTCCGACTACACAAGTCTGCAGACAGCGTAAATAACGCCGCGAAGGGCCCATCATTTATATTTGAGAACAGCTGATTGATATATCATGATAAATTACGTGATGTGTTCTTATTCTTATGTGGTAATAAAACTTGGAAGAAATGTATCCAAAATCGCACAATACTTGGTTTTTAAACGTTTATTATTCTGTTAAGAAAAAAAATTAATTTAGTTTGTTATAGCTAAAGACATTGTCAAAAAGGTTTTCAATACTGATAAATAACTTAAATCCCGATCGATGCTCTCGTTTTTCAGGAGAAGGCCGCATAAAATGTATCCAAAATCGCAAAACACTTGGTTTTTAAACGTTTATTACTCTGTTAAAAAAAAAGTTAATTTAGATTTTTATAGCTAAAGACATTGTCAATAAAGTGTTCAATACTGTTCAATAACTAAAATTCCGATCGATGCTCTCGTTTTTGAGGAGAAGGCCACGTAAAATGCCTTTGGGGCCGTGACAGACAGACAGACAGAAAGTGAGATTAGACTATTTTCGGCTTATTTGATGTATAAAACGTAAAAATAACCAAAAAATATATAATTCTGATAAATGTACAGACAAAACTGTAATTTTATTTATATAGATATATTATTCTTCTTACATCTTCACAGATGTTTATTCAAGCTTGTTTATTTATCACATGAAAACTTTTAATGATGAAGTAATGTTTTACTGAAGGAAGATTGGAATGTTAATTTATATCGTTTACTATTGAGAATTTTGTTATATAATTGACATTAAAATTGATTTTCTTGAGACTTAGAAAATCGTTTTAGTCTTTCAATTCAAGATAATAGTAAACAATATCATATCTATAATTCGTATTCTTTTCTTCACAGCCTTCCATAATTCATAGCTTCGATACTTTGTTACCTTCCATAATTCGTAATAAATCCTTGGTCCCGTAAACTACGAGTTCTACTGTATGTACATTAAATGCTTCGTCTTCGGCAATATGTACAAATACATATGTATCATATATGTGTGTATATAATGTAAGAAATATATATGTATCATAATACATACATCGGTACAAATACCGATCCAAAAAACTTTTTTGTTATTAATATTTACAGGTTATTTCAAAATTGGTAGTTTAAATCGGCTATGGTATTACACCACCTAGATACCTAGATGCAGGTACAAACAGCTTAGGTTTGCTCATAGAATTTTGTATCTATGGTTGAAATGACAAATGTTTTTTATTTATTTCCTAATTTTTGTGTTAAATAATGATCTTAATTGTAATATTTATATTTTTTTATTTCATCTCATTTATAATAAATTTCTGTTTGTAGAGCAAATTTTTTAATTGCAGTTTCCATTGAAACTCTTTATTATCTATAAAATAAGTACTATAATATAATCCTTTTGCAATGTAAGCTCTCCAATATAACAATGTAATCACAATATTAAGATGAGTAAAATACAGTTCCTTTTTGGAACAATCACAAAAATCTTCTATAAAGAAAAATTTGTTTCCTTCTTTTGACACAATCGGAGTGTGAGAGAGAGAGCGCGTGAGAGCGGAAAGAGAATGTGAGTTTGGTATGTGCAAACCAGAAAATAGGATAGATTGTGTTGTATTTTTCTTATTGTCTTTAGTGCAAACGTTGACAGCTGCAAACTATATAGCTATGATATCCAAAACAATTATCGCTCAGAATGCATAGTGTTGAGGAAGGAAGTTGAGTGAGACAGCTTAGGTATTGGTGAGTGAGAGAGCATGATAAGGGGGAGGGAGCGATGAGCTAAGTTCAGCGAACACATAAGACCGATGGTCTCATGTGATCATTGGCGCCAAAATTTCATCAAATAAATAAATAAATAAATAAAAAATATCTATATCAACTAAGTAAACATCCGGCAATGCAAAAAATGCAATGTAGCCACTGAGCCAACTATATATTTCTATATCCAAACTTTTGTTTGTAATGCAATAAGAGATGGAGAATTTTTAAATACAAACAGTTGTCATAAAATTTGTCTTTATTATTTCTCAGATGATCCCTCTATGGAAAACAATATATTCAGTCAAGTTGACCTCTTGACAAATAGATCACCTAATTGGTTTGAATATGTTAGATTATGATGAAATTAATAACTTGTGAATTTGGGGGCCAAACTGAGCTTTGAATAAGGGATCATGTATGAATTTTTGTTTCCAATCTCCTTGTCAATAGTAGTGGCACAACCACCCAAAACATGCCAAGTCTATGCTTAAATTGAACTATGAAACCTATATTTTGTCTTTTTGATAAAAGCCTTGTATTCAATTAAATTTGGGAATTCACTGAATACTATAAATTTAATAGTAAAGTTGATCCCATCAACCATATCCTAGAACTTCTACTGGGATAAGTTCTATACACCTAATTACTGGGAGAAAAACAGTATTGAACAACATGGCTCAATGGGAAAATGTTGTACTCCTCCATAAATGTAGGATGAGTAGGGGAGTGTCAGCTAGCCTTCATTGATGTCCAGTTGGGAATGGAGTTGGTGAGTGCATTATAATGTTGTAATAAGTTTACATAATGTTGTTTCATGTGCTTAAAATTTGCGCATCTTTTTCCCCGTTTTTATCCATTAACTATTTTTTTTTTTCTTAGGGGCGACCACTTCTTAAGATTTAGCCATGATTACTAATAACTTGATAAAAATAAGGGTTTTTGACAATTAAAACTGACAAAAAGAACCTAAGGTACAATAACTAATTGAAATGCAACTTACATGCAACATGCAACTTACATGTACTTTATACTTTACAGTTTGCAATGGTTTGGAGTCCATAGTTTTTTGTAATCAGTATTGTCTCCAATAGACATAACTAGGATAATCTCAAGGGTTTGGGGAATGTGGAATAACCCTGAAAGGGGGGGGGGGGGTCCGAGGGTTCCACCTGGGAAATTTTTTAGAATAGACGCCTCAAAAATGATTTTTATGACAATTTCCTAAATTATAGACAGCATCCTGTAAGTGTAGAAGCTTTACACGCATTTAATATTGTATTTCCATAATTTTTCCTAATATATCCACTATAAATTGAGGATGTTATTCAGTTATTCGTGATTGGATTGGTGTTTTTCATTGAGGCTCTGCTCAAATTTATCTAATTATGTAGGCTTCTTTGAAAAATATTGACTTTTAGAAAAAATAATGAGAGAATACAGTTTCCTGCTCCTTGCTTATCAACTCATATAAGTATGAAATTTGGAGGGCCTCCACTATAGAGTGACTACATGCACTCCAACACTTGAAAGGTAAATTGATGGTGGTACAGGGGCTCTCCCCCAGAAATTTCTTGAAAATAATCTCTCTAAAACAGCATTTTAAGCATTTAAAAACACAAATTAATAAATCAAAACTCTTGGGTCGAGGGTCTCTAGGAAACTTATACACTTTTCCTCGTTACTTGCCTGTAGGTGATTGATATAACCTAATAATATTTTTATTTAAAATACTCCACTTGAAATTTCTAGTTGCACAATTTTTCTGTTGTAAAAATAGAACTCATTGCTTCTAGTTTCATTTTTTAGAAGCATGTGGGTTCACTCTAACTAGAAGCAATCGTCTCAATTTTTCTTCATCACTATCAGATAAGCAGGTCTCCTTCATTATTTGATGATCACTGATGAATCAAACTAACAAATGATTGGTGCATGAAACTATATGAATGAAGATGTTTTTTTAATCCGTTAATATTCCAACATCATTAATGAATTCCGCATTTTTTTTAATGCTCAAAAGCTATTAATGGAGTAGCTTATGGAAAACTGGTTTATACCACACTCTAATAAAATACATTTTATTACTATGCATTATTATTTATACATTTTATACTATGTATTTTATTAGTCTGTCTTTATACTTGATAAAACCAATTTTCTAATAAATGGCAAAACTTTCTGATTCTTCTCAAAACTTCAAGACTATGGCGCAACTTGCACAGTCATTCCCCCCCGTGGGCAGCCCTGCTAGGATCCACTACCCAGTCAACTAAATTCATTATTTTTTCACCATTGGAAAAACATTGAGAACTGGCATCAAATGATGACACCATACATGTACTTAGCAAATGAGTAACCATTAAAAAGTAGATATAAGAATCAAGCGTTTCTATGAATTAAAGTATACATGACCTTAGAATAGGCTTCTCAAGTGAAACTTGCTTCCCTTCCTTGAAAAAATCTGACCTATCAAATTGATTTACATACTGACAATCATTGATTTATCAACTTTATTTTCATGCTCTTCTAAAAATGAAATAGAATGGAAAAATCATAGACACATGTGTCACGTGGCAAAGCCGTGACAGGAAAAAATTATAATTAATTCCTTCAATTAATTATTTTTGGGGTAGTTGACAAAGTGGAGAGGAGCAGCCACCGGTCAGGGCACAGAACGCAGATAACGATCTAGACCGGTGGAGTGCTCTCTACTGCGTCGGGGCCTCCCCCAACAGTTCCTCACTCGTTTTTGGGGAACAGCTCTCTGACGAGGCAGTCAGAGAGAAGTCTTCTTCAAGACCTCCAACTGGTCGGTTGTGGTGTAGCAGGAGTGTAACTGCAGTCAATTTTCACTTTGTGAAAATTGAACACACAGTGCCGGTTGTGTGAACTAGTGCACAAAGTGAACATGTGCTGGTTCAGTCAGGATAAAGCATGAGCTGGTGCTGATCCCTGATGTGGTGATTGCGGCGCGGGTCACGAGATTATCGCAATCCATGAGCGCAGGTTTGGGAGTTCATAATTCCCAAGCGGTTCAAGGTTTTCGGAAGCGATCCCGTTCCTTTCCTCATTCCCAGTACTCCTAAAATCCCCTATCCTATCCCTTACCGGTTATCAGAGGCCACTGTACCCCCGCCAATAGCGGCAGTAGGCAAAAAAACCTACGCCAACCTCCACTAACCTCCGCCAACACCCGCCATCCTCCTAGATCCTCCTTTATACCTCAGTTGTGAGGAGTTGACTTGACTCAGCCCGCAGCTACGTCGCGCCGAGGGAAACTTGCTCCACACAGTTGTAAAGTCATTTCCTTTATTCCCCGACCGATAGAAGGCTAAGCTATCTCCGCCGCCCCTGCAGCAGAGGTGTATTTGCTGGAGTTTGTCATTCTCCTCCTCTCTCCCCGACTGGGAAAGCTTAAACTATTCTGGCCAATCCTGCATCAGGCAGGAGTGTATTGATTCCAACCAGTCGATACTATAATCCTAAGGCAGAGGAACAAAGACCTGCACTCTAACCAGGCAGGTGATTTGTGCTCTGCCACTTCCTTGTCACCCGCCATTCCTTCTCTTACATTGCATCTTAAAAAAGCAGGGGAACCAGAAATGGCTGGTATTAGCAGGGTCTGGAAATCCGGCCATATCCTAGCAGGAGGTAATAACCTCCGCCCCCTTTGGAAAGTGGCAGAGGTGTACCCTTCTGGCTGGATATCCTCCCCACTCCCTCCCCGAAATTCCTCTTTCCCCACCTGCAGCAGCAGGGGCTACCACCTCCGCTGATAAGGGGCAGGAGTAGTTGTATTTCGGCTCTTCCCTTCCTATCCCCAAAAACCAACTCCTTTTATCTCCACCCCTCAGTGAAGGAGCGAGCACTGCTCCTCGCTGGGTCACGGCTGGTCCTCGTGGCCACGAGACCCCGAATCTGCAACGCAGAGGTTGGGAAAGTTAAACGGCGCCCAACGACGGAATTTCCAACCGGTGAGGCAACCCTGAGCATGGCGGAAGCCTCAGAAGGAAGCATCGACCTCGTCGCCTAACCCTGACCACCCGCCGGTTAGAGCTAGTTGGCCTGGAGCAACACCGGGGCAGTCATGCCAAAATCGAGGTAAAGATTTTGCACATGATAAATTGACGCCCGTGCGTGGGGCCAGTAATAAGGATGAGTGAGCATGGCAAGCGTGTTGGGCAGAGCGAATCTGAGGATGAGCGGAGGCCAGAGACCACCGCAGAAGACACGCAGGAGTTGTCTAATGACCAGCGCGTGTCATGGGTGTACAAGTTGCGCAAAGAAGAGGCAGTAAACATACTGAGACTCCTCAATTTGCCAACAGAAGGCACCATGATGGAAATTCGGAGGATTCTTGTAGAATACCACCGGAGGGCTACAACCCTGCTGACCAACCCCAGTGCCGCAGGTGAGGAGGCCGGGCCTAGCTGGAGCGCCACAGAAGAAGCGGGCTCGAGAAATGCTGGAACCAGGGCAACAACAAGTTCCAACTAATCCATGGACCCACCCGGGCACGGTATGCGACAAAGTCTGGAGTTGGAAGCTCTCATTTAACGAGCAGGGTGACGCGCCCAGTTTTGTTGAAAGATTCCACGAGTTACAGCAGGCTTACAAGTTAAGGGGCAATCAGTTATTAGTTGCCTTAACCGAGCTGCTGATGGGCCAATCCACCTTGTGGATGAGGAATCAGAGAGACAAATGGAGAAACTGGGGCAACTTCATGAATGACTTCAAGACCAGATACTACCCCTTGACGTACAACGAGGACCTTGACAGCAAGATCCTGGCACAGAGACAGCAGGAGGGTGAGTCAATCGACAAATACGTCAAGGATTTACTCACCTTGATGAGGCGGAGAGGTGACTACACTGATGAGAGTAGGATACAGAGGTGTATCAAAACCTCTCACCTCGATACAAATTGTATATCCACCAGACGGATGTACAGACGTTGGACAATCTGTTGTGCTTAGCGCGGCAGTACAAGCAGATTAAGTATGAGGAAAAGCAACTTCAACAAGGTGTACAAAATTGTAAGATCGAGGAGCCGCCGCGGGCGACAAGGCCCAAGGCAGAAGCTGAGAGGGTGCAGGGCAAGGTTAAACCTATCCCTAAGACCACAGAACAAGTGTGCTGGCAGTGTAGAAAACCAGGGCATTGGAAATCAGATTGCCCAGACAACACTCCATGTAAACGATGCGGAAAGCCGCGAAAAGAATGCAATTGTGGAAAGCAGACAAAAAAGTCCACCAAGACTGCAGTGGTGTGGTCGACAAGGCAGCTAGAATTGGACGCGGAATAAGGCCATGATAACCGGCTGTATGTTACAGCGTACATAGTGGGCCAGAGGTGTCGAGCATTGCTACCACCGGTGTGGAGTCAAACTATGTAAGTGCGGAAACATTCGGGAGTCTCCAAGAATCAGGAGAGAACCCGCAAATCACCGCGCAATCCTAGCTAATGGGACAGGGGCACGGCTAAGTGGGAGAATAGTGACAAACGTCACAATTGACCATATAGTACTCCCATTGAATGCTACTATCATGGAAGGACTCGGTTCTGATTTACTCCTTAGAATCCAATTTTTATGTGAGCATAAAATGCACATTCACACAGACATTCAAGAAATTGAATGGGAACCGCGCGCAATCACGCGGGAGGCGGGGAAACCTCCGCAGACACCAGCAGAGCGCCATGATAAAGTGAAACCCAGAATGGCCCCTATCCAGACACAATGTGAAGGGCGCCGTAAGAAGGATGACCAAATTTTTATGCAGGTTGAGCTCAAAGGAATTGAACTCAACGCTCTGGTCGATACGGGAGCCAAATGGACGTATATTTCGGCCAACGTAGCCAGGAGAATTAAGGCGGCTGGGAACAGGAAGTCGCGGGCGGCCACTCACCAACCTACTCTGATAGATGATGGGGTGTTACCCGTCGCTGAGGAGTTGAGAGTAGCCGCGGAAATTTGTGGAAAAGAGTATTTCCTACGTGTTGCTGTAAGTGATGAACTAGAGTCAGAAATGATTTTAGGTTTCAGTCACTTGAAAATGATGCGTGCCCACATCGATATCCCAAAGAGGAGGATGCAATTGCCCACTTCCAAGTCAGGAAAGGTGGTGGTGACAATATCAGAATGAGTATGTTTTGATGAGTTCTTAGTGACAGAACTGAGGAAATTTGAGAACATACCCGGCATGACTCATCTGTTATCGCACCGGATAAAGTTAAAGGACGGCGCAGAGCCATTCCGCCAACGCCCCTATCCTTGCAACCCCACAATGCAACAGGTGATCGATGATGAGGTCAATGAGATGTTGTCACAACATGTCATTGAACCAAGCAGTAGCACATGGAGTTTGCCGATCGTGCTGGTTAGGAAATTGAATGGGAAGTTACGATTTTGTATTGACTTCAGAAAAATGAACAAAATAACTCATAGGGATGCTTATCCACTCCCAAATATGATGGGAATTTTAGACCAGCTCCGTAAGGCCTGGTACATATCGTCTATCGATTTGAAAAACAGATATTGGCAAGTACCCTTAGACGAGGCGAGTAAGCTGTTAACAGCCTTCACCATTCCTGGTAGAGGCTTGTTTCAGTTTAAAGTTATGCTTTTTGGTCTACATTCGGCGGGCACGACGATCCAGTGGATATTGGACCGTGTGATAGGGCCGAAGCTTGAGCCAAATGCTTTTGCATACTTGGATGATGTTATAGTGCTAGGAGAAACACTAGAAGAACATATCCAAAACCTCGCGGAGGTCTTTGAGCGGTTGAGAGAGGCTGGCCTAGTCATCAACGTAGAGGAATGTCAGTTTCTCAAGTCTGAATTGCGATATTTGGGTCATATAGTGACGGAGCAAGGCCTTCAGACAGACCCAGGAAACAATCCGGGCTGTTGTAGATTTTCCGACCCCTCAGCGGATAAAAAAATTACTGGTACAGTAAAATCCTGGTACAGGTGCTTTGTCCCCAATTTTGCAGATTTAGCAACCCCACTACACCGCCTGTTAAGAACGAACACCAAGTGGTGATGGGGTGAAGAGGAGGAAGCTGCTTTTAGTCAGATAAAAGAAGCACTCACCAAATCTCCGGTACTAACGTACCCGCATTTCGAGTTACCGTTTCAACTACAAATGGATGCCTTGGATTATGGGCTAGGCATGGTACTCACTCAGGTGATTGATGGTGAGGAGAAGGTAATCGCATACACGAGCTGCGGACTGAAGGGGGCCGAGGCACGTTACAGCGTCACAGAGAAAGAGTGTCTGTCAGTGATTTTTGCCCTCCGCAAGTTCCAACCCTATATTGAGGGGTACGAAACGACGGTGATCACCGACCACCAGTCATTGACATGGCTGCGGGCTATTCCTAATCCTTCCGGATGCTTGGTGCGGTGGATTATGGAAATGCAGCAATTTACCTTGACCATCAAGTATAGGCACGGCAAGTTGAATGTCGTGCCGGATGCATTGTCTTGCTCTATACCAAACGTAGAAGGCGAGGACAACAGGTCAGAGCTGGGGGATCCAGTGGCAACTACTAGCGACCGTATTCCAGACGACAACTGGATACAGAAAATAAAGAGGGGCATTTCTCAAACTCCTGCAAAGTATCCCGACTACACAGTAGGCGGCGGACTGCTGTACCACCATGTATGGTCCAGGCGGCAGCAGCCGGACGAAGATAGCAGCGACAGATGGAAACTCTGTATTCCGCACGATTATCAAGTGGAAATCATGAAGCAGAACCACAACGTGCCGACAGCAGGTCACCAAGGCGTATACCGTACGTACGAGCGAGTAGCTCAAAGTTACTATTGGCCTGGACTCTACAAAGATAAAGTCAAATATGTACGAAAGTGTGAGACATGTCTCTGGCATAAAGTGGAACAACATGCCCCATACAGGCAGATGATGCAACCACAGCGAGTATCCCACACATGGGAGACAGTCAGTACAGACTTGGTAGGTCCCCTGCCAAGATCTAAGAGAGGATATAGATACCTCATCGTGTTCCAGGATCAGTTTACAAAATGGACAGAAGCACGACCTATAGCATGGGCTGATAGCGTGTCAGTTCTTCGAGCTCTTAGGGAGCTGGTAATTTCAAGATTCGGAGCCCAGAAAATGCTAATTTGCGATAATGGTACACAATATACCAGCAAATTATTCAAGTCGTTCTGTGATGATAGCGGGATCATGCTATTTTTTACCCCTCTCTATTCACTGAGTTGTAATCCAACTGAACGAGTGAATAGAGTTCTGAAAACTATGATCCAACTCTACCTCGAGGAAAGCCACACAGCCTTAGAATAGGCTTCTCAAGTGAAACTTGCTTCCCTTCCTTGAAAAAATCTGACCTATCAAATTGATTTACATACTGACAATCATTGATTTATCAACTTTATTTTCATGCTCTTCTAAAAATGAAATAGAATGGAAAAATCATAGACACATGTGTCATGTGGCAAAGCCGTGACGGGAAAAAATTATAATTAATTCCTTCAATTAATTATTTTTGGGGTAGTTGACAAAGTGGAGAGGAGCATTGAGATAATAAGCCCTAGATGAAACTTCAGTTTTCACAAAATTCTTACTCAATTTCAGCTCACAATATTATTTAAAGAAACTGTTTGAACTGCTGTTTCAGAGCATCTATTTTTTAAATTTTCCTGGGGAAGGACTCCACAACTCACTTTGAGATAAAGACAGCTTAGTTCAGAGTTACTGACAATTGAACAAACTGACAAATTTACTTAAACAGAATTTATTAATTTTGAATTCCTTCAAGTGCTATTAGTTTATACTGAAGACTTCCGCAATGGCGGATATTGACAACAGTATTGAATAGCTGATGGAAATCGATGAATGCTACTGTACAAAAATATCAGTCACCACCGGGAATCGAACCACGGAACTCCCAATTGCCGGTTGAGCGCCTTAATTACTAGACCATGGAGACCTTTCTGCACAGCAGCTTTCATTTTTAACTTGGCCATATTGGCTCGTATCTCACAAGTTAGTTTGAAGAGACTAACAATTGAATAAACTGACAAATATACATAAACAGAATTTATTAATTTCGAATTCCTTTTGTGGTTAAGGCGCTCAACCGGCAATCGGGAGGTCCGTGGTTCGATTCCCGGTGGTGACTGATATTTTTTTACAGTAGAATTCATCGATTTTCATCAGCTATTCAATATTGTTGTCAATATCCGCCATTGCGGAAGTCTTCAGTATAAACTAATAGCACTTAAAGGAATTCGAAATTAATAAATTCTGATAAAGACAGCTTTTTCAAGCTTTTATCTAGCATTGGCAATGCAAAAATTTCTCTATAGGCGTCATTTTAGCCCTCGTAATTTTCAATGTAGGCTATTAACTGCACAGAAAAAATGTGGAGACCATTATTCTAAGAAATTATTTGTATTTACAATATTGTAGAATGATTAGAATTTGGGTATGATGTATTCACTTTTTTGAAATAGAAGCAGAGAACTGAACTAAGAGCCAAATGTTTTTTAAGCTGAAGGGAAAAGCTCAAATGTATGGATAACTAAAACAAAAATTGGAGGGGAAGCTCTATAATTTTTTTTCTTGAATTTTATCTTCTTATTATCATAAACAACATTTCAAGAAATCTTAAATACCTAATTTGACGAGCCCATCCCCCCCTTTTTACTGCTCTGGTGACTGAACTATAATAATATGTGAAAACTGTGTTTTTAAAAAGAAGCCCAAACTCTCAAGGGCTATCAGATTTTTCATCCAGTAAAATAAAAGAGCTTCAAATCTTGTTCAATATTTGACAAGACTTTAAAGACTTTGAAGGAACAAGATTTGAAGGGATTGAAAGCAATTTGACAATACTTCAAAATACTTTTAAAGACTCATTAAAAAGTCTTGTCAAAGATTGGACAAGATTTTAAAAGATTTTCTGAATCTCATTGATCGATCTCATCCAATAGAACGCATCCAATTTGCTTCGAATTCCATCAAATCTTGTCCAAGATTTGACAAGAGTGACATGAATTAGAACACTAAGACCCCACATAGTGCGGAAAGTGTGTGCTACCCCTTTTGATCACTTGTACAAGTGTGTGTGTGTGTGTGTGTGTGTGTGTGTGTGTGTGTGTGTGTGTACAAGGTGTCATACGGGGTAGTCTGCACGCAAGCACAACACGAAACAGGGTGGCAAAACGAAACGGGGAAGTCCAGTTTCGTACCTAGGTTTGTGACTGCGCAGAAGAACTTTACTTAGATGACATTATTATTTGTGGAATGGACAAGCTGGATCATGATAATAAACTACAACGTTTTCAAGATACAATACAAAAGTACAATCTAACCATAAATGGGGATAAATGCAAATATTCTCAATCTACACTAAAATACTTGGGATATTTGATTGAGGATGGTTAAGTGAAACCAGGCCCCCCAGAGAAATTCTGGGCCCCTAGGCAAACTTCAGTACGGGCCCCCTTCACCACTTCCAATATGGGCCTATGCAACCCTGTATTTTGTATGACATTATGAATAAAGTATTGTTACATTATTATGGAATCAAAATCAAACCACATTTGTTTATGAAGTTAGAAAATTTTATCATTTCACAACTGACATAATGATAACATTGTTAAATGAATAAGACTGGTCATCATGATAAGCTCTTCTTATTGGATAACTATGTTCTAATTTTTAATTAAAGGCAGATTAATTTTACCTTTCATTCCAAAGATATTCATTGAAAGCAGTGGTGGATCCAGGCTTTGCCGGGCCCTGGGCAATTGACTTTGGTGGGACCACACTTACCGGTGGTCTGGGGCTCCTTCCCATAATTTTTGAAAAAATTAACATTAAAAATGCGTTTTGAGGCGTTTTTTGTTTCAACTAGTTAGCTGTGTTGTGATCAACATATTAAACCGACCTTATCTGTGTATTAAAGTAGTTTCCAATGTACTAAATTAATAGCCTAAAAAATTGACCAGTTGGCATTATAGGAAGTACGCATTGGCTGAGTTTTTTATACAAAATAATGCGTTTACTGTGTATATTTTCATTTTTAACGTGTTGAAAATGGTTAGCTAAGCCCAAAAGCAAAAATTTGACATGGTTCGTCATAAAATATGCCAGGTCAAAACTGTAAAGTATAGCCAATACTCAAAAGTCGATACATTACATTACATTTATTTTAAAAAAAGACCACCTTCTAATTTTATTTAGTCTTGAATTTTAAGCTATGCATAACAAACCTGGTTCAAGGGGTTGCGCCTCTAAACTACCTGCATTTTTCGGTTAGGTCCGGACCACAGGGCCCCGTTGACTCGCCCGGCCCATTTTTGTGGGTGTCTTTCAGTATTTCACACTGATGCAATAATTTCGAAGTGAGAAATTTCAATATAACAGATTTCTATGTCTCTTTTACTCTTTGCTTGCTTATAAGCCGGGCCTCGCGGTTCTAATCGACCGACCCGACCGGCGTTATGTTAGCCGGTTGCCCGGCTCACCTGGCCCTGCATCCGCCCCTGATTGGAAACTCAGAAAATAAAACATATAGCAAAATTTAATGAGTTTCAACTGAGTTTCAAATTTGATTGACCAAATGATTTAAAGAAGAAAAAACGTATCTCTAAATTATTAAGAACAACATTTTTCCAAAACTAGAAGAAAGAAGAAATCTGAAAATCTATGAATTATGGATCACATGCAAAAGTTGCTAAATAGATTTTAAAAAACATGCTAATGTCGACATAAGTTTTTATTCAAAATCCACACTTGAACATATTCTTGGCAATCCTAAAAATAAAATTAAAATCGGAGAAAAATCTGGAATCTATGAAATAAAATGTGAATGTTGCAACAAATTATATGTAGGCCAAACCAAAAATTAAATATCAGTTTAAAAGAACTCTATTTTCAAATTTTCAGTACAACCAACCAGAAAATCAGGCAATAGCCAAACATGCTTTCGATTCTGGACACTCTTTTTCCAAAATTAATTTGTTGAAAGAAGTAAACAATCATGAATATCTTGATGCTCATGAAACAATAGAAATGAAGGGAAAGATATTATCCTATAAATGGGAATAATGAGCCTGGAATAATGGAAAATTCACTTTTAAACAATTATTTTTTCATCTTTTTTGTTTGCTATGTCTTCAATTATTTAAATAAGATCTTTATCTGAATCTTTATCTTTATTAAACATTCTATCTTTAGAACTAACTAGGCCAACCGAATCTGATCTGTGTCTGTGTATGTTTAGAAATGTTGAAATAGACTGTTGTTCGTTTACAGAGCCCACAGCCCGGGCCCCTCTGGAGCCCGGGCCCCTGGGAGTAGGGGAAACTGAGAGTTCAACGCCAGTTTTTCTTTAACCTTAAATTTAAGGTTAACCTAAACCAACTATCCAAACCTAACCTATCCTAAAATAGGAAAGTTCAAGTCGAATCAACGCAATCTATCAGATCTCGAAAATTCCCATTTTCACAGGAGCTAAAAATCACGAAAAAATTTGAACTTTTTAACCCCTAAAGGGAATTTAAATTTGAAGACGCCATCTTGTTCAGCTTTTAAAGGCATCCCAAATTCATGTATCAAATACAATTTTCCGATCACGATTAATTGGGGAAAAATAATAATAAAACTTTTGGGCCACCTTGCTAAAAGTGGTACCGATTCAGTTTTACTTGCCACACCCTTTCTAATCTAACATAGGTATAGCAATACCTTGCGGTATAGTTGTATACTCCAAGTTGATTTAACCCAACATTTTAGATTCCGAAAATTCTCACTCCCACAGGAACTATACCGCAAGGTAATTGAATTTCATTAAAAGATCGTTCATTTTTTTTATCTTTCATTTCATTGTTCCTAATTCATTAATAATGGATAATAATATTCGATACAATAAAGTTAAATTAAAATTAATATTAAATTTAATATGAAATTCAGTAGTTATAGGCTAGTAATAACTTTAACTTTGGCAAAGTTGGAAATATTTAATTATAATCATTTGGATGACGTACAGAATGACGCACTGAATTCTGGAATATAACAGATTAGGTCCACCACTTGTCGGTGATATTAAAACCAAAAACTTTAAATTACATTCACAATCATTTGATCGTGAAATGTGCAACAAAAGTGAGAGGGCAGAGTTCATCGACTTCTGATTTGAGTGATGTAAGCAGACGGTAGCAGACTACAATCGAATGAGAAGGTGCATACGGTCGTTGAACCCTTCTACTGACCCAGACATCAGCTAACTATTCAACCTTCAAGTATGATCGAATCAGAAGTCGATGAACTCTACCCTCTCACTTTTGTTGCAACTGACTTCTTTTGGCAGATCTACTCGTAGACGAATATTTAAAAAATTAAATTGAAATGAATTCAAGTTGAATGACCTTCCTGTACTCGCAGACGAATATTTGAAAATTAAAATTGGAACGGAAAAAAAATAATTCTTTTGGCTGATCTTTTGCAGATGAATATTTGAAAAAAAAAAATTAAATTGATATGGCGTTACCATTGTAACCTCTATTTACTTCAACTGTTTATTCACCATACTCTATTCATTAATGCTGAGTTCTTCGTTCAATAAAGCCTTACTTTTCAAAAGGTCTTTAATTCTAGTACACTAGTGCACAAAGTAGCTCTTTGCTGTGCGAGAAAAATGCATTACACACGAGCTGAAGGCGAGTGCGGAATAGTTTCTCGAGTACAGCAAAGATAATTTCAGCACAAGTTACACATTAAATGTTTCCTACAGTTGGCACACCAGGAGTGCGATAATGTAAAACAAGTTTGGTCAAGTTAGATAGTGCCAGGAATCAGCTGTTTTCCATAATATAATGCATAAATTCAATAGCTGCTTTGTTAGGCAACTGTGAGAAAAGTACATTACTGTTTGCTCCTCATTAAACAGGTGTTTTAGATTAGTTTTCAGCATGTATACTAATTTTCTACAAGGAGTTGTAGGAAAACAATTTTAATAAAAAATTGCTGACCTGTCATTGGTGCGATCCTCCCCCTCCTCACAGCTGTCCTGCGACCGGCGGTTGGACTGGATGTAGGGCGAATGATGATGATGATGACTGGAGTGACGGTAGTGTGAGGAGGTGGGGGAGACAGGGCTCTTGTCCTGCTTCTTCTTTGCATGGATATTCTCATAGGCCTTGGGAGGAAGAGGCGGAGTGTGCGGAGAGTCTAGCATTGATCTGGAAGAGCATAATAATAAAAAATATATAATATATTTATTTACATATTTTGCTTTTACGGCCTTATTGGCCCACTTGAGTCAATCATTTCCCGGGCCTCCTTATTAAGTTTTCTTTCCGCATTGTCCAGTACTTTTTCATCTTATCTGTTGTTCTTCATCTGTAAGTACTCTTTTTGTACAGTCTGTCAGTTGTATATTTTTGGTTTGAATCTATTCAATCAGATTAGATAGGCTACGCTCTCCTGGGCCCTCTCTATAATGGTGACCGTTTGGAATGGCCAGCCAAAACGACTCTCTTCTCTGTTGTAAAATCACTTGCGGGTGGTTCAAAACCCACCTAAAACTGTAGGTCCAACTCATTACCCGATTTCAGACCTATGTTGGCTTCATCCTCAAAGAGGGGAAAATCGAATGTGAAAAGAAGCATAAGAAGATTCTGATGACTTTTTTTGTAAATTTATAGTATAAATGAATGATAACAGTATTATTAATATTAGCAACAATCAGATCCCCTAGTTCAAGTGATGTACAGTGATTTTGAAAAAGTTGACATAATGGTTGAATAGAGAAGATTATAAATACAATAACAGTAAATTACATAACAAGGGTGGTAAGAGTGTTTACCGTACGAGTATGATAGTTTATGCACAAGACGAAGTCGAGTGCACAATTATCATAAGAGTACGGTAAACACCTTACCAGACGTGTTATGTAATTTATTTTTCCTACAGCTGATCGTAAAGTAGTTCTTTACGTACTGAAATCTAATTGTAAAATACCTCTTTACTGCTCCGCAAGTGGTAAAGTACTTTACGCTCGCCAGCTGTTTTCTTTACGCTTCTGTTTTGATTTTGATGTCTTCTCATTGGTGGATCGTGGAATCCGTGAGATTCACATAACCTCAAAAAAGTCGAATGCTAACCAAATCCGCGCACGGTCTGTGATGTTACAAACTACAAACTTTTATTGTGTTTGAATCCAGAACTGCAGTGGTAGGAAAAATATTGTATGTATTTCGCGCGTGAAGCTTCTTTATCGCTCTCGCAAAATTACTGCGCTCCGCTGTGCGTCGCGCAGTAAATGTTTTGGCTCGAGCGATAAAGTCGCGCTTCACGCTCTTAATACATAAATAACTATTATCTACGATGTTTGATCATAATGTATACATTACAGTTTCACAATTGATGCCAAAACAGCTGTGAATTCGAAATGCTTTTTGAAACCCATTGCATAAAGAGCTCATTGGTTCTACATTATAACACGGGTTCTGGACCAATCAGAAGCATTTTTGATGAAATCAATATCGTAATTCAATATTGTGAAACTATCAGCTGATTTGATCAAACTGGTACACCGGCTGCTTTAACCTAACAATCTACTATAACTTCTCATATTTGAGACGAGAGGTTAGGTATCTCTGACAGTCACAGGTAAAATGAAATTGTTTTAATTAAATGTATACTAGTGGTCATAGATAAAATAGTGTATGCAACGATTTTATTTGGCCAGTAAAGCAGGAAACCCACTAGCCCGGCACCGGCGGCGACCGGCGATAACCGGCGACGGCCGGCAATTTACAACAATAACCCACTAGTCCGGCATAGCTCCGGCAGAAACTGGAGCTGACAGAAGAAATGCAGCAGTTGCAATGGAGAGTTCTTCAGATAAGGAGTTATTTGTGATAGTCGCGGTGTGTGCTGAAGAAGAAAAGAGACAGAAACTGAGAAAGCAATTAATAAAAATAATAATTAATTAAAAACAAAATTGAATTAAAAATAAAAATAAAAAATAAAATTGAAATAAATTAAAAATAAAAATAAAAATTTATTTTTATAATTAAAAATTGAAATAAAAATTAGTTAAAAATAAAAAGAAATTAAATTAAAATAAAAAAAATTAATTAAAAATAAAATTTATTTCATTAATTATTGATTAATAAAAATAATGTCATGTTACTATTTCAATTTAATTTGAACCAATAACAAAAATAATCCATGAGATCGAAATTCTGTCACTGGATCGCCTTTTGTGACTTCATGTCACCTGTCATGCCTGCTATCTCGTCCAGAACTCAATAACTTTTATTACGGTACATCACAAAATCATGTTTTAATTTGTTATTGGTTCAGGTAAGTATTGATTAGTAAGATTTGAGATCAATGTGACTTATTTATCTGCAGTATTTTCAAAACAGCTATTTAATAATTTAATCGTCACTATTTTACTTACTAATCAATACTTAACTGAACCAATAACAAATAAAACATGATTTTGTGATGTGATAAAATTTATTGAGTTCTGGATGAGATAACTGGCGATTAAAAGGTGACATGAAGTCACAACAAAAGGCGATCCAGCAAAAGAATTTCGATCTCATGGAAAATTTTTGTTATTGGCTCAAATTAAATTGAAACAGTAACATGAAATTATTTTTATTAATTAATAATTAATTTTATTTATTTTTAACTAATTTTAATTTTATTTTATTTAATTTTTTTTAATTTTAATTATATTTTTATTTTATTTTATTTCATTTTATTTTTATTCTATTTTTATTTTATTTTATTTTATTTTTATTTCATTTTTATTTGTTATTTTATTTATTCTTTATTTTTTTTAATCTTATTTTTATTCTATTCTATTTCTATTTTATTTTTATTTTATCTTTATCTTATTTTCAATTTAATTTTCATTTTTATTAATTTTAATTTAATTTATTTAATTTTTATTTTATTTTATTTCATTTTATTTTATTTTTATTTTTATTTCATTTTCATTTTATTTTTTTTATTTTTATTTCATTTTTTTAATTTATTTTATTCATTTTTTTATTTTTTTATCTTTTTTTTATTCTATTCTATTTCTATTTTATTTTTATTTTATCTTTATCTTATTTTTAATTTTATTTTATTTTTATTTAATTCATTTTATTTTATTTTTAATTAATTTTTTTTTATTAACTGTTTCTTTTGTTTCTGACTCTTTTCTTCTTCAACACACACTGCGACATACTGCAACACATAAAGAACTCATTGTACCGTTCACGCAGAACACTTGCGATACTGGCATCGACTAGAGAAATGCCGGATAGGCTGCCCGGAAAGAATGCCCCCAAGAGCTTCTGTCGCCGCCGGCCGCCGCCGGTGACGGACAGATATAGTGGGTTGCTGTTCAATGAAAACAACGCAAAGCAATGTTGCCGGTAAGCATCGGTCGCCGCCGGTCGCCGCCGGGCGCCGGGCCAGTGGGTTTCCTGCTTAAGGCACTTGTGAGATATTTATAGCACTTGCGTTCGCTCGTGTTATAACTTACATCTAACTTCAATGAATGATACTCAAACATTAAATACTCTACTTTAAACTGAGAAAATTTTAAATTTCATACAAGTATGAAATCAGACTGTGCGTGGATTTGGTTAGTGTTCGCCATTGATGAGGTTATGTGAATTTCATGGATTCCATGATCCACCAATGAGAAGACATCAAAATCAAAACAGAAGCGTAAAGAAAACAGATGGCGTAATAGTATATTACATTACTAGGCTGGAAAATAACGTTTTACCGGTCGAGCAGAAACGGTATGAAAGGCATGCTCCAATCAGCTGAATAATATGCGAGACATTCAAAAGTATTGACAAGTGAATCAACTGCTTTATTTAGATACAGAATTTGCTGGGCGAATTCCCAGATATAAACCAAAATTATGATAGCCTAGTGCAATCAGCTGGATAATATTCGAGACAGGTATGGAGTAATGTAATGAGTTGACTATATCTATACATATAATATACAGGGTGGGGGAAATGTTTGGAAACGGCTTAATATTTCATATACAAAGGTGATTTTGTGGTAGGTATGATTGAGGATCCTACTCAAATTGAAAATACTATTTTACTGTGACTTTAAAAATCTGGTCCGCCATCTTGGAACCGCCATTTTGAATGTAACTTTTTTTTTTAAATAGGAAGGGGGTCATGCGATACATGATTTCAATACAGAATTTCAAGACAAAATGAATGCCGAAAACCGCACATCGATATGTCAACCCGTTTCGGAGATATTTACATTATTAATCGATACCATGAAAAGCAGAAATGAAATAAATAAGTACATTAAAATCTTACCTATCAAATTTTTTGTTAATAGTGTTTGCTAATAAACATTAAAACCCAATTATTTTAATAAATGTTCAAACTGTTTTCCTTCAGCTGTTTGACAATGTGCTAATCTTAAATAATAGCCATCAAGCACATTTTGAATCATTTCGCGTGGAATTCTGTTAGCCACTTCAGTTATACATTCTCTCAGTTCATTAATTGTTGCTGGTTTCTTTTTGTACACATTGTCTTTCATGTAGCCCCAAAAGAAATAATCAAGTGGAGAGAGGTCAGGTGACCTAGCGGGCCACTCTATTGCACCTCTACGACCTATCCAGCATTGGGGAAATGTTTGGTTCAATATATCCCGCACTCCTAATGCATAATGAGGGGGCGCCCCATCTTGTTGAAACCACAAGTTATGTAACTCTTGTCCGTTGATGTTCTGGATGGCTGGAACGATCAAATTTATTAACATGTTCTCGTAAATGGCACCTGTTAAATTATTCTCGATAATAAATGGTCCTACAATGTGACCATTTACCATACCAGCCCATACGTTTAATTTTTCAGGATACTGTGTATGACCCTCCTTCATCCAGTATGGGTTGACATCGGTCCAGAAACGATAGTTTTGCTTATTTACATTGCCGTTAAGCATGAACGTAGCTTCATCCGAAAATACTACATTATTAAAGAAGTTTGGATCATTGTCATACTTGTTCATCATTATGTCACAAAACTCTACCCGGCGGTCGAAATCATCCTCATTCAGTTCTTGTAATACATGAAGCTTAAACAGATGGAAATGAGATTCCTTAAGAACTTTTCTGACAGAACGAGTAGACATACCATGTTCCTTGGCAACGCTTCTAGTTGATGTATGCGGATCTTCAACAAATGATTGCATTACCTCTAAAGATTTTTCATTGTTGGTGGCAGTATTTGTTCTTCCAGTGCGAGCACGATCAGTCACTTTGCCCGTTTCTTGAAACCGCTTTACTGTCTTAAAAACAACACTTTTACTAATTGGATTTCTGTTGGGAAATGTTTCGTTAAATAAATCAGAAACTTCTTGGTAAGACCGTACTCTATCTCCATAGCCGCGCATCATTAACAAAGTTATTCTCTCGGTTTCATTTAAAAATGCCATTGCGAACGACTTTAAACACACTCACTACTTCATGATTGAAAAAGAATTCATTAAATCAGTTGGATTATTACAGATGATTTTAGGTTGATATCATGATTATTGTTGATATTATGATATCCAGAGTCAGATGTTCATCACGCGAAATGATTCAAAATGTGCGGTTTCATTTAAAAATGCCATTGCGAACGACTTTAAACACACTCACTACTTCATGATTGAAAAAGAATTCATTAAATCAGTTGGATTATTACAGATGATTTTAGGTTGATATCATGATTATTGTTGATATTATGATATCCAGAGTCAGATGTTCATCACGTGAAATGATTCAAAATTTTAATGTACTTATTTATTTCATTTCTGCTTTTCATGGTATCGATTAATAATGTAAATATCTCCGAAACGGGTTGACATATCGATGTGCGGTTTTCGGCATTCATTTTGTCTTAAAATTCCGTATTGAAATCATGTATCGCATGACCCCCTTCCTATTTAAAAAAAAAAGTTACATTCAAAATGGCGGTTCCAAGATGGCGGACCAGATTTTTAAAGTCACAGTAAAATAGTATTTTCAATTTGAGTAGGATCCTCAATCATACCTACCGCAAAATCACCTTTGTATATGAAATATTAAGCCGTTTCCAAACATTTCCCCCACCCTGTATATATGTGAGTCAATGGAAAAATCTTTGCTGCACTCCATATGTTTTTTCCTATCTTGTACGGCTATAAGGCCCTATTTGTCAGCTGATTTTTCCGATCTAGTATGGAAAAGAGGCACTTTCCATATGTGACAAATCTATGGAAAGTAGCTACTTTCTATTAAGTGTAACAAAAAGTACTTTTCCTCCACCTACAATCAAAAGTCGCATTTTACTCCCTGGAATCGAATACTAAAGTACTACTTTTTCTCCCTAGAGACTAAAAGTGATTCTAGCGGGACTAAAAGTAATCACTTTTACTCCCTAGGGAGTAAAAGTGATTCCATAAGAATAACCTGGGAAGAAGTCCGACAACGCCGCGATTGAAGAGAAAGGAATGTGGCAACACTGTCGTGGTCGGTAGAGGAAAATTCAAGAGAGCTGTATTTCGATCTTTGGAATATTTAGATCTAGGAAATAAGTAGCTGTATTTCGATTGTGAGGTTATGTTCAACCGTTGGAGGATATGAAAAAGTACTCACCTCTAATGTCATCAGCATCTCTACGAGAGCATCTCTACTATCAACAATTATTATCAGAAGTAGGCTAAATTTTTACACTATCAACAATTAACTATCAACTATCAACTATCAACTATCAACTAGCAACTATCAACAAATTATTATCAGAGGTAAGCTAAATTTTGTTTTTAAAAAAATAGTGTGAAAGCATGAAGGTAAAGTAAAATTATACATTGTTATAGGTATTGGTGTAGGTGGATGAAAAATGTTGTGTGCATCACAGGACTAAAGTACTTTTTCTCCCTCAGGGAAATTGTCGCCCTCAGCTACGCCATCGGGCGACAACAGTTTCCCTCAGGGAGAAAAAGTTGCACTTTAGTCCCTAGATGCACAAATAACTATTTCCTAAAACTGCTCGTAAAGTAGTTCTTTACATACTGAAAACGAATTGTAAAATACCTCTTTACTGCTCCGCAAGCGGTAAAGTACTTTACACTCGCCAGCTGTTTTCTTTATGCTTCTGTTTTGATTTTGATGCCTTCTCATTGGTGGATCACAGAATCTGTGAAATTCACATAACCACAAAAAAAGGCAAACGCTAACCAAATCCGCGCATGGTCTGTGATGTTACTAACTACAAGCTTTTATTGTGTTGCAATCCAGAACTGCAGTTTTAGGAAAAATATTGTATGCAATTCGCACATGGAGCTTCTTTATTGCTCTCGCAAAATTACTGCGCTCTGCTACACGTCGCGCAGTAAATGTTTTGGCTCGAGCAATAAAGTCAGGCTTCACGCTCTTAATACATAAATAACTATTACCGCTTGCTGAGCAGTAAAGAAATATTTTACAATTAGTTTTCAGTACATAAAGTACTACTTTACGAGCAGTTGTAGGATATATTTTAAGATATTGACCAGTAAAAATTATTGATGTGATTGCTAACAAAAGAGAGCTTGGATCTGAGAGATTAGATTAGATTATATTTCTTTATTCATGTAAATTTACATCAATAACACAAACAGGAGGAACAAGAATGTCTTGGCCATTGTGGCCATTCTTACACTTAATCTAGAAGAAGAAGGAAATGGAGGAGGAGAAAAAGAAGGAGGAGGTGGAGGAGGAGGAGGAGGAGGAAGAGAAGAAGAAAAGGAAGAAGGAGGAGGAGAAGAAGAATAAGAAGTGACAGAGAACTACCCACCTTTTATGTGGTGTCACAGATCCGTTGCTGGAGTGCATTTCGCCATCGCTGTCCGTTGTCCGCGGCCTGCCTCCCCTCTCCCCTTCCGCTGATCCGCCATTGTTCTTATGAATGTCGTCGTCATGGTCCAAGATGTCATCTGGCGGATTGGCCGAGGAGTACTTGGGCACATTGGGACTGGCATGTCGCATCTAACAAGGAAAACAAACACAACTGATGAATGGAGACTAAAAAAGATGAAATCTCAAAGAACTTGAAACAATTCACCCCTGGTTGCGCAAATGTAATATAAAGATGAATCATTGTCCATGCCATGTTTTGCCCAAACTCTCCTTTCAATTTTTTTTGGAGGATGAAGCCCACATAGGTCTGAAACCTGTGTGTAGGTTGGATTATGATTGATGAGCTGGACCTACAGTTTTAGGTGGGTTCCGGACCATTGGGAAGTGTTTCACAGCAGAGAACAGTGTCTTTTTTGCTGGATAATCTAATCGGTACACCTTACAAAAAGGACAAACAAGAATGCAGCTTATCTCTATCTGATTGGACAGATACATGCTATGGCTTGAAATAATAATTAACTCTTGTCAACCAAACTAAGAGCTTTAATCAAATCAAAATTCATGTACATCACATAACAGAATAGGCCTACTGAATAAGGCTAATAACATGTAAACTGTTTATTATTATAGCTTGTCTCCATAGAGACCGATTGGTCATGTGATATTTATCATATCATTCTTCCCCGCTAATTATGAAGTCTTGGGGGCAAGATGGCGGAGGGATACTGTTGATTCTTGTCTATCAACATGATGTATGTGGGCATACTCTGGATTAGCTTCGATCAATTGAACTTCTTCAACTAATGCATCTTGTTTCGAATTCTGAACTGTTTTTTTAAGCCATACTGTTCCTGGGTTGGTCAACCAAGATGGTAGGGATGGTCCATTCGTTGAGGTTCTCGTATGTAAGAACATGCGCTTGTGAGGAGTGCAATTCGTCGCTGTACAGAGAAGAGACCGAATAGAGTGAAGAACATCGGGTACTACTTCTTCCCATTTCTTAGAATCCAATCCCCATGATTTCAGGGCCAGTGTTACAGCTTTCCATATGACCCCATTGTATCGCTCTACCTGCCCATTCCCTTTTGGATTGTATGGTGTTGATCTGCTTGTTGCTATGCCTTTGGAGAGGAGAAAACTTTTCAATTCAGCAGACAAAAATGCTGATCCTCTGTCTGAGTGGATGTATGATGGAACACCAAACATCGAAATCAATGAGATGAGGCATTTTATCACTGTTTGTGTTGTCATGTCTGGGCAAGGAAATACGAAAGGGAATCTTGAATACTCATCAATCATAACTAATGTATATTTATTCCTTGTTGTTGACTGTAGTGGTCCCTTAAAATCCATATTGATTCGCTCAAATGGTTTGGTGGCCTTGATTAGAGTCCCTTCCATTTTCATGTATCTTGGTTTCACTTCAGAGCAAATTTTGCAATTTGAGCAGGTCTTTCTTACATCATCTACTGTGAATGGGAGATTTTTCATCTTTACCCAGTGGTAAAGGCGAGTGACACCTGGGTGACATAGTTCTTCATGGTATTTTTCTAGACTTGACTTTGATGTTGAACAACCAGCAGCTACACAAACCCTAGATAGTGCATCTGCTCGTGCATTTTCTTTCCCGGGTCTGTAAACAATGGTAAACTTGTACTCGGATAATGCGAGTCGCCACCGTTGTATTTTTTTCATTTTTTATTTTCTGGCTGTGCTTAATATCAAACATGAATGCTACTGATCGTTGGTCAGTGATCAGTGTAAATTGATGTCGCAGTAAATAGTGTCTCCATTTCCGTATTGACTCTACTATTGCATATCAATTCTTTTGTATTCTGTGGTGGAGGAAAATTTATGAGAGGTGAAAGGCGTTCTGGATTGGGTTTGATTTCGCCTTGTTTAATTTCATAACCAAGGAATTTCAGCAAATTCTTCGAAAATTTACATTTCTCTTTGTTTAAGGTCAATCCATATGATTCAACTATGCATTGGAAGTTCTTCAGATTTGTGTCATGTTCTTCTTGGTTATAGCCACAAATGACAACATCGTCCAAATACGCATAACAGTCTTTCAAATTTTCTTTTTGTATGAGATTATCTATGGTGTGTTGGAAGACTGATACTCCATTGGTGACTCTGAACGGAATTCGTTTGAATTGGTAAAGTTTTCGGTTTACTTCAAAAGCTGTATAATGACGTTTGTCTTCAAGAATTGGTATCTGGTGATAAGCTGACTTGAAGTCTACTGTACTAAAAACTTTATATTTGGCAACAGTGTTGACTAGGTCTTCAATCAAAGGAAGAGGGTAGGCATTCAAATTTATAAATTTATTTATTGTCTGTGAGTAATCTATGACCATTCGTTTCTTTCCATTATTAGAGACAATGAATGGTTGTGCACGCCAACTAGAGTTACTTTCCTCAATTATTCCTTCTCCAAGGAGGCGTTCAACTTCATTTTTCATTAACATGTGGTCATCGTGTGGATGTCTCCTTGATCAGGTGGCTATTGGGCGATAATCTGGAGTTAAGTCATTGAAGAGGGAGCATGGATTTAAAGACGCTTGCGCCAATGAACAATTCTTTGTAGGAATATCAACTTGGTTACTACCAATCACAAGAGGTTGTTCATCACCTCCAAGTTCTAGACTTATTGTTTTGTGATGTTTCAAAAAATTATGACCAAGAATCACATTGAAACAACAATCTTTCAATACTAATAGTTGAACTTTACTGTATTCCTTTCCTTCAAATGTAATATTGCCATACACACATGTTTTTGTAACCATTGCATGTTGAATATATAACAAATATATTGATGATAGTGTAGACATTTGTAATTTCTTTGACAGATATTATCAACTGGTTGCTAAGAATCTCCAAAAATCTCTTAATACAAGTATTAGGGATGAAAACATGAGGAATACTGAGGGGATTCAGAACGAATAAAAATTCCACCCAGTATCCAAAGATGAGTTGTCAAATATCATTGATAGTTTGAATAATAAAAGAACTGTAGGAATGGATGGGGTATCCAGTAAAATTCTGAAAGAATGTAAAGATCAATTGTTAGACCCTTTGATTTATCTGATCAATCATTCATTAGAACAAGGTGTTTTTCCAGATAATTTAAAAGAGGGGAAGATCTTGCCAATCTTCAAAATTGGTGAGAAAAGGTGGAAGACTATAGGCCCATTAGTATTTTAAATGTAATAAGTAAAATTTTTGAAAGAGTAGTTCTAAATAGGTTACTTCTGCACCTTCAAGAAGCTAACTTTATCTGTGATGAACAGCATGGCTTCCAGAAAGGGAGATCAACAGAGACAGCTATAGTTTCTCTAGTTGAAAAACTAATAGATATAATAAATTCAGGTGATAAAGCTACTGCAATTTTCTTAGATCTGTCAAAGGCATTTGATTGTGTTGATAATAGAACTTTATTGGAAATACTGAGATGTAGATAGGGTTGAACTGAAATGGCTGGAATCATATCTCATTGGGAGAATACAATGTGTAGAACTAACTACAGTAGTTGGTAATAGTATAGTAAAGAATAAATCTAATAAATTAGAGGTGCAGGCTGGAGTGCCTCAGGGGTCAATACTAGGTCCATTGCTTTTTTTGTTATATATCAACCATTTACCTAAAGAATAAATTAGTGATAGAGCCTTCTTATTTGCAGATGATACATCACTCATTCTCAGCAATTCCATTCTAGATAATTTAGAAATAAGTGCCCATATAGGTGTGCAGTCCATTGTCCAATTTTTAAATCAGTTGAAATTAACTATAAATAGTAAAAAATGCCAATACCTTCAATTCAAAAACAAACATAATTTAAATGAAGATAGGGCTATAAACATGTTTGTAAATGATAATTAATTAGACCAGGAAACAAAATTGCATTTCTAGGAGTTATGTTGGATAGACGATTGACCTGGACTCCAAATTTCGAGAAAATATGTAGTAAAATTTCATCTTGGGTATTTGTCTTGGGACAGCTCGCTAGATTGAATGACAAAAGGTTACTTTTAACAGCTTATCATGGGCTCTTACTGTCACATATTAGGTATCCTATCTTAGTACAGGGTAATTCATCAAAACAAAATCTTGATAGGGTGTTTAAGATCCAAAAGAAAGCGGTTAGGTGTATAGAAATGTCTTACATAGATTTGATTCATGTAGGCTGTTGTTCAAGAGACTTGGTCTTCTAACTGTACCCTGCTTATATCTGTATGAAGCTACTTTATATGTAAAAACGAATGATATTTGTTAAGTATCATTTATTTCTCGAAAATATAAGAAAACAAGAGTTTACTTGATGCCATTAGGCCAGATCAAGAACTAAACTGTTTATTCGAAAAGTCCATAGCAACCAGGGAAACATTGTAAATAACATATGATGTCTCATTACATTACATCTTCCCCTTCCTAAGCTTTCAAAATCTGATCCTTATGTCTCCTCCATCGAAGCTCTGTTCCTTGAGGTATGACCTTATAAATTCTGTCCCCTATCCTTTCTTTAATAGTGGCTCTTGACCAACGAGTCCCTGACTCTCTGTAGTCTCTCACATAAACTTCTTCTCCCACTCTCAATTCGATTTCTCTGCCCTTGTTTCCAATTGATGTCTGATTTTCTTCCCTTAGTACACCCAATCTATTACGTAGTTCCCGCCCAAACATTCGTTTTGCTGGAGTTTCTCCCATAGTACAATGAGTGGAAATCCGATAACTGAAAAGATACCTACTGTAGGAGTTGAAACTTTGTTTTTCTCTGACTCCATGAGATGTTTCAGTAGCGATTTTTTTAATGTCTTCACAGCATTCTAAGCTGCTTCATTACTAGCAGGATGGAACGGGGGAGTGACAATGTGTTTTATAATATTGAACCTGAGAAACTCTTCAAATTCCCTGGAAGTGAAATTTGCTCCATTATCTGTCACCAATGTTTTTGGAACTTCAAAACGCACGAATATATCTCTCAGCTTTCTCAGCATCACTTCTGTAGAAGTGGATGTCACTTCACAAACTTCAGGCTATTTACTAAATGAATCCGTAATGACAAGGTAATATTTACCTTTCACAGGTCCTGCATAGTCCACATGAATCCACTCAAGAGGAGTATCAACAGAGGGCCATTTACCTGTGTCTGATGGAGGCATTGGTCTTGATGACATACATACATTGCATCTTTTGCAGTAATCCTCTATATCTTTGTCCAATGAAGGCCACCAAAGATATGACCTAGCTCTTGATTTCATTTTGGTCATTCCCAAATGAGCTGTATGCAGTTTATTCAATAACTTCAATCTGTCCTTTTTGGAATCACTAACCTGTAACCCCACATCAAAACGTCCAAGTCAGTGCTCAACTCTAGTCTTCTCAAAAAATATGGTTTTAAGGCATCTTCCACAGAGGTTGGCCATCCTTCCCTAACAAATCTCAACACCTTGCTTAGTGTTGGATCTGTACGTGTTTCACTCCTTACTAACTTCATTGATACTGGCCTTTCTGCTGCCCCTAAATTTACATAATCTACTTCATTAAAAAAGTCATTTTCTTGACTCTCGACTGGCATCCTAGAGATTGCATCAGCTAGATTTGATGCTGAGCTTATGTGTTGAAATTTGTAATCAAATCCTGATATATAAGTTGACCAATGCTGAAGCCATCCTGCTGCCATTTCCGGGATTCCTTTCTTTTCTCCAAATATTGCTGCCAGTGGCTTGTGATCCAAATATAAGGTGAATGTTCTTCCCATTAAATACTGGTAGAATTTTGTCATTCCCCAGTAAATGGCAAATGCCTCTTTGTGTATTGTTGAGTACCCACTCTCTGCAGTAGTTAGTTTCCAACTTACAAAACCTATAGGTCGCTTTGAACCATCCTCTAACTCATGTAGTAGAACTGCACCAATACCATTATTAGATGCATCACAATACAAGCACAATGGTACCACAGGATCAAAATGTATCAGAATTTGATCTGAAGCAATTTCCTTTTTTGCATTCTCAAACGCCTTCTGACACTTGCTATCCCAAAAAACCGATTTCCTTTCTTCAAAAGTCTATATAAGGGTCCAAGGAGAACTGGTAAACTTCTGATGAATCTTCCAAAATAATTTACTATCCCCAAGAACGATCTCAGTTCTGAAATATTTGCAGGTCTAGGACAAGTAAGTAGAGCCGAAACCTTTTCCAGATCTTTCTGAATTCCATTCCTGTTCATCAAGTGTTCCAAGTATCTTACTTTTGGTTTAAAAAACTGACATTTTTCTAAATTTAATGTTAACCCAGCATTGGAAAGTTTTGTTAAAACATTCTCCAAATTTCTCAAATGCTCATCTTGCGTTCGGCCTGTTATAATTATATCATCCAAGAAATTAACAACACCTTCTAACCCTTGCAAGGTTTTCTCTACCTCTCTTTGAAAAATGGCCACAGCTGGTTTTGATCCAAAAGTCAAACGATTCAATTTGAAAACGCCCTTATGAGTGGACCAAGCTAATAACATCTTTGTTTCCTCTTCTAATTCCAATTGATTGTAAGCATGACATAGGTCCAATTTTGAGAATTCCTGACCACCTTGCAGAGTTGCCCAAATTTCTTCAATTTTTGGTAATGGGTGGCTTACATCTTCCAAATGAGGGTTTACTGTTATTTCATAGTTTGCACATAACCTCAATTCACCATTTTCCTTCAAAACAGGAACAAGTGGAGTACCCCAGGTAGAAGAGTCAATTTTCTCAATAATTCCTGTTTTTTGCAACCTATCCAGTTCCTCATCGACTTGATTTCTAAAAGCAAAAGGAATAGGTCTTGGTTTCACAAAACAAGGTGTAGTTCCTGGTTCTACTGTTCTACTTTGAGCGCAATTTTCCCAAACTTATAACAACCTAACTCTTTGGAGAATACACATGGATAACTTGAAATCAATTTCTGTAAATCTCCTTCAGATGATTTAACATTTTTAACTTTTTCTGATCTTAGCCAGTTAAATTTCTGAAGCCAATCACGGCCTATTAAACTTTGGTTTGCTTCAGCCACCACTAATAAATTACAATTGGCTGATTTTTCACATTTGAGTGCTTTAGCGGTTTAATTGTTTTGAAAACTGTTTCATAGATTGAATACGGAATTATTGAAACACCACTTCCTGTATCAACTTCCATTTCCAACGAAAATCCATCTATTATGACTGTACTCATGTATGGTCTGATCGTATTAACGTTATCTATATTAAAAACTTTCACTGCGTTGCTCCTCTCAATTTCTTCAATGCTATACTCTGAACTCTCTCCTTCAAAATCATCAACCTTTTCTACATTCCTGCTTGGACAAACCTTTTGCAAATGACCTACCTTCTTACATATTCTACATTTATATTCTTTGTATTTACAAGTAACCAAATTATGAAAATTGTTTCCACATACCTCACAGTAATTTCTACGATCATTCCAAACTAGTTTATTCAGCCTGTGTTTATCATTTTTCTTTAACCTTGACGTTGAAACTTGCTCTACTTCCACCCGTACAGTTTTCTCACTGAGGCTTATTTCTCTTGACAAAGCTAACTCATATAATTCCTCCAATGTTCTTTTGTTAGGTTGCTCTTCACATAACCGATCTCTTATGTTACTGTCTAATAAACTACAAACAAATTTATCTTTTAGTACCTCCTCCAATCTAGGCCCAAAATCACACATAGTAGACTGTTTCTTTATTATAGCATACCAAGCTTTCAAATTATCTTCTGGTCGCAGCTTTAGGTCATATAAATCAATTTGTTCTCTGTAAACTGACACTCTACACGAAAACTGGCTTCTCATGATCTCGCAAAGCTCCTCGTAGCTCTTCTCTTTCGGTAAGTCTGGTATGCATAGATCCCTTAAATGCTTATATGCCTCTGTACCTAGAAACGTAATTGAAACAGAAACTTTATGAATCTCCGGAATTGCGTTGACTTCAAAAAACTGTTCCAGTAGTTCTTCGTAAATATTCCAATCTTCCAAGTGAATATTGAAATTGGGAAGTTTTCCCAAATTCAGGGAACGAACTCCCGAAACTTCGTCATCTTCTTGGAGTTCTTCATTCCTTTCCTTTCTTTGTTTTTTTCTTCTCGTCGCCATTGTTAAGTATTGTTTATTTTTCGAAAATATGAAAAAACAAGAGTTTACTTGATGCCATTAGGCCAGATCAAGAACTAAACTGTTTATTCGAAAAGTCCATAGCAGCCGGGGAAACATCGTAAATAACATATGATGTCTCAATACATTACAATATTAACCAAAATCTTGATGTACATGATTATAATACAAGAAGCTAAGGAAATTATCACTTGGTGAGTCACAATAGTAGCTTTTTCAAACAAAAACCTAGTTATATTGGTAGGAAATTCTACAACAAGCTACCGCAGTTTATAAAGAGTCTTGTAAATATAGAAATATTCAAAAAACAATTGAAAAAATATTTAGTTGATAAAGCTTTTTATAGTGTACAAGAGTTCCTTTCACATCAAAATTAAGCCTCACCTCAACTAATTGAAGTAATTATGGTATCTATAGTGTATAATATTGTTGATCTGACTTGTCTTATACTCCTTAACTGGAGTCTCCAAGACGTAATCTACAAAAAAAAGAAAAAAGAAAAGCCATGACATCACTCTGTTCAGAATTACCATTAATTTGAAAATGTTGAATCTATTTGTAAACTTTTTCAATAAAGTTTTTAGCAAGATTATCAAAACCTTGATTTTTAGCTCATCACAGTTTTGAATCTATACTTTGATCAGCTTTGAATGATATGTGTTATTTGTTGCTAAGGCACTATGAAGTTCATTCACATGCACCTAACATTCTGGCTCCAATGGTTCTAATCAAGGTAATTAGAAGGCAAGGTGGTGTTCAACATCATGATGAGCAGTGGAGCAAGATGCAGTCAGCGAATGCAGTGATGTCATCCCAGTCTCTTTTCTTTTTCTGTCTATCTTTCACATGTTGGAATGCCCAACCGTATAAGTATTTTTCTCAAAAAAAAAAAAAAAATTATCATATATATATATATATGCTTCTCAAGAAACTAGGACGTCTTTTATGGTTTATGGTATATTTGATAGCTATTCTATAGCGTTTTTGATACAATAATCATATACAGAACACTCGATAATGTTGTAGAATGTGCATTACATTAGGAATACTATTTTCTGGGTGTTCAAATTATTTGTCTTCAAACTCAAATTTTAAAATTGATTGGAGAAATGGATATGCTATCCCAACAAGCACATAATCATTAGTTGAAGGTCAATTATAAAATTTTATTAAGGTTAATTGAATATTTTTTGTCTCATCAATTTTCTTTGAAAATGGAATATTTCATCTTTTGCAGTACTTGGAAATAGGTTGATGTGAATTTATAGATGGATAAAATAACTCAAATACCCAAGAAGTACTATATTTCATGTGATTTTCATATCATAACATTATCTACGGTCTGAATTAAATAATTGTATGTTCATATAAAAAATTCTGTAGATTTAAAGTTAATAATAATAAAGTTGGAGTTCATAAACCATAGGAGGCATTCAAATTTCTTGAAAAGCATTTATATTTACACCTATAAAGTTATGCAATTGGACATGTTTGTAAAAGATGAGCGGAGTAATGAAAAAAGACCTAGATGATGTCACTGCATCAGCTGATGGGGATCAACAGGTGAGTGGAGATCATAGAACTATAAACTATAGTTTATAGTTCTATGGTGGAGATGCACATGAATACTGAGAAAATTCTGAGGAAGAACGAATAGGGTTAGTGGATCACATAAAATCTCTGGAAGTTATTATAAAATTGCAGCAGGAAGACCATAAAACTGAAATACTAAATCTCACGAGTCAATGTAGGACTATGTCAGAGGAAATCGAAATATTAAAATCAAAAATAAACTTGGCTAATGTAAGATCTGAACCTCTGATCAATACAAAAAAAGTAGAACCTAAATCAAATGGGGAAAAAATAAATAGAAATGGTCAAACAAAAACGTATAGTCAGGTTTTGCAAACAGCAACCAAAACTAAAGTAAGGGCAAATAACGATAGGAAAGGTAGAGTACTGCTCTTGACATCCAGTCATGGACGAGACTGTAGTGACCTACTAAATAAAAGATTAAAAAATAAGTATGAAGTTCAGAGCTTTTTCAAACCAAGTGCCCCTATAAACGCTATCGTAGAGTCAGCACAGGAACAAACTAAAGATTTTGGTAAAAACGATTTTCTAATAGTACTGGGTGGCTCAAACAATATAAATGAACCTAATCTAAAACATCTTCCTGAAATAAATGAAAAAATTAAAGAGATTGTGCCACTCAGCCAAAAAACTAATGTAATAATAAGTACAATTCCGTATAGGTTTGATAGGCCAGAGCTAAATGAAGCCATTAAGTCAACAAATAAATCAATTCATAATACAATCAACAGCCTAAAAAATAAGAATTCTAAGCAGTTGGGGATTTGTTTTCTAAATGAAAGGCTGAAAAAACAAAACTTCACTAATCATGGTCTACATCTAAATCAATCTGGCAAAGTAATATTTTGTAATAGGCTGGCAGAGCTGATTGAAAGTCGTTTGCAATCTACTGTCAATAATTCTCCTAAACAATCATCTAACGAACCTTTTTTAGTAAAGTGGCTCAAAACCGGGAAGGGAAACTAGTTTCAGATGATAAATTCATATCTTCAATTGTATTAAAAGACGTTAATCGATCAAAAAATCAGGATAGCATTAGTGGAAGGAACTCTTGTAGCAATCTGATAGGCTCTCAAGATTCTAAGAGATTAAGTAAATCTACTTCAATATGCAAAAGCAACGATAAAGTAATAAGGGATGATAGGGAAGTACCGGTACTCACTGTGTTCCATCAGAATATTCAATACATTCGTAACAAAATAGATAGAATCGAAGTATTTTTTAAAGAAGAGGCTCCTGATATAGCTATTTTCACAGAGCATGGTTTAAAAGAAGATGAATTGTCACAACTTAATATTCCAAACTATTCATTGAAAACGTCGTATTGCAGGACATCTCATCGAAGTGGGGGAGTAGCTATCTTCACTAAAAATGCTAAGAATATGCAAACATTTAATTTAGAATATGCAGAGAAATTTGCTGTGGAAATGGATTTAGAAGTTACTGGTTTGAGAGTAAAAATCGACAATAATTTCGAAGTAGCGGTGTTAGGTATTTACAGGTCACCAAATGGGGAATGGAACAATTTTTGTGAACTATTCAATAGGCTTTTAGAGATTACTACTACTCGTTTTACAAACGTTATTGTAGCGGGAGATTTCAAAACAGACTTTGCAACACAGAATAAAATGACAGAAGATTTAAAGGATATTATATGCATGAATAACTTGGAAATAAAAGTTCATGAATATACCAGAGTCACAAGAACATCACAAACTATAATTGATAACATCCTTACTAATATTCAGAACGAATTAAAATTCCACCCAGTATGCCAAGACGAGTTGTCAAATATCATTGCTAGTTTAAATAATAAAAAAACTGTAGGAATGGATGGGGTATCCAGTAAAATTCTGAAAGAATGTAAAGATCAATTGTTAGACCCTTTGATTCATCTGATCAATCATTCATTAGAACAAGGTGTTTTTCCAGATAATTTAAAAGAGGGGAAGATCTTGCCAATCTTCAAAAGTGGCAATAGAGAAAAGGTAGAAAACTATAGGCCCATTAGTATTTTAAATGTAATAAGTAAAATTTTTGAAAGAGTAGTTCTAAATAGGTTACTTCTGCACCTTCAAGAAGCTAACTTTATCTGTGATGAACAGCATGGCTTCCAGAAAGGGAGATCAACAAAAACAGCCATAGTTTCTCTAGTTGAAAAACTAATAGATATATTAGATTCAGGTGATAAAGCTACTGCAATCTTCTTAGATCTGTCAAAGGCATTTGATTGTGTTAATCATAGAACTTTATTGGAAATACTGCAAAATGTAGGTGTAAATGGGGTTGAACTGAAATGGTTTGAATCATATCTTATTGGGAGAAAACAATGTGTAGAACTAACTACAGTAGTTGGTAATAGTATAGTAAAGAATAAATCTAATAAATTAGAGGTGCAAGCTGGAGTGCCTCAGGGGTCAATACTAGGTCCATTGCTTTTTTTGTTATATGTCAACCGTTTACCTAAAGAATTAATTAGTGGTAGAGCCCTCTTATTTGCTGATGATACATCACTCATTTTCAGCAATTCCATTCTAGATAATTTAGAAATAAGTGCCCATATAGGTGTGCAGTCCATTGTCCAATTTTTAAACCAGTTGAAATTAACTATAAATAGTAAAAAATGCCAATACCTTCAATTCAAAAACAAACATAATTTAAATGAAGATAGGGCTATAAACGTGTTTGTAAACGATAATCAATTAGACCAGGAAGAAAAAATTGCATTTCTAGGAGTTATGTTGGATAGACGATTGACCTGGACTCCATACATTGAGAAAATATGTAGTAAAATTTCATCTGGGGTATTTGTCCTGCGACAGCTCGCTAGATTGAATGACAAAAAGTTACTTTTTACAGCTTACCATGGGCTCTTACTGTCACATATTAGGTATGCTATCTTAGTATGGGGTAATTCATCAAAACAAAATCTTGATAGGGTGTTTAAGATCCAAAAGAAAGCGGTTAGGTGTATAGAAAGAGTGAATAGATTAGATTCATGTAGGCCGTTGTTCAAGAGACTTGGTCTCCTAACTGTACCCTGCTTATATGTGTATGAAGCTACTTTATATGTAAAAACGAATGATATTAACCAAAATCTTGATGTACATGATTATAATACAAGAAGCCGAGGAGATTATCACTTGGTGAGTCACAATAGTAGCCTATTCAAACAAAAACCTAGTTATATTGGTAGGAAATTCCACAACAAGCTACCGCAGTTTTTGAAGAGTCTTGAAAATATAGAAATATTTAAAAATCAATTGAAGAAATATTTAGTTGATAAAGCTTTTTATAGTGTACAAGAGTTCCTTTCACATCAAAATTAAGCCTCACCTCAACTAATTGAAGTAATTATGGTATCTAGTGTATAATATTGTTGATCTGACTTGTCTTATACTCCTTAACTGGAGTCTCCAAGACGTAATCTACAAAAAAAAAAAAAAAAAAAAAAAAAAAAAAAAAAAAAAAAATATAGATTACTCTAAAACAAGATTAGGCGGCTCGGAACTATCTGATCATGACTATCAAATCTTAGAGGTGGGGTTGCAAGGTCATAAATCAACTAAAAAGAGTAGAGTAATGAAAGAAATTCAACAATGTGAACAGGGGAATATCGATTGTTTGAAGCAGAATCTGCTACAAGAAAACTGGAGTAGGGTTTACAATAGCAATAGTGTAAATGACAAATATGAAAGTTTCATTAATATTTTAAGGTTTCATATTACTATGAGTTGTCCAGTTAAAAAAGTCCCTGTAAAGAACAAATTAGACAAGATTGAAGAGTGGATAACTGATGATATCCTTGCAGAAAGAAATAGGGTTAAAGATGCATATGATGAATTCAAACTATCTAGAAATATGTTAAGTGAAGATAATTACAAAGCTCTAAAGAAAAACTATATGAAAAAAGTGAAAAGAGCGAAATGTAAGAAAACAGCTGAAATTTTGAATAATAGTGTGTACTTTAACACAGCAGTGTGGGATGTAATAAACAAAAATAGGCAAGTAGCTCATGTAGATGCTTATACTAGTGTCCCCAGAATAATTAACGAAAATAACAAATATATTGATGATAGTGTAGACATTTGTAACTTCTTTAACAGATATTATCAACTGGTTGCTAAGGATCTTCAAAAATCTCTTAATACAGGTATTAGTGATGCAAACATGAGGAATACTGAGGGGATTCAGAACGAATTAAAATTCCACCCAGTATGCCAAGACGAGTTGTCAAATATCATTGATAGTTTAAATAATAAAAAAACTGTAGGAATGGATGGGGTATCCAGTAAAATTCTGAAAGAATGTAAAGATCAATTGTTAGACCCTTTGATTCATCTGATCAATCATTCATTAGAACAAGGTGTTTTTCCAGATAATTTAAAAGAGGGGAAGATCTTGCCAATCTTCAAAAGTGGCAATAGAGAAAAGGTAGAAAACTATAGGCCCATTAGTATTTTAAATGTAATAAGTAAAATTTTTGAAAGAGTAGTTCTAAATAGGTTACTTCTGCACCTTCAAGAAGCTAACTTTATCTGTGATGAACAGCATGGCTTCCAGAAAGGGAGATCAACAAAAACAGCCATAGTTTCTCTAGTTGAAAAACTAATAGATATATTAGATTCAGGTGATAAAGCTACTGCAATCTTCTTAGATCTGTCAAAGGCATTTGATTGTGTTAATCATAGAACTTTATTGGAAATTCTGCAAAATGTAGGTGTAAATGGGGTTGAACTGAAATGGTTTAAATCATATCTTATTGGGAGAAAACAATGTGTAGAACTAACTACAGTAGTTGGTAATAGTATAGTAAAGAATAAATCTAATAAATTAGAGGTGCAAGCTGGAGTGCCTCAGGGGTCAATACTAGGTCCATTGCTTTTTTTGTTATATGTCAACCGTTTACCTAAAGAATTAATTAGTGGTAGAGCCCTCTTATTTGCTGATGATACATCACTCATTTTCAGCAATTCCATTCTAGATCATTTAGAAATAAGTCCCCATATAGGTGTGCAGTCCATTGTCCAATTTTTAAACCAGTTGAAATTAACTATAAATAGTAAAAAATGCCAATACCTTCAATTCAAAAACAAACATAATTTAAATGAAGATAGGGCTATAAACGTGTTTGTAAACGATAATCAATTAGACCAGGAAGAAAAAATTGCATTTCTAGGAGTTATGTTGGATAGACGATTGACCTGGACTCCATACATTGAGAAAATATGTAGTAAAATTTCATCTGGGGTATTTGTCCTGCGACAGCTCGCTAGATTGAATGACAAATAGTTACTTTTTACAGCTTACCATGGGCTCTTACTGTCACATATTAGGTATGCTATCTTAGTATGGGGTAATTCATCAAAACAAAATCTTGATAGGGTGTTTAAGATCCAAAAGAAAGCGGTTAGGTGTATAGAAAGAGTAAATAGATTAGATTCATGTAGGCCGTTGTTCAAGAGACTTGGTCTCCTAACTGTACCCTGCTTATATGTGTATGAAGCTACTTTATATGTAAAAACGAATGATATTAACCAAAATCTTGATGTACATGATTATAATACAAGAAGCCGAGGAGATTATCACTTGGTGAGTCACAATAGTAGCCTATTCAAACAAAAACCTAGTTATATTGGTAGGAAATTCTACAACAAGCTACCGCAGTTTTTGAAGAGTCTTGAAAAGATAGAAATATTTAAAAAACAATTGAAGAAATATTTAGTTGATAAAGCTTTTTATAGTGTACAAGAGTTCCTTTCACATCAAAATTAAGAGCCTCACCTCAACTAATTGAAGTAATTATGGTATCTAGTGTATAATATTGTTGATCTGACTTGTCTTATACTCCTTAACTGGAGTCTCCAAGACGTAATCTAAAAAAAAAAAAAAAAAAAAAAATACTACCTTGTCTTCTAAATGCCTTGCGAAATCTATATGTATGAAAAGGAATATCTGTCTTAATGTATGTATGTATGTATTTATGTATGTATGTTCCCTGTAGACTCCAGAACTGCTGAGCCAATTTTTATGAAATTTTCAGGCACAATGTAGAATAGTCCTGAGATGGTTCCTGTGTAGTTTGGGAGTTCAAAAGTCCTCGCTGAAGGACAAAAAAAAAATCTATCCATGAAAGGAACCGCTGATGGAAATTAACAGTTTTTAATCATATGGCACCCCCTTAGCGGCGTTATTTACGCTGTCTGAAACGCAAAGACTTTGCATGTACCATGCAGTCGGAGCCTTGCAGTATGTAGGAAACATATGACTGGGTATGATTTAATGTAATTATGCCAGGTTGATGACATCTGCGAACCAATGCAGCTAGAAATATGGGATGAAGCCTCAGAGGGAGGTGACGAATAATAAAATCAAATACCTCGCTCCTATCCTTATAGTCATAGGTTAAAATTTAAAATGTTTCTTCATTCAGAGGTGGTGATTGAGAAAACAATGAAGGAGATGGAAAACTGAAGGAAACTATGATCGGCTGGAAGAGCCCTAGGACTAACTTCTTTCCTAATAGTCCTAGAAGGTTGAAATTCGAAATCTAACCTTAGTGAGAGGTGGTGAATCATAAAACTAAAAACTTAGCTTCCACCCCAATAGTTTTAGGTGGTTTGAATTTGAAATGTTCATTCAGAGGAGGTGAGTAAGAAAACAACGAAGGAGGTCTCTCTTATCAGCTTGAAGAGCCCCAGGACTAACTTCTTCCTTGATAGTCCTAGAAGGTTGAAATTTGAAATGTAATCTTAGATCTCAGTGGGAGGTGGCGAATAATAAAATCAAGGAGAATTTTTCATGAGAACGCAGCAATGCGCATCAGGCTAGCTAGTCCTATATAAATATTTGAATTTGCCAACAACACATCAAAATTAAGCTGTCAGGTGCATGCACCTGGTCTTCATAGTACCTTACTCAATGCTCCTGAACTGAAATACATCATACCATGACCATTTTTCTAGTTCTCAAAAAAATGGAACAATCTTGTTTTCAATAATCTTGGAGCTTAATAAGTTTTCATGTTCTTAACTTCAATACAAACCTATGAATGTGTTAATATTGACCAGGATATAGCTGCTAAAAAATTTGTCATCTTCAATTCCTCAATAAAGAATTTCTTCACCAATGTATTGTTGGGAAACACAAGGAAGAGGAGAATGTCCTTCAATGCTGCATTATTTCAACAGTGTCTCCAGTTACATTGATAACAGGCACATGTTGTTTCTCTGTCAGTGTTTAAGTGCTCTCATTCGCTCTCATATGTTAAGTTGACTCCTGGTATTTTCAATATTATCTCAATTGGATCTTATCTGTTTTGATAGAAATATCTGGAATAAGAACTCTCTGGAACTTTCTAGAAACAGTCCAAATTCATATAAAGGGCTGTGCTTGTCAGGAGTAGTTCAGTGTTGCTATTTGGAGGTCAACATGTTTGTATGTGATAATTTTTTCTTTGCTCATGACAGTATTCACAGTGCTATTCTGATTTCACATATAAAGTGTGATTGATAACAAGTGTGATGAAACACATTATGCTTTATTATTATTTCTTTTATAATCTAACATATCAAACATCTGATTGCCAGACACAAGTCAAGAATAGGTGGAGTATAATATTCACTCACACTAATATAAAAAAACGAAAGTTTCAATAAGTCATATTGGCCTGTATACAAACGTTGAAAAATAACATTTTGAATATAATCTAAAAATACATTCATCGAATGGAACACCCTCTCTAAAAGCCATTTTGAAGTTCCCTCCTCGAAAATGATGAATTCTTTTAATTTTTTTAAATTACTGAGAAGCTGGTTAAAGACCTTCAAACCAGCATAGGTCAGAGTGCTTTCAAAAAGCTGAGTTCTATGGGAGCTACTTGTCAATCTACTACCATGCTTTGTTTCGTAGCTGGGGTTCTCATTTATTGTCTTCATTTGTCTCATTTATTGTCTTCATTTTTCAAGTTCTTGTATGTTCATGTACTAACCTCAAGAATATACAAGCAGGTTCTAATCAAATAAAATAAAATTTTATTGGCACATCTTGAATACGTAGAATAAATGAATGAATAATTCCTCAGAAAGACAGAAGTCTGAGTTTGAAGAATGAGTTTAACATTAGCAGTACATATACAATTGACCATATTATGAATAAATGACAGGTTCAAGAACAATATACAAATTCCAAACATGGATGAATTATAGATTTATATTGACTTCAGATAAGAAATAATAAAAGGGTAACAGATTCATGTTATTTAACATCAATCAAATCAAGAGTTTTTACAATTGGAATTCAATGCCTATAGGTGGACTGAATAGGTTGTTCAGCAGCATCCCTATCAATATTAAATAACAATTTATTCGAATACAGTTTGTAGAAGTTAATGTTTGAGTCTTCAATTTGTTTTAGGTGGTGAGGGATATTTTCATACAAAATGTGACAGATGTATAGACTATCATTCTTTTATTGTTATCTCTTATATCTCTTATTGTTATTCAACAGTCGAGGCTGAATAATACCAAAATTATTAAGTTCTAGTGTTTGGTGGATGATTTAGTCATTTAGTGGATTGAATTATTTTAGTTTTATTGTTTCGGATAAAAATTAATAATGCTGTAATGTAAAGTTGTCTAATATCAAGTACATGAAATTTCTGATAGAAAAATTCTGTCAAATAGCGACAGTCTTGGTTCAAGCAGGTTACTGGAAGAATTCTCAGTGCCCTAAATAGCTCTCTACATGGATGGTGGGGTGGTTTTCCAAGAAGCGTCCTCACCACACGCTTTTGTAATTTGAAAACTGTTTTGATGTGGGTTGAGCCACCGCAAACAACCACAGCATACTTGAGGTTCGGAAAATTGTAGGCATAGTATACTGTGATGAGAGTTCCAAGGTTGACATTGCTTCTCAACATCCAAATGGAGAAGCAGGCTGAATTCAGTTTACTGGTTAAGTTGGCAGCATGCTGCTCCCATCTGAAACCACTATCAACCTTGAGCCCCAGAAAATTCGTATGATCTACCTCCTAGACATTCACACCCACCCCACCAAACAACAATCTACTAAGAGCTAAACTACCACTTTTAAACATTAAAATCTTAATTCTATCAACATTCATTTCCAGTTTATTCTCCCTGAACCAATCAGACAGCCTAATGATCTCTGCATTTAGATTAGCTGGCACTGCCTTATTGTCCTCACTTGTAACAATTAGAAATTTATCATCTGCATATTGGACCAAGGAACCCCCAACATGTGCAGGCAAGTTGTTAACATAATGATAAGAGAGAGAGAGAGAGTTGGTCCCAGAATAGACCCTTGTGGGACATCAGCCAGCACAGACTTCCACTTTGACCCAATAATTTTGCCCTCTCAGATTAATTTTGTTTTTTGTTCTCTCTCAGAAAGGTAGGTTTTGAACCAACTTAACTCTTCACCCTCTACTCCACATGCCCTAAACTTATTTGATAGTATGTTGTGGTACACACAGTCAAAAGCCTTGGATAAGTCATAGAACAGACCACAAGGCCTCTGCAAGTCATCCACAGCACCCAGAGAGTTATTGATAGAGACTGTAATTAATTGCAGATTGAGCCCCTACTCCCTTCATGAACTCAAATTGTGTGCTACTGAGTTTATTATTGTCATTCAGGTGATTAATCAACTGCTCATTTCTAATACCCTTGAAGATTTTGAAAGAGGTGGAAAGTACATATATTGGCCTATAGTTTTACAAATCATTCTCACAACCTTTCTTGAAGATAGGCTTCACTTCATCAAATTTCAGCTTTTCTAGGAAAATACCAACTTTTAGGGATTGATTGATAATCTTGCAGAGTGGAACACAGATCTGGCCAGCTACATATTTAATTACTCAGGCACGAATGCCATTCCACTGGAGTTCTTATTTTTCAGAGTCGATATTACTTTTCTCACTTTCCCAACACTTACATATCTGAATTGGAATTAGGATGTATTATTAGATTGAGCTACCTGACTGGGGAAAACCTAATGATGTGTGAGTGGAGATTGATTCATTGATATCCTGGCAGTAGGAAAATGGCCATTGAATTTATTTACCAGATCACTATGGTTTTCATAAGTACTTCACTACCTGTGAATGAGGCTGCTTTTATTTCAGGTAGATATTAAGTATTATGAGAGGTCATTCCAAGGTTTGCATTGACTACTTGCCAAGTTGCTCTTACTTTATTGTCAGATCCTGCTATGAACCCAGCATTGGACATTTTTCCCACCAGAGCTACAGTTTTTTCAAATATTTTATCATAGTTGTGGTAATATTCTCAAAACTCTATGTTATTACTGCATTGGTAAATTTATTTTATGTAATTCTCTCTTCCTCTGACACAAAACTCTAATACCATTAGTTATCCAGAGCACTTGTACTTTATGCAGCCTTTTCACCTGAATGTGAAAATCCTTTCAAAACAAAGCAAGAACTTTCCAAGGAAATCATTGTTATTCTAATCCACCGGTTTACCTATGTGAAAAATCAAATTTATTTAAGAGATGAGAACTCTAAACTTAGACAATTTTCTGGGGGTAATATCCCTCATCATCCTTCTTCTCTCATTGACTTCAGGAGAGACCTTGGGTGGTTCCTGGGTGGGTAGATGTAGAATAGAAGCACTTTGTGAGTGCTTAGTTTACTATTCAGTGTAGTGGACATTCATTATTGAGTATATTAACCATTTATTGGGAATTCATTATCAAATTATTCATTAGGCTATTGACAGTTGACTAATCAAAGTAGACCCAAATAGAACTGACAGGTGATGGTGACACCATCTGTTGGTGGTCATGGTGGGATCAAGCTTTAAACTGCATATGATTATTCTGAATATTGGAGATGTGTCAATCATATGACTTTAAAATCAGGATTTATTCAGAGAAAGAAACAAATATACTCATTACTTGTCCAATGACAAGGATTCAGCAAAGGCTTAAATTGATGCTACTCGTCCTTATCTTTGATAGATATCTTTTTTTTTTATTTTTATATACTTTATTGTAATTCACTTTCATTTCTCATAGTTATGATTACATTTCAAATGGAAACAAAACACAAAGCAGAATAGATTGAACAAACTTTTTTACTGCCATAAATTTATCAATACCACCAACAGATGGTGCTGTCATCACCTGCCAGTTCTATTTGCGTTTAGTATAGTTTTGTACAGTGATAATATTGTTATAGAAATATTCATTAACAGAATTTATTAATTTCGAGTTCCTTTAATTGCTATTAGTTTAAACTGAAGACTTCCGCAATGACGGATATTGACAACAGTATTGAATAGCTGATGGGAATCGATGAATGCTACTGTACAAAAATATTAGTCATCACCGGGAATCGAACCACGGACCTCCCAATTGCTGGTTGAGCGCCTTAACCACTAGACCATGGAGACTTTTCTGAAGAGCAGCATTCAACATTCAGCAGCATTCATTTGAACAGATGCAAATTTTATAAGAATTCGGTTTAGTTTGAAAATTATATCTTTTCATAAAGCCTTCATCTATAAAGCTTGCAATGCTACCTGTATCGATAAGAGCTTGTGTTTTGATACCATTAAGTGTAACAGTTATAATAGCTCTGGACAAGTCACCTGTTATGCCAGCTGCAATTATTGTAGATGCAGTGAGTTCTTTGGGTTTCCTACTTCTACATACATTGGAAAAATGTCCAACTCGAGAACATTTATAACACAGTTTTTCAATTGCAGGACTGACTTGCGGATTTTGATGTCTTTTGTAGCCACAACGTTGACAGGTAGCAGGAATACCTTTTGTTTCCGGTCGTTTCTGTGCGACTGCATTCAAGTGAGAGCTTGGAATTTCATCAATATTATCCTCGGTTATAGAGTTTATGTGGATGGAGGCATTTTTAAAAGAATTTGCATAGGTTTTGGCAGTTTCAAGAGTACGTGCTTGAGTAACTACTTCTTGTAGACTAATATTTCCTTGCTGAAAAAGGTTTTCTTGAATTTCAACTGAATATAATCCTGAAACGAAAGCTTCTCTTATGTGTTCGTTCTTGTTCACTTCTGCTGTCACAGAAGTAAAGTTGCATTCTGAACTTAACCTTTTTAATTCAAGGTAAAAATGATCAATCGACTCACCTTCTGACTGTTTTGCATGAGCTAGGCAGTAACGTGCATAAACTTCGTTTTTAGGCTTGACGAACGTCTCTTCTAATTTCGAAATTGCTTCATCATAAGTCGAATAATCTTCAATCACTGAGTATAACTTTGGTGACACAAAATTTATCAGCATTCTCATTTTGTCTCTTGTAGTTGTCTCAACGCCTTCCAACAGGTTTTCAAAGGTAATTTTCCAATGTTTCCATTCTCTTTCTGCTGTAGGAGAATCCGGGTCAATCGCTAGCTCTTTTGGCTTCAGCAATTTTTCAATGTGAGGATTAATTTCACTTCCTCCAGTATCTTCCATGACTACTGTTCTCCTCTTTTGTTTGGGCATCGTTTTTGATTTGATTAAATTGAAATAATAATTAACTCTTGTCAACCAAACTAAGAGCTTTAATCAAATCAAAATTCGTGTACATCACATAACAGAATAGGCCTACTGAATAAGGCTAATAACATGTAAACTGTTTATTATTATAGCTTGTCTCCATAGAGACCGATTGGTCATGTGATATTTATCATATCACGGCTCACGGCCAAAAATACTTAACGCTTGTGATTCTTGATGTGAATAAAAAAATTAAGACAGTCACAGCTGTTTCTCACGCAATTTGAATGGCATTGATTTAAGAATCATCATTGAAATGTAGATAGTGATTGGCTGACCTAATTAAAAACAATGTTTATGTATTGGATAACAATTTTACAACGGATTTTTTGTAGATTATAAGAAATGATACTAAAATTATACTAAATAATCATTTAAAAATGTAATGAATCAATAAAATAAGTGCAATAGATTACAATGAAGAGAAGAATAATGAGGGAGATCTAGAAAAAAACTAAAAAACGACAATATTAAACCAAACACATACTAAGAAAAATTAAAAATGAGATAAAGCACTAAAAAAATAATTCAAATTTCCAAACTAAATTAAATAAATTCTTAATAAGATAAACGGGACTATGTTAAAAAGGAATTATTAAGCAAATAAGAATGTCTGTAAAATATCATATTTGAAGCATTGAAAGATATTCCTCTAGCATCAATAATGAATAATTATGTAATTCTCTTTTAAAATATACAGTGCGAGACTGAGCTCCGTGTCCCTCAGAGGAAATCACTACGTCATCGCAAAAACATTGCAATTGTGCGTCTCTGTGCGTGCGTCCGCACTGCCCAGTATAGTAATTCTTCGTCTCTCCTCTTCAGCCGTCAGGGACACGGAGCTTAGTCTCGCACAGTAACAAAAAAATTACTCCAAATTGTATCATAAATATTTTCGACAAATTTATCACAGGATCATTGCTATACTGCACCCAGTCCCATAACAACTATCAATAAAAACTTTCTTCCTTAATTAGCTAAATCTTCTATTTAATTATGTGCAAAATTAATGACATGCTGCCATATCAATATCAAACACATAACAATTAGGAAAAGTGCTTGAACGGAAAGAAAAATATTAAACGGACATTTCAGATTTATATAATTAGTGCTTTTTTCATGCTTGTATATCAAGTACGGTTGCAAATGAAAACAAAATGCTAATACAGTATCACAAATACCAAATATGATACTGTTGCAAAAATGAACGATACTGTTGCAAAATGTAATGATAATGTTGCATAAATGAATGACACTATAGCATAATTGAATGATAATGTTGCATAATTTAATAATAATGTTGCAAAACTAAAATATACTTTTGTTATATGGTTGAAAATGAAAACAAAATGCTAATGCTTACTGTATCACAAATACCACATATGATACTGTTGCAAAAATGAATAATACTGTTGCATAACGTTAATGATAATGTTGCATAAATGAATGATACTGTAGCATAGTTGAAAGATAATGTTTCAAAAATAAAAGAAATGAATTATACGGTTGTAAAAATGAATGATACTGTTAAACCAAATAAATTGTTGAAAATACGAGTAATACTGTTGTAAAGACAATAAAAAGATAGAATAAACTTTGCTTGTAACTAGTAACAATACGTAAAGCTGAAATAAGAAACAGCAAAAACGATACAAATGGGAGGAAAAACAGTATAAGAAGAAATAAAGCATAATAATCAACAAAAGAAATTTTTAAAAACGATCACAATATTTAGAATAAAAGATGTCAAATATGAAACAATAAAGAGAATAGTAATGGGAAGAGAAAAAAGAATAAGAATGAAAAGAAAAGCATAAAAACCAAGAAAATGGATTCACAAATTATGACAATAAGGAATAAAATACAACACTATTTACAATAGAATGATAACAACTAAGAAGACAGCAATGGAAAGAAGAAAGTCAACAAGAGATGGTAGTAAAGATACTAACCACCAGCTGCACGAATGTCCTATCATAATGATGGTTCATTATCCATTCAACTTTTCAAGCTGCTATGTGAAAGCATATGAGAATACATGTTAGATTTCATATGATCTATGTATCTTGAATGGTGAAACAGATACCAAGTTAGTATAAAAAAGTTATTTTATTTTATTTTATCATTCACATACATGCGCCTTCTTGTTATCAGTCAACATAACCTCAAACGTTTAATATTATGGCCAATAATAGTCCCTAATGCATGCATTTTGCAATTCTTAAGGCTGTGCGCAGGGTTTTTGGTCATAATTTTTTTCTTAGTTTATTGTATTGGATGTTATTAAGGTATTGAAATAATGTTGACTATTGCCATGAGAAATTATTTTTTTCATCAAATATTTTATGGAATATTGGAGTTCAAAATTGAGATTTTTCAGTTTTGGGGGGCAATTGATCTTCCCGTACAAGTTATTTTAAACTTTTAATAAATTTTTTTCAAATGAAAGACACATTGATGAATAAAATGACATATTTTTCATTCCAATCGAACAATCAGATTTCTCAAAATAATTTTTTTAAATATGCAATAAACTTAAGTTTTTCAAAAAAAATTTTTTAAAAAACCAATTGTTAAATTGAAATAAAAATGTGTCATTCTTTCACCCAAGGTGTCTTTAAGTTATAAAAAAATTATCAAATGTTTAATATAACTCGTAGGTGAATTTAATTGCCCTAAAACCAAAAACATTCAACTTTGAACTCCAATATTCCATAACATATTTGATGTAAAAAAGAATTTCTCAGCAATAGTTAACATAACTTTAAAAAAAAAATGACCAAAAACCTGTGCACAGCCTTAAAGCGAATTTACTCTCCAAACCATATAATGAGATGATTTATTTGCGTTATTCAATTTATAACAAATTATTCAAATATATTGTAGCGAATATGGAATTGGAGAGAATAGAAAGAATGAAGAAACAGTGGTTCTAGGTTGTTATCTGCTATGTAAATGTTTACTTTTAAGCAATTAATTAATCTGCTTTTGACACTTTTATAGTGTTTACTTGGTAATTTGTAGAATGTTCTAGTTGTTTGAGTAGACATTAATGGAATCTTTTCGAATATTGTAGAAAGTGCTAGTTTCTTCATTTATTCATTTATTTAGAAGATGATAGAAAAATCCAGAGATATCTCAATTATGGAAAATCATATAGAGGGACACTTTTTTAAATGAGTTGAGTTGTCATTGAAATTCGTCGTGATAAAAAAGTGTGACAGTTAAGTAGTTCAGTTGTTGTTCTACATTGATAAGTGGCAGTAGTGACAGTTCGCGTTAATACAGACAGTGAAATCCCGTTGGTGCTATTACAAACCATGAATGAACTTTCATTGTCTGTAGTGATAATTCTCTTGACAGTTCAATAGTGATAATTCTTTTATCTATTACTGTATTGATGGACTTGTGCTATGTAAATTAATATTGATCTTACTTGACGTTTCTTTTTGAGTATTATTGGACAGTTTATTGTACAGTTATTGTTCAATATTAGATCGGCCTTTCGACATTTAGTGATTGATTTGTGTACAGTTCATTGGAAACTCATTATCGGTTGAACAATATCGTGTTATCTGTTTTTAATTGCTTATTTTTCTGTAAGAAATTACTGAACAGTGTGAGTTGAAAATTATTTGTGTTAATAAAGTGAAAGTGATAAATTTAAGTAATGCCAGCACTATTTTAGACATAGAACCCATAACAATATTGTAGCGAATATGAAATTTCAGAAAATAGAGAGGAAGAAGGCACAGTGGTTCTTGACGTTATCTGCTATGTAAATATTTACTTTAAAGCAATTAATTACACTGCTTTTGACACTTTTATAGTGTTTACTTGGTAATTTGTAGAATGTTCTAGTTGTTTGAGTAGACATTAATGGAATCTTTTCGAATATTGTAGAAAGTGCTAGGTTCTTTATTCATTTATTTATTTAGAGGTTGACAAAAAATTCAAGAGCTATCTCAATTATGAAAAGTATTGTTACGGGTTCTATGTCTAAAATAATGCTGGCAACATTCAAATTTATCACTCGCACTTTATTAACACAAATAATTCACAACTCACACTGTTCAGTAATTTCTTACAGAAAAATAAGCAATTAAAACAGATAACACGATATTGTTCACCTGATAATGTGTTTCCAATGAACTGTACACGAATCAATCACTAAATGTCAAAAGGCCGATCTAATATTAAATGATAACTGTACAATAAACTGCCCAATAATACTCAACAGGAAACGTCGAGGAAGAACAATTAACTTACGTAGCACAAGTCCGTCAATACAGTAATAGATAAAAGAATTATCACTACAATTGCATGGTTTGTAAAAGCGCCAACGGGATTTCACTGTATGTATTAACGCGAACTGTCACTACTGCCACTTATCAATGTAGAACAATAACTGAACTAATCAACAGTAACATTTGTTTATCATGACATCTCAAACAAGACTGAACTAATTTACAAGAGACTTCCTCTATTTATATACTTTATCATAATTGAGATATCTCTAGATTTCTTACCAACTTCTAAATAAATAAATCAAGGAAACTAGCATTTTCTACAATATTCAAAAAGATTCCATTAATGACTAATCAAACAACTAGAACATTCTACCAATTACCAAGTAAACACATAAAAGTGTCAAAAGCAGTGTAATTAATTGCTTAAAAGTAAATATTTACATAGCAGATAACACCAAGTACCACTGTCCTTCTTTCTCTCTATTAACTCCAATTCAGACTCACTACAGTATATAAATAGAGGAAGTCTCTTGTAAATGAGTTCAGTTGTCTAAGAAATTCATTGTGATAAACAAGTTGTGACAGTTCTATATCTTGTGCCTATAGTGATAATTTTTTTCCTGTTTAATTCATACCAGTGAGCTACTGAATAGTTTTTATTGTATTACAGACTAGTGCTACGTGAGTTAATTGTTCTTCCTCAACGTTTCTTTTTTTTGAATATTATTGGACAGTTTTTTGTACAGTTATTGTTTAATATTAGATCGGCCTTTTGATATTTAGTGATTGATTTGTGTACAGTTAATTGGAAACTCATTATCAGTTGAACAATATCGTGTTATCTGTTTTTAATTGCTTATTTTTCTGTAAGAAGTTACTGAACAGTGTGAGTTGAAGATTATTTGTGTTAATGAAGTGAAAGTAGAAAATTTAAGTTTTGCCAGCGTTATTTAGACATAGAACCCATAACAATTGGTGTCAGAAGTCGGGGATTTTTCGATTGTAAATAAAATGGCTGGCAAAATTACATTGTGCGATTTGAAAGTGGCCAATCTCAAATGTGAATTAGAGGACCGTGATCTAGAAATATCTAGAAATAAGTCTACCTTACAAGACTGTCTTTGTGATGCGTTATTGGGAGAAGGAGAAGATCCAGCGACCTACCTCTTCAAGACTCCAGATACAAAATTAATTACATCCATGGAGGGCAAGCTACAGTAAAATTTAACATCTATGGAGGGCAAGCTACAGGAAAATTTCACATCCATGAAGGGTGAAAAACAAGGAAATATTCAGGATATGCAGGAGAATATTTCATCAATGGGAGGTAAGCTACAAGAAAATATTTTATCTTTGGAAGGCAAACTACAGGAAAATATGACATCTATGAAAGGCGAACTTCGGGATATGAAAGGTGAGCTTTAGGAAAATATGTCATCTATGAAAAATGAATTACAAGGAGCCATGGAAGAAAAAGTTAGAAATGTTGCTGATTCAGTGAATCAAGAAGTCAACAAGGTAAAGGAAGACTTCAAAATAATGGAAGATCAACTACAGGAAGACTTCAAAACAATGGAAGGTCGACTGCAGGAAGATTCGAAAACCACGGAAAATCAACTTAAGCAGCTGGAGTGTGGTTCTGGAACTTCAAGAAGTAAGTAAATCTTCAAATTTTCCTGAAATAGTCATCTCAGAAAAGTCGATGATGAATGCTAAGGAGGACGATCTGCAGAAACAGTCAGTAGTTATACCTCAGCACACTGGACTGCCTACCTATGATGGAAAAACACCTTTAGAGGACTACCAAACACTGTTTGAGTCAGCAGCTGAGTTCCAGTGAGCCATGGAGACGACTGGAGATGAGATTTGGCAACAAACACCTGGAACAGTTGTACTGATCTCAGCTTGATAATAGGGTGCAGAGGCCCAATGAATCCCAACTACAGTATTTGAGGCTGACATTACTCGACTTGTTAGGACTGCATATCCATCTGCTGATGACAACACATATGAAAGTCTTGCAGTAGAAAATTTTTTGAATGGATTGAGAATACCAGAGACCCAGCAGTCCATCAACTGGCCAGACTCAAGACATTGAATGATGCTTTGACCCAGGCATTGGAGTTGAAGCAGTTTGGCAGTCAGTACCAGGCCATTCTAAGGTATGGGCTATGGAGGCTGAAGTCATGGATGCAAGCACAATCCAGACAATAGTTGTACAGGTTTTGGAAAAGTTGAGATCCAGGAAGAAGGAGGTTCGATGGTGGGCATGTGGAAAACTTGGACATGTTAGAAGCAAGTGTACCACCAAACCAGGTGAGAAGAAGGAGCAGGTAAACTAAAGAGGGTTGATAGGGAGGAGCAGCTGTCAACCCACAAGCAGAAGGCCCCAGTGAGAAAAGCAGAGGTGGCATCTTTGCTGACAGCAGAAGTAGTTTGTATATAGATGGCATTGTGGATGGACAAGCAAGACAACTACTTATTGACATAGGAGCTACCATGACCATCCTGAATAGGAGTGCATTCTGTGATAAGAAGAAAATTAGGTCAACAAGGTGGACACTCCATACAGCTACAGGGGATTTGGCTACTGTTTTTGGGGAGACAGCTGCTACCTTTCTTATTGGTGGTAGTGATTTCAAGCATCAAGTGTTAGTGGCAGATATACAAGAAGATGTTATACTTGGGATGGATTTCTTCAACAAGTCTGGTCTCAAGTTGGACTTGAATAAGAAAACTGTTGTAATTGGAGAAGAAGAGGTCATACTTCACCCAGGGAAGCCAAGCAGTAGCAGAGTATTGTTACTCGCTGATACCCTACCAGCAAGGAGCCAGGTTGTGGCCTATGGGAGAATACAGGATGACATGGAGGAAGGGCAGAGTGCACTATTGGAACCAGCAGGACAAGAGGACAACTTGCATAAAGGAGTCTTAGTGGCAAGAACTTTATTTCGGAATAGCAACAAGTTTCCAGTATGCATCATGAATGTGAATGACTACAAGATCACTCTAAAAGGAGGAAGCATGCTTGGACACTGTTCAACAGCCTCATCAGTGGTGAGACAGATCCAGAAGTCTCAGCAAGTGAACCAAGGACTTCCAAAGGAACTTCAGGAATTCACTTCTACCACCTGCAAGAACCTTACAGCTGAACAGGCCGCCAGCTGAAGTGGCTACTCTGGTTCAAAACTCCTGAAGGACAAGTGGCATGCTGGATTGAATGTCTCCAGGAGTACGATTTTGAATCAGTTCATTGAGCAGGGATCAGTCATGGAAATGCAGATGCTCTTTCAAGGAGACCCTGTGAAGGAGATTGTAGGCACTGTTCCCACAATGACCACAAGGAAGGCATCTGGACAAGAACCACAGTGATTGCTGATCTTTGGGAAAGCAACAAGCTGCAGGAAGACCAGAGAAGAGATCCTGACTTGAAGCACCTCTGGGATTGGAAACATTCAGGACATGGAAGACCAACTTGGCAGGAAATAGCACTTCTATCTCAAAGTGTCAAGACCTATTGGGCACAGTGGGACACTTTTATTGAGAATGATGGTGTCCTTAAGAGGGTGATTGAAAATGCAGCAGGGGATCAGAAAAGGCAACAAGTGATTGTCCCAAACAACCGCATACCTGAAGTACTGAGGAATTTGCATGATGGAAGTTCTGGTGGTCATCCTGGACTTCACAAAACATGAGAAAAGTCAGAGAAAGATTCTACTGGCCTAACTTGAAGGAGGACATCAGAGATTGGTGTAAGAAATGTACAACTTGTGCAGCAGCCAATGGTCCACAAAGGAAGAGAAGGGCACCAATGAAGACCTATAATGTTGATGCACCATATGAGAATGTGGCTATTGATATTGCTTGACCATTTCCCACAACCAATGATTGGAACAAATACATCCTAGTAGTCATGGATTATTTCAGTAAATGGGTTGAAGCATATGCCTTACCTAACCAGGAAGCAATCACAGTGGCTGATGTGTTGATAAAGAAGTTCTTCAGTCGTTTTGGTGTGCCATTGGAGCTGCACTCAGATCAAGGGAGAAACTTTGAGTCAGAAGTGTTCAGCAGAGTGTGTGAGTTGGTGGACATCAGGAATACATGGACCACTCCATTGCATCCACAGTTAGATGTCATGGTAGAGAGAATGAACAGGACCATGCAGCGATATCTGAGGAAAGTGGTTTCAGACAATCAGCATGATTGTGATCAACATCTCCACTTCTTTTTGATGGCATACCGTAGTCCATTAATGAATCCACAAGGGAAACACCTGCTTGCATCATCTTTGGTAGAGATCTACGGCTACCCTGTGATCTTCAGTTTGGAAGCAAGCCTGGTGAGAAATTTGAGGAGGAAGACTACATCACCCAACTGAGGAAGCAATGCGACTCATGAGAAAGTCTACACCAATCTTGATAAAGCAAGCCTTAAGATGAAGGAGCAGTATGATGACATCAAAGCTGACCAAGGTGGATACCAAGCAGGAAACCCAGTCTGGTTATACAACCCAAGGAGGAATTGTGACTACTCTCCAAAACTCCAAAATCAGTGGGAAGGACCTTTTGAGGTAATGACTAGGAGCAACAATGTGGTATACCAGATAAGAAAACCTCCAAGAGGGAAGCCAAAAATAGTACATTTCAATGGTTTGACTCCATTCCATGGTAGCAATGGTGCTGAGGAAGAACATGCAGTTCAGGTTCAGCATACTATATCCCCAGAGAAGTCTACTGATGATTGCAGTCCAACAACAGTTGGGGAAATGATCCAGACAAGTGAAAGGGATCTGTTCACCCTGCCCAAGGAGTATGCACTGGCGCATTGTGTAGCCAGCAAATTAGCAGAATCCCGATGCATTGCTAGTCTTCAGGAAGAAGTATGGTGGTCTTGGAGACCTGGAACAACAAGGACCCAAGGAAGGAAATGTTCTTCATCTGCAGCAGCATGGTCAACATCTCTTCTACCTGGTGACTAAGGGACAGCCTGAGATAAAGGCATTATATGACACATTGTGGACTTGCTTGGTTCAGCTGAGGGACAGAATGCAACAACTAGGAGTAAGGAAACTTGGCATACCATGGCTTGGAAGCGGATATGATGGCCTGGATTGGACAATTGTGAAACCAATGCTGGAGTAGGTGTTCAAATCCACTGGTTTCCAGATTACCATCTGCATCTACAACCCTTGGAAGACCAATGAGAAACCAGACCCAATCTAAACTAGCATAAGTGCTTTTGTTGTGGGACAGAACAATCTTTTAAGGTGGGGGTAGTGTATCAAATATGAAATTGGAGAGAATAGAAAGAATGAAGACACAGTGGTTCTAGGTGTTATCTGCTATATAAATGTTTACTTTTAAGCAATTAATTACACTGCTTTTGACACTTTTATAGTGTTTACTTGGTAATTTGTAGAATGTTCTAGTTGTTTGAGTAGACATTAATGGAATCTTATTGAATATTGTAGAAAGTGCTAGTTTCTTCATTTATTTATTTATTTAGAAGTTGACAGAATATTTGAGAGATATCTCAATTATGAAAAGTATATAAATAGAGGAAGTCTCTTTTAAATGAGTTCAGTTGTCTTAGAAATTCGTTGTGATAAACAAGTTGTGACAGTTCTATATTTTGTACCTATATAGTGATAATTCTTTCTATAGAGATAATTCTTTTTCCTATTTAATTCATACCAGTGAGCTACTGAATAGTTTTTATTGTATTATGGACTAGTGCTATGTAAGTTAATTCTCCTTTTTCAGTGTTTTTCTTTTTGAATATTATTGGACAGTTCATTGTACAGTTATTAATTAATATTAGATCAGCTTTTTAACTTTTAGTGATTGATGTTTTGTACAGTTTATTGAAAACTCAATATCAGTTGAACAATATTGTGTTATCTGATTTTAATTGCTTATTTTTCTGTAAGACATTACTGAACAGTGAGTGTTGTGATTATTTGTGTAAATAAAGTGTGAGTGATAAATTTAAGTGTTGCCAGTGTTATTTTAGATATAGAGCCTGTAACAATATATATAAATCCTGCTATACTTACAGCCTCTTTTCATAATCAATACTTATGGCCTCCCCATTACACCATGGAAAATATTAATTTTTCATGAGTGTATATCTGTATTATAGTGTATTTGTACCCTCACGTTTGGTCTTGGTTTTCTGATTTAGTGAAGTTTCAAATATGATTTTTCTTCAGCCATAATGCTATACTTGTGGCCTCTTTTCATTTGAGCTTCATACAAATCATATGTGTTACCAATATACTTACAGCCTCCAGATATACTTATTAACACATATTGCCATATCTTCAGCCCCAGCAGTGTTGCCAAATTTACTTTCAAGCCCAGAGGAACACTGTTTGCCACAGCCTAGCCTTTCAAAGAACAGTTCTGAATATTCTTCAGTGAGCAACTTCTTCACTCTAACTTCTTCTTTTTCTTCTTTTCCATTTCTTATGTTCCTCCACCACCTTCTTTCTTCCTCCTCTTCCTGATCACTGATCATCCTCTTTGTGCTCTTCCTCTTCCTTCTTCTCCTCCTCATCCTCATCACCCTTTTCTTCTCTTAGTCAATTTTGAAATGTTTCATGATTATCAATTATGATTATCAAACATAGTATTACATGATTATCAAATTATCAATTCTATGATTTGTGAGAGAGTAATAGCTAACTTGAAGTGAAAGTCAAGAATGCATTGCAACCCCCAAAATTTTTCAAAGGGTTGTTTCAGTGGAACAGCAACTTTTACAGATTTCATAATTCCAACTTTTCTAGAGAAATCAATGTAACTGAAAGAATTTTTTTTCAATATGGCAAGCAACCATTACTTTATTACAAAAGACCACACCCTCTATCACTATCATGAGGGGTAAAAATATCAACCTTTGAATTGGTGGTCTGATTTGAAACAGATTCATTCATTTCATTAAAGATATCTTTTTCTTTTGTGATACATCTTATAGAATGTTAAGAATTATTCTTATTCTATTGAATTGAGACAAACTCTATTTCATTCAATACCTGGAAATTGAGATATTTTGAGACAAGGAACTCCATTTTAGCAGAGGGGTGTTTTTTAGTATCAAAGATGAAAGATTTATAATATTTTTCCAATTTTCTCATCCAATTTCGATGAAACATGTGATATTTGATGCAGAGGTTGGAGAAATGATTTCTGTAAATAAAAGGGGGAAAATGGGGTTTGATGTCAAAATCATGTTATTTTCTTGAGCTGTAGAATAATTATATTTTAGAGGGGTGTTTTATAATATTTGTGTTTTTCCACCTCTCTGGCATGAGAGGTGGAAATATCAATTTTGAATGAGTGGTCTGAACGATTGATTCTGGTTTCATTCGACTTGGAGTGCTAAACTATTTAATTTCATTATGGATAATCTTTTTTATGCAGTACACTATGGGGTGTTGGGATTTAATTGAAGGGGTTGAAAAGGCAAATTCTGGACGACTGGTTCTATTGAGTTGGGACAAATTCTATCCCATTCAATACCTGCCAATTAAGATATTTTGCTGACAAAAAGGTTCAATTTTTGCAAAGGGGTGGTTTTGTGTATCATAAACAAAAATTTATTGACTCAAAGCCATTGTTTAATTCTCATAAAATATGTTTTTCATGCAGAATTTCAAGATAAGGTATAATAAACAAAATAATGATACATTATTGAAATGGGGGTGAGGGACTGATTTTTGTAATGGTAAGATAAGAGCAAGATAACGTTTGGTGTAGTACATTTTTTTTTAATTGTAGAACAAATAATAGATTCTTATAAAGTGTTCTACATTTTTTTGTATTTTTCAACCTTTTTGGCAAGGGAGGTGGTAATAACAACTTTTTCATAGGTAGTCGAATTGGAATGGGAATAGAAATGTTGAAAATAAAATAGAGGAAATCACAATCAACTTGTGACGAATGAATTAAATCCCATTCAAATAAATAGGACCACTATTAAGATCAAACTAAATAAAAGTTGATTTTTACACACACCCCAATCAACAGACCATTGAGATAAAGAATTTAGTCTTTATTGGTGAAATTTTGAAATTAATTACACTTTATTCTCTATGAGTTTTATTTCTATAATGTTCTACTGCACATTATACTGAAAACATTCCAAGTGCATAATCATCAAACAGGAAATGTGCTATGAGAGAAATGATGAGTTTGACAATACATTGTATAAACATTCGAAATTTGTATGCTACATAGAGCAAAACGAATAGATAAAGTGATGATAAGCAGGTGTATAGGCTTGTGGGTATAGTTTGTGTGTTGTCAAACAGTTTGACAAGTAGCTAAAAATGCAATATTCAATGGAGGTTCTATGATAATAATGTTGATTTGCTTGTTTAGTAGATTTTCACTACTTTTGAAGAAAAATATTTGAGATCAGTACATGATACTCATCTAAAATGACACAAAAAAGTTTGATTAGCATATTTTTTCGACTATATTTATAACAATCTGTTCTAGATCAAATATATTCACATCAATCTTGAATGATAATGTAACATTCTACCTGGAGAAACTGATAAGGATGCAGTATGCTGTAATTAAAAAAAATTGAAAATAAGCTTCTATCTAGTGTATTGCACTTGCTATATAAACTTCTGTAAAACATGCATTAAGAAATATCAAAGTAGGCCTACACTGACCTTGCTGAAAATTTGGTGCTCAAGTGCAAAATTTTTAATGCACTTGGAATTAAATACATCCTTGTTTTTTTGACACAATGCAATTTGGATAATGGCATCAGATTCTATTACTACAAAAAAAATTCATTTGAGAATAGAAACAACATTGAGTTTTATTACTGTATCACATAAAAGATGGTGAGTTTAAAATGACTTGTGCTAACTAGCAGATTACACGCTCATCAAATACAGTTGCATTGCAAGATGAGAGAGAGAGAGAGAGAGAGAGAGAAAGAGAGAGAGAGATTGAGAGACTGAGTGAGATTGATTGGGAAGTTGTTTGGTCTTAGATGCAGCCATGAGCGGGTCTCTCTACTACTTTTTATCCTTCTGGACTGTCTTATTTTATTTTTTATCTCTCTCAACTATCTTCTTTGCATTCAACTTTGTACAAGACTCCCTGCTCCCTTTCTCATCCCATTGCATTCAATTATAATGATTGTCACAAACATGTTTGAACAGGTCTGTGAGATGACTGCAGGTGTTTACAAACTTTTTTTTTTAACATAGCAAAATAAGTGGGTATGAGTTAGTCACTCAGTTTTCCACTTAGTTTGAGCTCAATCGGTATGAGCATAGCATCAGCAGAATCTGTGATTTACACAACTTCAAGTGTGAGAGAGCATTTTTTTTCTTCAATCAATTGACTTTTTATTCAGTGAAAATTATCTTCATCATTATTAGTACCAGGTGGTGAGTTATAACAATTCAATTGATTTTCCTATTTAGTCAACATTTCATTCAATATTTACTTTATTGTGAACAATAATACAATTTTAATTCAACAATTATTTGACTTCTGACTTCATTAGAAAATGAAAATCAATACAACTTTTACTTGGTCTATAAATAACAATGTGGTGAGGGCACATTGGATATTCATTAGTCAACAAGTAGATTTGAATACTGTTTTGAATCATTTTGAACCGGATGTATTAGATTTATTGATTCAGGAAGGACAAAGATTTGATGGTAATATTAGATGGTATATTGCTGTATCTATTGATTTAAAAAAGATCCATATTTTTGACAATCATACAGAATATGTTAGGGCAAACGGTGTTACATTTCATAGCTCTTCAAGAATTATAATAAATATACCTGATAACATTGAGGAATTCAGTAAACAGTTTTATTTTGCAAAGTCAAAAATTTTGAATAGTTTGGATAAATATGTGCATGATGGAAGTGGATGGGTTGTGGAAAAAATCAATCACCTTGATTTAAATTTAGTAAGATTTAATCCTATACATGGTTCCAATTCATCTTTTATAGAAACACCTATGAAAATTGCTAGGAAAAAAGCTGTTATTAATATTAAAAATCCAAGTGATCAGAAATGCTTTCTGTAGTCAGTATTAGCATACTTCTATACATCCAAAAATAGAGACTGCAGATTAAAAAAATTTAAATCAAAGATAAATGATGTGAATATTACAGGAATGACATTTCCTGTTAGTATAAGAGATATTACCAAATTTGAACAGCTTAATCCATCCATTGCTATAAATGTTATTGCATATGATGAGGAATATGATGGAGTTTATCCTCATCGAGTGACAAATGAGAGAGATCATGAGCATTTAATAATATTATTGTTGTTATCCGGAAAGAAAAAGGAACAGCATCACTACACCTTGGTTAACACAAGACCAGGGTATAATGGATTGAGTCGACTTTTAGCTGGAATAACCAAAAATGATTATCAAACAGCAATTTGTCCCTATTGCTTTCATAGATTCACTTCAAAAACATCAAAAGGAGTTAATGCTAAGCAAAATCTAGAGAAGCATCTGATACTGTGTGAAGATTTTGGGCTGCAACGGATTAGACTTCCAAAAGCTGGGGTTGAAAGAGAGGAAATCCTAAAGTTTCGAAATTTTTCATCAACAATTAGAGTACCCTACACAATATATGCAGATTTTGAGTCATTCATCAAACCAGTAGTGGAAGAAAGACAAAAAGATGAAGAAGAAGGAAAAGAAGGAGAAAGAGGAGAAGACAACATTGAAGAAATTCAGAAAAGTTATACCAGAAAAGTATCAAGACACATTCCATCAGGCTATAGCTATGTGATTGTAAATGAAAAAGGTGATATTCATTCTGGACCATTCACATATCATGCTCAGCAATGTGATGACGATATTATTACTAAATTTATTGCTGAATTAATGAAGCATGGCAATAAATTGAAGAAGGAAATAACCCAGGAGGTGCCCATGCATCAATTGACAACTGAACAGCAACAATACTTTATTAATACCACCCACTGCGTGCTATGTAATGAATTATTTGCACCAAATGAAGTACCTGTTCATCATCATTTGCATACAACTGGAGAATTTGTTGGAGCAGCTCATACAGTTTGCAATCTGAATGCAAAGAGACCAGACTTTATTCCAGTATTTTTTCATAATTTTCGTGGTTATGACTCTCATTTTATTGTACAGGCATTAGGAGAACACCAAAATCCTCAATGTATTGCCAGGTCAAGTGAGCAATTTCTTTCTATAACACTGGGTCCACTTCGATTTTTAGATTCTCTTCAGTTCATGAATTCAACTCTTGAAAAATTGGTTTCAAATTTATCAAAAGATTGTAATGCAATTGAGGATAAATTCAAAAGAATGTGTAGTTATTTCAAAAATTAAAAAGCAGAGAGATTTATTGATAAGGAAAGGAGTATATCCATATGGATAGTTATGATAGATTTAATGAAATCAAACTACCACCAATTAATGCATTCTACAATACATTATCAAAATCTATGATTAGCAGTGAAGATTATCAGCATGTTGAAAAAGTTTGGAATACTTTAAACCTGAAAAATTTAGGGGAATATCATGATCTTTATCTCACAACTGATGTACTCCTTCTTGCTGATATTTTTGAAAACTTTAGAGAAACATTTTTTAAAAAATACATGTTAGATCCATGTCACTTTTACTCTCTTCCACACTTCTGCTGGAATGCAATGCTAAAGATGACAAAAGTAAAATTGAAATTGTTTACAGATGCAGATATGCATTTGTTTGTTGAAAAAGGGACTCGTGGTGGGGTTAGTGTTATTCCCACCCGCTATGCAAAAGCAAACAATCCATATATGGGTGAATTATATATGGCCTCAGCCGTGATTGCGAACAGACGCGCTGCAGTAGAGCTCGCTTATCTAAAACTGATTTGATAGTGCCGGTACGTTTTCGATTAAATGATCTAGTATTGAACTCTGAATTTTTAGACTTCTCAACAAGTACAAACTTAAAGTGTTCGTCCCGTCTACTTAAAGTGACTTTATTAAGGCTTAATTCTTTCTCGTATTTTTCACCGAATCTAAAAATGTCGTGTGGTGTATGCCGCAAATCTTTGAGAGGCGAAAACATTCCTCTAATTAGTTGTGGAACTTGCAATGTTTCGTTCCACTGTAAGTGTGTCAACATCAAAGACTCTGACAGCAAATTTCTTAAAGAAACTAACAACACGTGGAAATGTCTCACTTGTCGGGACGCACGAAGAAAGAGTGTATTGCCCAATTCACCGCTCAAAAAATCTGAGGAGGAGATCACCCTATCTTCCATCATGAAAAAACTCAGCGATATGGAAGAACAATCGAAGTCTTCTTATGAGCGACTGGAGAAGGATTTGGGCAAATCCATTGACTTCTGCCACAACGATGTTGCGAGTATATTGAAAAAAATCGAGGAACAAGACAGCAAATTGAACGTGTACCTGCAGAAGATGGACCAACAAAGCGAAGAAATAGCTATCTTAAAAAATCAAAATCTCAAGCTACAGAAGCAGTTATGTGATTTGGAACAATATTCGTGTGTTAACTGTGTCGAAATTCAAGGAATTCCTACAGAAAAAAATGAGGACGTTAAAAGCCTAGTGTTAGCGGTGAGCAAAGCGTTGGATCATGCCCTCGATGAGAAGCTGATCGACAACTGTCACCGACTTCCATCCAATAAGGACAGCGACAGACCTCCCGCAATTATAGTTAAATTTGTGAGGAGATTTGACAAGGAGGCCCTGCTACATAAAAGAAGAATAAAGAGGGACTTCTCAACTCGACACCTTGGGCACAAGAACATCTCTCCAATATACGTGAACGAGAGCCTGTGTCCCGAAAGAAGACATCTCCTAGCGTTGGCGAAGAAGGCGAAAGGTGAGGGAAATTTCAAGTACTTGTGGGTGTGAAATGGCAAGGTGTTAGCTAGGCGCACTGACGGACAACCAGTAATCGTCATAGAAACCGTTCATGACGTGAACAAGCTGACTGTCAGTCCAGGCAGTAGAAATATCGTTATCAATGATCAATAGTTTGTTTCCGTATTCTACACATTTTATTACGTTTTTCAGAACTATAGTTTTCTTTACTTATTTACAATTTCTTTTACACTGTTATAGTTTTGATCTACTGTTTTGTCATAACGCACGTTTAATATTATTTCTCCAATGCTCTGCATGTGTTGATATGCATTTCCCTTACGTTGTTATATTTATTTTCATGGAACTTTCACTTCCTTGTTGTTCATAATGGAGGACGCTAAAAAATCTTTTTTATGCTTGCACTTAAATATAAGGAGCATGAGAGAAAATTTTGATTCTTTTTTATTGGAGCTGAGTCAGTTGAGTGTACTTCCATACGTTATTGTATTGAGCGAAATTTGGATATATGATTATGAAATAGATTTTTATAAAATAGATGGCTATATATCTTATGCGAACTGCAATAATTCCTACAGAGCAGGTGGAGTTGCTGTGTATGTGAAAGAAGAGATAAGAGTAGATTATGAGAAGCTTAACTTCAATTCTGCTGACGGAATTAAGTTGCATTGTAATATAAATAATTTTTATGTATGTTTATTAGCATTTTATAGATTCACAGGAGTTGAGATAGAGTTATTTTTAAACGATTTAAGCAACATTTTAGTCAATACTGAGAATGAATACGTAATCTACACTGGAGATATAAATATTGATTTAAATAGTTCTGTTACGATAGTGGATAGATATAAGTATCTTTTGAATAGCCATGGTTTTGATTCATACATAAACGAACCCACACGCCTTACAGAAAGGTCAATATCTTGTTTGGATCACTTATTTATTCGTGCAAGCCCGAAAATACAAAACTTAATGAATTTTGAAGGGTTAGTCTGTCATAATGGTATATCTGATCATTCAATGTTAGAATTATTTACCAATCTATTAGAGAATACTAATTCAAACTCTATATATCATCAAAAAATTGATGAAAATAAGTTTAATAAGTTAGTTGTTAACTCAGACTGGTCTGATGTCTATAGATGCACTAACGTGAATTTGGCTTTTGATTTTTTTATTGATAAATTAAGAGTGTGTTTAGAAGAATCCTCGAAAGATGAAACAAGAAAATCTAATAGGATTAAATTTCGAAAAGTATGGATGAATCATGATTTGTTCAGAAAAATTCAAAAGAAAAATGCTCTTTCTAAAAAACTGTTTATGAATCCCACAAATGAAAATTTAAAATTGGAATACAATATTTTCCGTAACAATTTGAAAAAAGAAATCACTGAAACGAAAGAGAAATTTTATCTAGATACCTATCACAAACTGAAAAACAATATGAAAGAAAGTTGGCGAATTGTTGATTCTCTTATCGGTATGAAGAAAAAGACCACTGAGATTAAGGGAATAATGAATGCTAGAGGCGAAACTATCACAGATAAAACAGAGATAGCCAATGAATTCAATACCTTTTTCACAAATGTAGTCTCAGATCATAATTCTACTACATTAGATACTGATTACAATTTATATAATAATAGATTCTCAGAAAACAGACCCAAATCCTCCCTATTTTTTGCACCTGCATCTCCATCTGAGATTCAGCGAATAATTAATGAATTGAAAAGTAGGAAATCTCCAGGAAAAGATGGAATTACAACATCAATAATAAAAGCTGCTAAAATACCTCTTTCAAAAATTCTTTCTTATATATGTAATTTGAGTTTCCAAACAGGGACTTATCCATGTCAGCTCAAAGAAAGTGTTATAATTACCATATTCAAAGGAGGCGACACCAAGTCGATGAATAATTATAGACCAATAGCTTTGTTATCTGTCTTTGCAAAGATTTTTGAAAAACTAATTAAATACAGAATACAAAACTATCTGAAAATTAATAAATTTTACAGCGGCAACCAGTTTGGTTTTAGGGCTGGGCTCAAAACAGAAGATGCAATGAAACATGTAATTTCGAAATTCTATATTGGTGTGAATGAAAGTAAAAAGGTCGCAGGATTATTCCTCGACATTAGGAAAGCTTTTGACTGTGTTAACCATAGAATTTTGTTAAAAAAACTATATAATGCGGGCATAAGAGGTGTATGTAATAGCTGGTTTGAGAGCTTTCTATCGGGACGTTCCCAGAGAGTTAATGTTGGGGGATCCCTGAGTAACTCAGCTGACATAAAAAATGGTGTGCCTCAAGGATCAGCCCTATCAAGTGAACTGTTTCTTATATATGTTAATGACCTTTGTAATGGTAACTTCAATGGCACTGTCACCTCTTATGCTGATGATACTGCTTTATGTTATATGGCGGATTCAGAGCGACAATTACAAACATATATAGCTGAAGACTTGAAAATAATCAATACATGGCTTCGTTCCAACTCTTTGCAACTCAATATAGATAAAACAAAAATACTCAGGATTAATTTACGACCACAGCCAATTTCTCTCAGTCTACCGTTTCATAATCCAAATTGTGTTGTCATGGATGACTGTAACTGTAAACAAATTACCGAAGTAAAATTCCTCAAATACCTTGGCTTAACATTGGACTCACAATTGAACTGGAACGAACATATACAAAATTTAAAAAAACATTTAGTCATAGCATGCAGAAAATTTTATTATTTGAGAAATCTCTGTCCTGACCACATTTTAACCATGTTGTATCATGCACTTGTTGAAAGCAGGCTACAGTATGGCATAACTATGTGGGGAGGAGCATACATCACTGCAATCAGTCCCTTGCTGGTGGGCCAGAAATTTATAATCCGTGTTATTAGTAGAAAACCAGCTCGTCACCATTCACTTATTCTATTTAGAGAAAGAAGGATCCTACCGTTAAGATGCTTATATTTTCATAAAGTACTCGAATTATTTTACAAAAAAAGCGGCCAGAATCTCAATGAATTTAATTATGAAGTACGACACCCTATGTTACGTACAGGAGGGTATTTTATTCCCCCTCGACCAAGGAAAGAGAAATTCAGGAGATTTTTTCTATATGTTGCTCCTCGAATCTTCAACCTTCTGCCGAATGAAATAAAGGGTACACTGCGCTTGAATAGATTCAAACAGTTGAGTAAGGTTTGGCTATTGGAGAGGAGCGAAGTGGAAACCTTATTTCAAGAAATTTTATTTGAGTGAGAAATGCAAAATAATAAATGTAAATAGCCTATTTTCTCTACAGAGTTAAAGTTTTCATGTAACATTATTTTAGCTTTAGTTTCAATTAAGCTAGTTTTATTATGTTATTGCTCCAGTGTTTTTATTTGAATAGTTTTTATAGCTTTAGTTTAACTAGATCTTCACAGACATTTATTTGTTTTAAAGGACACTTTCTTTTCTAAATTTCATTTTATTCCATGCGGAGCTCTGCTGCTTTATTATTGTTTAATTAACAAATGTTTGATACAACTGTATCCATACTGTATCAAGAGATTACATAATATGCATAGTGGAACATGATCGACCCCACACTGTCTCAACTCAGGGGTTGTATAATAAAATATTTTTCCATGTTATCAACTGTATAAAAAAAACTCAAGTGTACTGTATTGTATTGGAAGAATAAATTTCAATTTCAATTTCAATTGTATAAAAAATCTGTATCCAACTCATACATCCTATACTTGGACTGTGATAACCTCTATGGTTCAAGTATGTGTGAGTCACTCCCTCACAGTGGATTTGAATGGCTTACTGATAAAGAAATTCAAAATTTAAATGTGTTAACAATTCCTGATGATTCAGAAGTAGGATTTTTCCTGGAAGTAGATCTTGCTTATCCTGAAAAACTTCATGATTTGCATAATGAATTTCCTTTAGCACCAATAAAAGAGTGTCCTCCAAAAGACCTTTTCTCAAACTATCAAACTAATGTAAATGGTAGGCAAATAGTAGTTGAAAAATTGCTGACCACTTTGAAAGATAAAAACAACTATATTCTACACTATAGAAATTTGAAGCTTTACTTACAGTTGGGGTTGAAATTGAAAAAAGTTCACCGTGTGATGAAATTCAAACAGAGTCCATGGTTCAAACCATATATTGACTTCAATACAGAATTGCGAAAGAAAGCTAAAAATGATTTTGAGAAGGACCTTTTCAAATTGGCAAACAATGCAATATATGGAAAAACTTTGGAAAATGTAAGATTATGCACTGATTTTCGACTAGTGACTAATGAATCAAAACTTGATAAAATCATGTCAAAGTTGACTGTTAGAAATTGGTATACTTTTGCTAAGAATGTTGTTGGTGTTTGTCTAGATAAAACTGAAATCTACTTGAATCGTCCTGTATATGTTGGTATGACTATACTAGAAATAGCAAAGAATATCATGTATGAGTTTCATTACAAAAAAATTTTGAATATGTACTCTCATTATGCTATACAATTTCTCATGTCTGATACAGATAGTTTAATGTATTTAATAAATACAGATGATGTATATGCAGATATTAAGTGTAAATCAGATCTTTTTGACTTGTCAGAGTATCCCAAACACCATCCATGCTATGATCCCAAAAATGCAAAAGTCTTGGGAAAATTCAAAGATGAGATGAAAAGTAAAATTATAACAGAATTTGTAGGATTGAGAGCAAAAATGTACTCATTCACTCATATTGATGATAAGTGTGAAGAAATATGCACGAAAAAAGTGGCTAAGGGTGTTTCACGAACAATTATAAACAATGACTTGACATTTGAATTGTATAAAAAGTGTCTTTTTGACCGTACACTATTTTTTAGATCTTCATTTTCCATTGGGAGTAAGCTCCACAATGTATATTCCATTGAACAGGCCAAACTTGTTCTTAGTCCATATGATGATAAACGATATATAAAAGATGATGGTATTCATACACTTGGTTGGTATCATTACAAAGTCAAAAGGGAGAGGGAGGAGATGGTGGAAAGACATGTCGAGAGGATCAAGCTTGATCATGATTATTTATAATGGAGCAGCAGAGAAGAAAAAACACAAAAAATAAATAAAAAAAAAAAACAAAAAAGGAGAAGAAGAAAAAGGAAAGTGGAATAGGCCTAGTATAACCTACATTGAGCAATAATTCATTTATTCATACCTGGAATCCTCTGTGTATGAGTGGATGAATTGATTTTATTTTGTAGTTGTTAATACTGGGGAGACCACTATAAAAAAGCGCCTTGGGTTAGTACTGCATGGATAGTTAAAATGTAAATTCAACTCTGTATGAATAGAATTTATATGTCAATTATCCTACAGTGAGGTGAAAACCTAGCCAATAAATACATTTCAACCTTTTTTCAGCCTTTTTTTTCAACCCTCTTTTTTTAAACCTTCTAAAATGACTCATTGTGAAAACCAGTTAAAAATTTATTTTTTATAACCTATTGGGCTTGCAAGGTTTGATTATTGTGTGGGTTTTCAAATTGTGAAGATCGAAACTGTTTTCTTACACATCTGTTGAGATAGGTTTGCAAAATGAGTGTTACAACTGGTGTTTTTATTGGTGCATGACAAACAACAATTGTTAACATTGGAAGTGTCTTGCCAAAATTGACAACACTGAGTTCAGAAAAAAAATGACATTGAAAAAATGTTATAATTGGCAGCACTGGTATAAAGATGAAGTAACTAGAAGATCAATGGTGATAATTTTGACAACAGTTGATGATTAGCATAGAAATATATCTATTTTGTTGGTAAGAATGAAAGGTTAGTTTGGTAGAGTGAGTTGAAGTTGACACAGAAATTTGGTTAGTTTATTCATTGAGTTGTATTGTGTAACATAAGACAATTATTCAAAACTTATATCTTTGTTTAATATTATGCATTTTAATGTCTTGCTTATAATTCACATAATTCTAATAAAGAGTTTCCTCTCGAATTCAACCTTTATTGGGGAATGCTGATTAGATTTATATTGAAAATCTTACAATCAGCTAACTTGGAATTATATATTTTTACGTTTTCTTCATGACAATCAAGAAAAAAATGTTTTAATTGGCAGAATAACTTAAATTTTAATATTAGTAAGTTTTTATAACATTTGATTTCAGAGTTGGTGATACCTTATTGTGTTAACTAACATGATATGTTACATAATAACATAAATAGGTTGTCAGAGATAGGAGAAAGAGGAGAAGACAACATTGAAGAAATTCAGAAAAGTTATACCAGAAAAGTATCAAGACACATTCCATCAGGCTATAGCTATGTGATTGTAAATGAAAAAGGTGATATTCATTCTGGACCATTCACATATCATGCTCAGCAATGTGATGACGATATTATTACTAAATTTATTGCTGAATTAATGAAGCATGGCAATAAATTGAAGAAGGAAATAACCCAGGAGGTGCCCATGCATCAATTGACAACTGAACAGCAACAATACTTTATTAATACCACCCACTGCGTGCTATGTAATGAATTATTTGCACCAAATGAAGTACCTGTTCATCATCATTTGCATACAACTGGAGAATTTGTTGGAGCAGCTCATACAGTTTGCAATCTGAATGCAAAGAGACCAGACTTTATTCCAGTATTTTTTCATAATTTTCGTGGTTATGACTCTCATTTTATTGTACAGGCATTAGGAGAACACCAAAATCCTCAATGTATTGCCAGGTCAAGTGAGCAATTTCTTTCTATAACACTGGGTCCACTTCGATTTTTAGATTCTCTTCAGTTCATGAATTCAACTCTTGAAAAATTGGTTTCAAATTTATCAAAAGATTGTAATGCAATTGAGGATAAATTCAAAAGAATGTGTAGTTATTTCAAAAATTCAAAGCAGAGAGATTTATTGATAAGGAAAGGAGTATATCCATATGGATAGTTATGATAGATTTAATGAAATCAAACTACCACCAATTAATGCATTCTACAATACATTATCAAAATCTATGATTAGCAGTGAAGATTATCAGCATGTTGAAAAAGTTTGGAATACTTTAAACCTGAAAAATTTAGGGGAATATCATGATCTTTATCTCACAACTGATGTACTCCTTCTTGCTGATATTTTTGAAAACTTTAGAGAAACATTTTTTAAAAAATACATGTTAGATCCATGTCACTTTTACTCCCTTCCACACTTCTGCTGGAATGCAATGCTAAAGATGACAAAAGTAAAATTGAAATTGCTTACAGATGCAGATATGCATTTGTTTGTTGAAAAAGGGACTCGTGGTGAGGTTAGTGTTATTCCCACCCGCTATGCAAAAGCAAACAATCCATATATGGGTGAATTGTATAAAAAATCTGTATCCAACTCATACATCCTATACTTGGACTGTAATAACCTTTATGGTTCAAGTATGTGTGAGTGACTCCCTCACAGTGGATTTGAATGGCTTACTGATAAAGAAATTCAAAATTTAAATGTGTTAACAATTCCTGATGATTCAGAAGTAGGATTTTTCCTGGAAGTAGATCTTGCTTATCCTGAAAAACTTCATGATTTGCATAATGAATTTCCTTTAGCACCAATAAAAGAGTGTCCTCCAAAAGACCTTTTCTCAAACTATCAAACTAATGTAAATGGTAGGCAAATAGTAGTTGAAAAATTGCTGACCACTTTGAAAGATAAAAACAACTATATTCTACACTATAGAAATTTGAAGCTTTACTTACAGTTGGGGTTGAAATTGAAAAAAGTTCACCGTGTGATGAAATTCAAACAGAGTCCATGGTTCAAACCATATATTGACTTCAATACAGAATTGCGAAAGAAAGCTAAAAATGATTTTGAGAAGGACCTTTTCAAATTGGTAAACAATGCAATATATGGAAAAACTTTGGAAAATGTAAGATTATGCACTGATTTTCGACTAGTGACTAATGAATCAAAACTTGATAAAATCATGTCAAAGTTGACTGTTAGAAATTGGTATACTTTTGCTAAGAATGTTGTTGGTGTTTGTCTGGATAAAACTGAAATCTACTTGAATCGTCCTGTATATGTTGGTATGACTATACTAGAAATAGCAAAGAATATCATGTATGAGTTTCATTACAAAAAAATTTTGAATATGTACTCTCATTATGCTATACAATTTCTCATGTCTGATACAGATAGTTTAATGTATTTAATAAATACAGATGATGTATATGCAGATATTAAGTGTAAATCAGATCTTTTTGACTTGTCAGAGTATCCCAAACACCATCCATGCTATGATCCCAAAAAAGCTAAAGTCTTGGGAAAATTCAAAGATGAGATGAAAAGTAAAATTATAACAGAATTTGTAGGATTGAGAGCAAAAATGTACTCATTCACTCATATTGATGATAAGTGTGAAGAAATATGCACGAAAAAAGTGGCTAAGGGTGTTTCACGAACAATTATAAACAATGACTTGACATTTGAATTGTATAAAAAGTGTCTTTTTGACCGTACACTATTTTTTAGATCTTCATTTTCCATTGGGAGTAAGCTCCACAATGTATATTCCATTGAACAGGCCAAACTTGTTCTTAGTCCATATGATGATAAACGATATATAAAAGATGATGGTATTCATACACTTGGTTGGTATCATTACAAAGTCAAAAGGGAGAGGGAGGAGATGGTGGAAAGACATGTCAAGAGGATCAAGCTTGATCATGATTATTTATAATGGAGCAGCAGAGAATAAAAAACACAAAAAATAAATAAACAAAAAAGGAGAAGAAGAAAAAGGAAAGTGGAATAGGCCTAGTATAACCTACATTGAGCAATAATTCATTTATTCATACCTGGAATCCTCTGTGTATGAGTGGATGAATTGATTTTATTTTGTAGTTGTTAATACTGGGGAGACCACTATAAAAAAGCGCCTTGGGTTAGTACTGCATGGATAGTTAAAATGTAAATTCAACTCTGTATGAATAGAATTTATATGTCAATTATCCTACAGTGAGGTGGAAACCTAGCCAATAAATACATTTCAACATTTTTCAGCCTTTTTTTTCAACCCTCTTTTTTTAAACCTTCTCAAATGACTCATTGTGAAAACCAGTTGAAAATTTATTTTTTATAACCTATTGGGCTTGCAAGGTTTGATTATTGTGTGGGTTTTCAAATTGTGAAGATCGAAACTGTTTTCTTACACATCTGTTGAGATAGGTTTGCAAAATGAGTGTTACAACTGGTGTTTTTATTGGTGCATGACAAACAACAATTGTTAACATTGGAAGTGTCTTGCCAAAATTGACAACACTGAGTTCAGAAAAAAAATGACATTGAAAAAATGTTATAATTGGCAGCACTGGTATAAAGATGAAGTAACTAGAAGATCAATGGTGATAATTTTGACAACAGTTGATGATTAGCATAGAAATATATCTATTTTGTTGGTAAGAATGAAAGGTTAGTTTGGTAGAGTGAGTTGAAGTTGACACAGAAATTTGGTTAGTTTATTCATTGAGTTGTATTGTGTAACATAAGACAATTATTCAAAACTTATATCTTTGTTTAATATTATGCATTTTAATGTCTTGCTTATAATTCACATAATTCTAATAAAGAGTTTCCTCTCGAATTCAACCTTTATTGGGGAATGCTGATTAGATTTATATTGAAAATCTTACAATCAGCTAACTTGGAATTATATATTTTTACGTTTTCTTCATGACAATCAAGAAAAAAATGTTTTAATTGGCAGAATAACTTAAATTTTAATATTAGTAAGTTTTTATAACATTTGATTTCAGAGTTGGTGATACCTTATTGTGTTAACTAACATGATATGTTACATAATAACATAAATAGGTTGTCAGAGATAGGAGAAAGAGGAGAAGACAACATTGAAGAAATTCAGAAAAGTTATACCAGAAAAGTATCAAGACACATTCCATCAGGCTATAGCTATGTGATTGTAAATGAAAAAGGTGATATTCATTCTGGACCATTCACATATCATGCTCAGCAATGTGATGACGATATTATTACTAAATTTATTGCTGAATTAATGAAGCATGGCAATAAATTGAAGAAGGAAATAACCCAGGAGGTGCCCATGCATCAATTGACAACTGAACAGCAACAATACTTTATTAATACCACCCACTGCGTGCTATGTAATGAATTATTTGCACCAAATGAAGTACCTGTTCATCATCATTTGCATACAACTGGAGAATTTGTTGGAGCAGCTCATACAGTTTGCAATCTGAATGCAAAGAGACCAGACTTTATTCCAGTATTTTTTCATAATTTTCGTGGTTATGACTCTCATTTTATTGTACAGGCATTAGGAGAACACCAAAATCCTCAATGTATTGCCAGGTCAAGTGAGCAATTTCTTTCTATAACACTGGGTCCACTTCGATTTTTAGATTCTCTTCAGTTCATGAATTCAACTCTTGAAAAATTGGTTTCAAATTTATCAAAAGATTGTAATGCAATTGAGGATAAATTCAAAAGAATGTGTAGTTATTTCAAAAATTCAAAGCAGAGAGATTTATTGATAAGGAAAGGAGTATATCCATATGGATAGTTATGATAGATTTAATGAAATCAAACTACCACCAATTAATGCATTCTACAATACATTATCAAAATCTATGATTAGCAGTGAAGATTATCAGCATGTTGAAAAAGTTTGGAATACTTTAAACCTGAAAAATTTAGGGGAATATCATGATCTTTATCTCACAACTGATGTACTCCTTCTTGCTGATATTTTTGAAAACTTTAGAGAAACATTTTTTAAAAAATACATGTTAGATCCATGTCACTTTTACTCCCTTCCACACTTCTGCTGGAATGCAATGCTGAAGATGACAAAAGTAAAATTGAAATTGCTTACAGATGCAGATATGCATTTGTTTGTTGAAAAAGGGACTCGTGGTGGGGTTAGTGTTATTCCCACCCGCTATGCAAAAGCAAACAATCCATATATGGGTGAATTGTATAAAAAATCTGTATCCAACTCATACATCCTATACTTGGACTGTAATAACCTTTATGGTTCAAGTATGTGTGAGTCACTCCCTCACAGTGGATTTGAATGGCTTACTGATAAAGAAATTCAAAATTTAAATGTGTTAACAATTCCTGATGATTCAGAAGTAGGATTTTTCCTGGAAGTAGATCTTGCTTATCCTGAAAAACTTCATGATTTGCATAATGAATTTCCTTTAGCACCAATAAAAGAGTGTCCTCCAAAAGACCTTTTCTCAAACTATCAAACTAATGTAAATGGTAGGCAAATAGTAGTTGAAAAATTGCTGACCACTTTGAAAGATAAAAACAACTATATTCTACACTATAGAAATTTGAAGCTTTACTTACAGTTGGGGTTGAAATTGAAAAAAGTTCACCGTGTGATGAAATTCAAACAGAGTCCATGGTTCAAACCATATATTGACTTCAATACAGAATTGCGAAAGAAAGCTAAAAATGATTTTGAGAAGGACCTTTTCAAATTGGCAAACAATGCAATATATGGAAAAACTTTGGAAAATGTAAGATTATGCACTGATTTTCGACTAGTGACTAATGAATCAAAACTTGATAAAATCATGTCAAAGTTGACTGTTAGAAATTGGTATACTTTTGCTAAGAATGTTGTTGGTGTTTGTCTAGATAAAACTGAAATCTACTTGAATCGTCCTGTATATGTTGGTATGACTATACTAGAAATAGCAAAGAATATCATGTATGAGTTTCATTACAAAAAAATTTTGAATATGTACTCTCATTATGCTATACAATTTCTCATGTCTGATACAGATAGTTTAATGTATTTAATAAATACAGATGATGTATATGCAGATATTAAGTGTAAATCAGATCTTTTTGACTTGTCAGAGTATCCCAAACACCATCCATGCTATGATCCCAAAAATGCAAAAGTCTTGGGAAAATTCAAAGATGAGATGAAAAGTAAAATTATAACAGAATTTGTAGAATTGAGAGCAAAAATGTACTCATTCACTCATATTGATGATAAGTGTGAAGAAATATGCACGAAAAAAGTGGCTAAGGGTGTTTCACGAACAATTATAAACAATGACTTGACATTTGAATTGTATAAAAAGTGTCTTTTTGACCGTACACTATTTTTTAGATCTTCATTTTCCATTGGGAGTAAGCTCCACAATGTATATTCCATTGAACAGGCCAAACTTGTTCTTAGTCCATATGATGATAAACGATATATAAAAGATGATGGTATTCATACACTTGGTTGGTATCATTACAAAGTCAAAAGGGAGAGGGAGGAGATGGTGGAAAGACATGTCAAGAGGATCAAGCTTGATCATGATTATTTATAATGGAGCAACAGAGAAGAAAAAACACAAAAAATAAATAAACAAAAAAGGAGAAGAAGAAAAAGGAAAGTGGAATAGGCCTAGTATAACCTACATTGAGCAATAATTCATTTATTCATACCTGGAATCCTCTGTGTATGAGTGGATGAATTGATTTTATTTTGTAGTTGTTAATACTGGGGAGACCACTATAAAAAAGCGCCTTGGGTTAGTACTGCATGGATAGTTAAAATGTAAATTCAACTCTGTATGAATAGAATTTATATGTCAATTATCCTACAGTGAGGTGAAAACCTAGCCAATAAATACATTTCAACCTTTTTTCAGCCTTTTTTTTCAACCCTCTTTTTTTAAACCTTCTAAAATGACTCATTGTGAAAACCAGTTAAAAATTTATTTTTTATAACCTATTGGGCTTGCAAGGTTTGATTATTGTGTGGGTTTTCAAATTGTGAAGATCGAAACTGTTTTCTTACACATCTGTTGAGATAGGTTTGCAAAATGAGTGTTACAACTGGTGTTTTTATTGGTGCATGACAAACAACAATTGTTAACATTGGAAGTGTCTTGCCAAAATTGACAACACTGAGTTCAGAAAAAAAATGACATTGAAAAAATGTTATAATTGGCAGCACTGGTATAAAGATGAAGTAACTAGAAGATCAATGGTGATAATTTTGACAACAGTTGATGATTAGCATAGAAATATATCTATTTTGTTGGTAAGAATGAAAGGTTAGTTTGGTAGAGTGAGTTGAAGTTGACACAGAAATTTGGTTAGTTTATTCATTGAGTTGTATTGTGTAACATAAGACAATTATTCAAAACTTATATCTTTGTTTAATATTATGCATTTTAATGTCTTGCTTATAATTCACATAATTCTAATAAAGAGTTTCCTCTCGAATTCAACCTTTATTGGGGAATGCTGATTAGATTTATATTGAAAATCTTACAATCAGCTAACTTGGAATTATATATTTTTACGTTTTCTTCATGACAATCAAGAAAAAAATGTTTTAATTGGCAGAATAACTTAAATTTTAATATTAGTAAGTTTTTATAACATTTGATTTCAGAGTTGGTGATACCTTATTGTGTTAACTAACATGATATGTTACATAATAACATAAATAGGTTGTCAGAGATAGGAGAAAGAGGAGAAGACAACATTGAAGAAATTCAGAAAAGTTATACCAGAAAAGTATCAAGACACATTCCATCAGGCTATAGCTATGTGATTGTAAATGAAAAAGGTGATATTCATTCTGGACCATTCACATATCATGCTCAGCAATGTGATGACGATATTATTACTAAATTTATTGCTGAATTAATGAAGCATGGCAATAAATTGAAGAAGGAAATAACCCAGGAGGTGCCCATGCATCAATTGACAACTGAACAGCAACAATACTTTATTAATACCACCCACTGCGTGCTATGTAATGAATTATTTGCACCAAATGAAGTACCTGTTCATCATCATTTGCATACAACTGGAGAATTTGTTGGAGCAGCTCATACAGTTTGCAATCTGAATGCAAAGAGACCAGACTTTATTCCAGTATTTTTTCATAATTTTCGTGGTTATGACTCTCATTTTATTGTACAGGCATTAGGAGAACACCAAAATCCTCAATGTATTGCCAGGTCAAGTGAGCAATTTCTTTCTATAACACTGGGTCCACTTCGATTTTTAGATTCTCTTCAGTTCATGAATTCAACTCTTGAAAAATTGGTTTCAAATTTATCAAAAGATTGTAATGCAATTGAGGATAAATTCAAAAGAATGTGTAGTTATTTCAAAAATTCAAAGCAGAGAGATTTATTGATAAGGAAAGGAGTATATCCATATGGATAGTTATGATAGATTTAATGAAATCAAACTACCACCAATTAATGCATTCTACAATACATTATCAAAATCTATGATTAGCAGTGAAGATTATCAGCATGTTGAAAAAGTTTGGAATACTTTAAACCTGAAAAATTTAGGGGAATATCATGATCTTTATCTCACAACTGATGTACTCCTTCTTGCTGATATTTTTGAAAACTTTAGAGAAACATTTTTTAAAAAATACATGTTAGATCCATGTCACTTTTACTCCCTTCCACACTTCTGCTGGAATGCAATGCTGAAGATGACAAAAATAAAATTGAAATTGCTTACAGATGCAGATATGCATTTGTTTGTTGAAAAAGGGACTCGTGGTGGGGTTAGTGTTATTCCCACCCGCTATGCAAAAGCAAACAATCCATATATGGGTGAATTGTATAAAAAATCTGTATCCAACTCATACATCCTATACTTGGACTGTAATAACCTTTATGGTTCAAGTATGTGTGAGTCACTCCCTCACAGTGGATTTGAATGGCTTACTGATAAAGAAATTCAAAATTTAAATGTGTTAACAATTCCTGATGATTCAGAAATAGGATTTTTCCTGGAAGTAGATCTTGCTTATCCTGAAAAACTTCATGATTTGCATAATGAATTTCCTTTAGCACCAATAAAAGAGTGTCCTCCAAAAGACCTTTTCTCAAACTATCAAACTAATGTAAATGGTAGGCAAATAGTAGTTGAAAAATTGCTGACCACTTTGAAAGATAAAAACAACTATATTCTACACTATAGAAATTTGAAGCTTTACTTACAGTTGGGGTTGAAATTGAAAAAAGTTCACCGTGTGATGAAATTCAAACAGAGTCCATGGTTCAAACCATATATTGACTTCAATACAGAATTGCGAAAGAAAGCTAAAAATGATTTTGAGAAGGACCTTTTCAAATTGGCAAACAATGCAATATATGGAAAAACTTTGGAAAATGTAAGATTATGCACTGATTTTCGACTAGTGACTAATGAATCAAAACTTGATAAAATCATGTCAAAGTTGACTGTTAGAAATTGGTATACTTTTGCTAAGAATGTTGTTGGTGTTTGTCTAGATAAAACTGAAATCTACTTGAATCGTCCTGTATATGTTGGTATGACTATACTAGAAATAGCAAAGAATATCATGTAAGAGTTTCATTACAAAAAAATTTTGAATATGTACTCTCATTATGCTATACAATTTCTCATGTCTGATACAGATAGTTTAATGTATTTAATAAATACAGATGATGTATATGCAGATATTAAGTGTAAATCAGATCTTTTTGACTTGTCAGAGTATCCCAAACACCATCCATGCTATGATCCCAAAAATGCAAAAGTCTTGGGAAAATTCAAAGATGAGATAAAAGTAAAATTATAACAGAATTTGTAGAATTGAGAGCAAAAATGTACTCATACACTCATATTGATGATAAGTGTGAAGAAATATGCACGAAAAAAGTGGCTAAGGGTGTTTCACGAACAATTATAAACAATGACTTGACATTTGAATTGTATAAAAAGTGTCTTTTTGACCATACACTATTTTTTAGATCTTCATTTTCCATTGGGAGTAAGCTCCACAATGTATATTCCATTGAACAGGCCAAACTTGTTCTTAGTCCATATGATGATAAACGATATATAAAAGATGATGGTATTCATACACTTGGTTGGTATCATTACAAAGTCAAAAGGGAGAGGGAGGAGATGGTGGAAAGACATGTCAAGAGGATCAAGCTTGATCATGATTATTTATAATGGAGCAGCAGAGAAGAAAAAACACAAAAAAAAAAATAAACAAAAAAGGAGAAGAAGAAAAAGGAAAGTGGAATAGGCCTAGTATAACCTACATTGAGCAATAATTCATTTATTCATACCTGGAATCCTCTGTGTATGAGTGGATGAATTGATTTTATTTTGTAGTTGTTAATACTGGGGAGACCACTATAAAAAAGCGCCTTGGGTTAGTGCTGCATGGATAGTTAAAAGGTAATTTAACTCTGTATGAATAGAATTTATATGTCAATTATCCTACAGTGAGGTGGAAACCTAGCCAATAAATACATTTCAACCTTTTTTCAGCCTTTTTTTTCAACCCTCTTTTTTTAAACCTTCTCAAATGACTCATTGTGAAAACCAGTTAAAAATTTATTTTTTATAACCTATTGGGCTTGCAAGGTTTGATTATTGTGTGGGTTTTCAAATTGTGAAGATCGAAACTGTTTTCTTACACATCTGTTGAGATAGGTTTGCAAAATGAGTGTTACAACTGGTGTTTTTATTGGTGCATGACAAACAACAATTGTTAACATTGGAAGTGTCTTGCCAAATTGACAACACTGAGTTCAGAAAAAAAATGACATTGAAAAAATGTTATAATTGGCAGCACTGGTATAAAGATGAAGTAACTAGAAGATCAATGGTGATAATTTTGACAACAGTTGATGATTAGCATAGAAATATATCTATTTTGTTGGTAAGAATGAAAGGTTAGTTTGGTAGAGTGAGTTGAAGTTGACACAGAAATTTGGTTAGTTTATTCATTGAGTTGTATTGTGTAACATAAGACAATTATTCAAAACTTATATCTTTGTTTAATATTATGCATTTTAATGTCTTGCTTATAATTCACATAATTCTAATAAAGAGTTTCCTCTCGAATTCAACCTTTATTGGGGAATGCTGATTAGATTTATATTGAAAATCTTACAATCAGCTAACTTGGAATTATATATTTTTACGTTTTCTTCATGACAATCAAGAAAAAAATGTTTTAATTGGCAGAATAACTTAAATTTTAATATTAGTAAGTTTTTATAACATTTGATTTCAGAGTTGGTGATACCTTATTGTGTTAACTAACATGATATGTTACATAATAACATAAATAGGTTGTCAGAGATAGGAGAAAGAGGAGAAGACAACATTGAAGAAATTCAGAAAAGTTATACCAGAAAAGTATCAAGACACATTCCATCAGGCTATAGCTATGTGATTGTAAATGAAAAAGGTGATATTCATTCTGGACCATTCACATATCATGCTCAGCAATGTGATGACGATATTATTACTAAATTTATTGCTGAATTAATGAAGCATGGCAATAAATTGAAGAAGGAAATAACCCAGGAGGTGCCCATGCATCAATTGACAACTGAACAGCAACAATACTTTATTAATACCACCCACTGCGTGCTATGTAATGAATTATTTGCACCAAATGAAGTACCTGTTCATCATCATTTGCATACAACTGGAGAATTTGTTGGAGCAGCTCATACAGTTTGCAATCTGAATGCAAAGAGACCAGACTTTATTCCAGTATTTTTTCATAATTTTCGTGGTTATGACTCTCATTTTATTGTACAGGCATTAGGAGAACACCAAAATCCTCAATGTATTGCCAGGTCAAGTGAGCAATTTCTTTCTATAACACTGGGTCCACTTCGATTTTTAGATTCTCTTCAGTTCATGAATTCAACTCTTGAAAAATTGATTTCAAATTTATCAAAGGATTGTAATGCAATTGAGGATAAATTCAAAAGAATGTGTAGTTATTTCAAAAATTCAAAGCAGAGAGATTTATTGATAAGGAAAGGAGTATATCCATATGGATAGTTATGATAGATTTAATGAAATCAAACTACCACCAATTAATGCATTCTACAATACATTATCAAAATCTATGATTAGCAGTGAAGATTATCAGCATGTTGAAAAAGTTTGGAATACTTTAAACCTGAAAAATTTAGGGGAATATCATGATCTTTATCTCACAACTGATGTACTCCTTCTTGCTGATATTTTTGAAAACTTTAGAGAAACATTTTTTAAAAAATACATGTTAGATCCATGTCACTTTTACTCCCTTCCACACTTCTGCTGGAATGCAATGCTAAAGATGACAAAAGTAAAATTGAAATTGCTTACAGATGCAGATATGCATTTGTTTGTTGAAAAAGGGACTCGTGGTGAGGTTAGTGTTATTCCCACCCGCTATGCAAAAGCAAACAATCCATATATGGGTGAATTGTATAAAAAATCTGTATCCAACTCATACATCCTATACTTGGACTGTAATAACCTTTATGGTTCAAGTATGTGTGAGTCACTCCCTCACAGTGGATTTGAATGGCTTACTGATAAAGAAATTCAAAATTTAAATGTGTTAACAATTCCTGATGATTCAGAAATAGGATTTTTCCTGGAAGTAGATCTTGCTTATCCTGAAAAACTTCATGATTTGCATAATGAATTTCCTTTAGCACCAATAAAAGAGTGTCCTCCAAAAGACCTTTTCTCAAACTATCAAACTAATGTAAATGGTAGGCAAATAGTAGTTGAAAAATTGCTGACCACTTTGAAAGATAAAAACAACTATATTCTACACTATAGAAATTTGAAGCTTTACTTACAGTTGGGGTTGAAATTGAAAAAAGTTCACCGTGTGATGAAATTCAAACAGAGTCCATGGTTCAAACCATATATTGACTTCAATACAGAATTGCGAAAGAAAGCTAAAAATGATTTTGAGAAGGACCTTTTCAAATTGGCAAACAATGCAATATATGGAAAAACTTTGGAAAATGTAAGATTATGCACTGATTTTCGACTAGTGACTAATGAATCAAAACTTGATAAAATCATGTCAAAGTTGACTGTTAGAAATTGGTATACTTTTGCTAAAAATGTTGTTGGTGTTTGTCTGGATAAAACTGAAATCTACTTGAATCGTCCTGTATATGTTGGTATGACTATACTAGAAATAGCAAAGAATATCATGTATGAGTTTCATTACAAAAAAATTTTGAATATGTACTCTCATTATGCTATACAATTTCTCATGTCTGATACAGATAGTTTAATGTATTTAATAAATACAGATGATGTATATGCAGATATTAAGTGTAAATCAGATCTTTTTGACTTGTCAGAGTATCCCAAACACCATCCATGCTATGATCCCAAAAATGCAAAAGTCTTGGGAAAATTCAAAGATGAGATGAAAAGTAAAATTATAACAGAATTTGTAGGATTGAGAGCAAAAATGTACTCATTCACTCATATTGATGATAAGTGTGAAGAAATATGCACGAAAAAAGTGGCTAAGGGTGTTTCACGAACAATTATAAACAATGACTTGACATTTGAATTGTATAAAAAGTGTCTTTTTGACCGTACACTATTTTTTAGATCTTCATTTTCCATTGGGAGTAAGCTCCACAATGTATATTCCATTGAACAGGCCAAACTTGTTCTTAGTCCATATGATGATAAACGATATATAAAAGATGATGGTATTCATACACTTGGTTGGTATCATTACAAAGTCAAAAGGGAGAGGGAGGAGATGGTGGAAAGACATGTCAAGAGGATCAAGCTTGATCATGATTATTTATAATGGAGCAGCAGAGAAGAAAAAACACAAAAAATAAATAAACAAAAAAGGAGAAGAAGAAAAAGGAAAGTGGAATAGGCCTAGTATAACCTACATTGAGCAATAATTCATTTATTCATACCTGGAATCCTCTGTGTATGAGTGGATGAATTGATTTTATTTTGTAGTTGTTAATACTGGGGAGACCACTATAAAAAAGCGCCTTGGGTTAGTACTGCATGGATAGTTAAAATGTAAATTCAACTCTGTATGAATAGAATTTATATGTCAATTATCCTACAGTGAGGTGAAAACCTAGCCAATAAATACATTTCAACCTTTTTTCAGCCTTTTTTTTCAACCCTCTTTTTTTAAACCTTCTAAAATGACTCATTGTGAAAACCAGTTAAAAATTTATTTTTTATAACCTATTGGGCTTGCAAGGTTTGATTATTGTGTGGGTTTTCAAATTGTGAAGATCGAAACTGTTTTCTTACACATCTGTTGAGATAGGTTTGCAAAATGAGTGTTACAACTGGTGTTTTTATTGGTGCATGACAAACAACAATTGTTAACATTGGAAGTGTCTTGCCAAAATTGACAACACTGAGTTCAGAAAAAAAATGACATTGAAAAAATGTTATAATTGGCAGCACTGGTATAAAGATGAAGTAACTAGAAGATCAATGGTGATAATTTTGACAACAGTTGATGATTAGCATAGAAATATATCTATTTTGTTGGTAAGAATGAAAGGTTAGTTTGGTAGAGTGAGTTGAAGTTGACACAGAAATTTGGTTAGTTTATTCATTGAGTTGTATTGTGTAACATAAGACAATTATTCAAAACTTATATCTTTGTTTAATATTATGCATTTTAATGTCTTGCTTATAATTCACATAATTCTAATAAAGAGTTTCCTCTCGAATTCAACCTTTATTGGGGAATGCTGATTAGATTTATATTGAAAATCTTACAATCAGCTAACTTGGAATTATATATTTTTACGTTTTCTTCATGACAATCAAGAAAAAAATGTTTTAATTGGCAGAATAACTTAAATTTTAATATTAGTAAGTTTTTATAACATTTGATTTCAGAGTTGGTGATACCTTATTGTGTTAACTAACATGATATGTTACATAATAACATAAATAGGTTGTCAGAGATAGGAGAAAGAGGAGAAGACAACATTGAAGAAATTCAGAAAAGTTATACCAGAAAAGTATCAAGACACATTCCATCAGGCTATAGCTATGTGATTGTAAATGAAAAAGGTGATATTCATTCTGGACCATTCACATATCATGCTCAGCAATGTGATGACGATATTATTACTAAATTTATTGCTGAATTAATGAAGCATGGCAATAAATTGAAGAAGGAAATAACCCAGGAGGTGCCCATGCATCAATTGACAACTGAACAGCAACAATACTTTATTAATACCACCCACTGCGTGCTATGTAATGAATTATTTGCACCAAATGAAGTACCTGTTCATCATCATTTGCATACAACTGGAGAATTTGTTGGAGCAGCTCATACAGTTTGCAATCTGAATGCAAAGAGACCAGACTTTAATCCAGCATTTTTTCATAATTTTCGTGGTTATGACTCTCATTTTATTGTACAGGCATTAGGAGAACACCAAAATCCTCAATGTATTGCCAGGTCAAGTGAGCAATTTCTTTCTATAACACTGGGTCCACTTCGATTTTTAGATTCTCTTCAGTTCATGAATTCAACTCTTGAAAAATTGGTTTCAAATTTATCAAAAGATTGTAATGCAATTGAGGATAAATTCAAAAGAATGTGTAGTTATTTCAAAAATTCAAAGCAGAGAGATTTATTGATAAGGAAAGGAGTATATCCATATGGATAGTTATGATAGATTTAATGAAATCAAACTACCACCAATTAATGCATTCTACAATACATTATCAAAATCTATGATTAGCAGTGAAGATTATCAGCATGTTGAAAAAGTTTGGAATACTTTAAACCTGAAAAATTTAGGGGAATATCATGATCTTTATCTCACAACTGATGTACTCCTTCTTGCTGATATTTTTGAAAACTTTAGAGAAACATTTTTTAAAAAATACATGTTAGATCCATGTCACTTTTAATCCCTTCCACACTTCTGCTGGAATGCAATGCTGAGGATGACAAAAGTAAAATTGAAATTGCTTACAGATGCAGATATGCATTTGTTTGTTGAAAAAGGGACTCGTGGTGAGGTTAGTGTTATTCCCACCCGCTATGCAAAAGCAAACAATCCATATATGGGTGAATTGTATAAAAAATCTGTATCCAACTCATACATCCTATACTTGGACTGTAATAACCTTTATGGTTCAAGTATGTGTGAGTCACTCCCTCACAGTGGATTTGAATGGCTTACTGATAAAGAAATTCAAAATTTAAATGTGTTAACAATTCCTGATGATTCAGAAATAGGATTTTTCCTGGAAGTAGATCTTGCTTATCCTGAAAAACTTCATGATTTGCATAATGAATTTCCTTTAGCACCAATAAAAGAGTGTCCTCCAAAAGACCTTTTCTCAAACTATCAAACTAATGTAAATGGTAGGCAAATAGTAGTTGAAAAATTGCTGACCACTTTGAAAGATAAAAACAACTATATTCTACACTATAGAAATTTGAAGCTTTACTTACAGTTGGGGTTGAAATTGAAAAAAGTTCACCGTGTGATGAAATTCAAACAGAGTCCATGGTTCAAACCATATATTGACTTCAATACAGAATTGCGAAAGAAAGCTAAAAATGATTTTGAGAAGGACCTTTTCAAATTGGCAAACAATGCAATATATGGAAAAACTTTGGAAAATGTAAGATTATGCACTGATTTTCGACTAGTGACTAATGAATCAAAACTTGATAAAATCATGTCAAAGTTGACTGTTAGAAATTGGTATACTTTTGCTAAAAATGTTGTTGGTGTTTGTCTGGATAAAACTGAAATCTACTTGAATTGTCCTGTATATGTTGGTATGACTATACTAGAAATAGCAAAGAATATCATGTGAGTTTCATTACAAAAAAATTTTGAATATGTACTCTCATTATGCTATACAATTTCTCATGTCTGATACAGATAGTTTAATGTATTTAATAAATACAGATGATGTATATGCAGATATTAAGTGTAAATCAGATCTTTTTGACTTGTCAGAGTATCCCAAACACCATCCATGCTATGATCCCAAAAATGCAAAAGTCTTGGGAAAATTCAAAGATGAGATGAAAAGTAAAATTATAACAGAATTTGTAGGATTGAGAGCAAAAATGTACTCATTCACTCATATTGATGATAAGTGTGAAGAAATATGCACGAAAAAAGTGGCTAAGGGTGTTTCACGAACAATTATAAACAATGACTTGACATTTGAATTGTATAAAAAGTGTCTTTTTGACCGTACACTATTTTTTAGATCTTCATTTTCCATTGGGAGTAAGCTCCACAATGTATATTCCATTGAACAGGCCAAACTTGTTCTTAGTCCATATGATGATAAACGATATATAAAAGATGATGGTATTCATACACTTGGTTGGTATCATTACAAAGTCAAAAGGGAGAGGGAGGAGATGGTGGAAAGACATGTCAAGAGGATCAAGCTTGATCATGATTATTTATAATGGAGCAGCAGAGAAGAAAAAACACAAAAAAAAAAATAAACAAAAAAGGAGAAGAAGAAAAAGGAAAGTGGAATAGGCCTAGTATAACCTACATTGAGCAATAATTCATTTATTCATACCTGGAATCCTCTGTGTATGAGTGGATGAATTGATTTTATTTTGTAGTTGTTAATACTGGGGAGACCACTATAAAAAAGCGCCTTGGGTTAGTGCTGCATGGATAGTTAAAATGTAAATTCAACTCTGTATGAATAGAATTTATATGTCAATTATCCTACAGTGAGGTGGAAACCTAGCCAATAAATACATTTCAACCTTTTTTCAGCCTTTTTTTTCAACCCTCTTTTTTTAAACCTTCTCAAATGACTCATTGTGAAAACCAGTTAAAAATTTATTTTTTATAACCTATTGGGCTTGCAAGGTTTGATTATTGTGTGGGTTTTCAAATTGTGAAGATCGAAACTGTTTTCTTACACATCTGTTGAGATAGGTTTGCAAAATGAGTGTTACAACTGGTGTTTTTATTGGTGCATGACAAACAACAATTGTTAACATTGGAAGTGTCTTGCCAAATTGACAACACTGAGTTCAGAAAAAAAATGACATTGAAAAAATGTTATAATTGGCAGCACTGGTATAAAGATGAAGTAACTAGAAGATCAATGGTGATAATTTTGACAACAGTTGATGATTAGCATAGAAATATATCTATTTTGTTGGTAAGAATGAAAGGTTAGTTTGGTAGAGTGAGTTGAAGTTGACACAGAAATTTGGTTAGTTTATTCATTGAGTTGTATTGTGTAACATAAGACAATTATTCAAAACTTATATCTTTGTTTAATATTATGCATTTTAATGTCTTGCTTATAATTCACATAATTCTAATAAAGAGTTTCCTCTCGAATTCAACCTTTATTGGGGAATGCTGATTAGATTTATATTGAAAATCTTACAATCAGCTAACTTGGAATTATATATTTTTACGTTTTCTTCATGACAATCAAGAAAAAAATGTTTTAATTGGCAGAATAACTTAAATTTTAATATTAGTAAGTTTTTATAACATTTGATTTCAGAGTTGGTGATACCTTATTGTGTTAACTAACATGATATGTTACATAATAACATAAATAGGTTGTCAGAGATAGGTTGTCAGAGATAGGAGAAAGAGGAGAAGACAACATTGAAGAAATTCAGAAAAGTTATACCAGAAAAGTATCAAGACACATTCCATCAGGCTATAGCTATGTGATTGTAAATGAAAAAGGTGATATTCATTCTGGACCATTCACATATCATGCTCAGCAATGTGATGACGATATTATTACTAAATTTATTGCTGAATTAATGAAGCATGGCAATAAATTGAAGAAGGAAATAACCCAGGAGGTGCCCATGCATCAATTGACAACTGAACAGCAACAATACTTTATTAATACCACCCACTGCGTGCTATGTAATGAATTATTTGCACCAAATGAAGTACCTGTTCATCATCATTTGCATACAACTGGAGAATTTGTTGGAGCAGCTCATACAGTTTGCAATCTGAATGCAAAGAGACCAGACTTTATTCCAGTATTTTTTCATAATTTTCGTGGTTATGACTCTCATTTTATTGTACAGGCATTAGGAGAACACCAAAATCCTCAATGTATTGCCAGGTCAAGTGAGCAATTTCTTTCTATAACACTGGGTCCACTTCGATTTTTAGATTCTCTTCAGTTCATGAATTCAACTCTTGAAAAATTGATTTCAAATTTATCAAAGGATTGTAATGCAATTGAGGATAAATTCAAAAGAATGTGTAGTTATTTCAAAAATTCAAAGCAGAGAGATTTATTGATAAGGAAAGGAGTATATCCATATGGATAGTTATGATAGATTTAATGAAATCAAACTACCACCAATTAATGCATTCTACAATACGTTATCAAAATCTATGATTAGCAGTGAAGATTATCAGCATGTTGAAAAAGTTTGGAATACTTTAAACCTGAAAAATTTAGGGGAATATCATGATCTTTATCTCACAACTGATGTACTCCTTCTTGCTGATATTTTTGAAAACTTTAGAGAAACATTTTTTAAAAAATACATGTTAGATCCATGTCACTTTTACTCCCTTCCACACTTCTGCTGGAATGCAATGCTGAAGATGACAAAAGTAAAATTGAAATTGCTTACAGATGCAGATATGCATTTGTTTGTTGAAAAAGGGACTCGTGGTGGGGTTAGTGTTATTCCCACCCGCTATGCAAAAGCAAACAATCCATATATGGGTGAATTGTATAAAAAATCTGTATCCAACTCATACATCCTATACTTGGACTGTAATAACCTTTATGGTTCAAGTATGTGTGAGTCACTCCCTCACAGTGGATTTGAATGGCTTACTGATAAAGAAATTCAAAATTTAAATGTGTTAACAATTCCTGATGATTCAGAAATAGGATTTTTCCTGGAAGTAGATCTTGCTTATCCTGAAAAACTTCATGATTTGCATAATGAATTTCCTTTAGCACCAATAAAAGAGTGTCCTCCAAAAGACCTTTTCTCAAACTATCAAACTAATGTAAATGGTAGGCAAATAGTAGTTGAAAAATTGCTGACCACTTTGAAAGATAAAAACAACTATATTCTACACTATAGAAATTTGAAGCTTTACTTACAGTTGGGGTTGAAATTGAAAAAAGTTCACCGTGTGATGAAATTCAAACAGAGTCCATGGTTCAAACCATATATTGACTTCAATACAGAATTGCGAAAGAAAGCTAAAAATGATTTTGAGAAGGACCTTTTCAAATTGGCAAACAATGCAATATATGGAAAAACTTTGGAAAATGTAAGATTATGCACTGATTTTCGACTAGTGACTAATGAATCAAAACTTGATAAAATCATGTCAAAGTTGACTGTTAGAAATTGGTATACTTTTGCTAAAAATGTTGTTGGTGTTTGTCTGGATAAAACTGAAATCTACTTGAATCGTCCTGTATATGTTGGTATGACTATACTAGAAATAGCAAAGAATATCATGTATGAGTTTCATTACAAAAAAATTTTGAATATGTACTCTCATTATGCTATACAATTTCTCATGTCTGATACAGATAGTTTAATGTATTTAATAAATACAGATGATGTATATGCAGATATTAAGTGTAAATCAGATCTTTTTGACTTGTCAGAGTATCCCAAACACCATCCATGCTATGATCCCAAAAATGCAAAAGTCTTGGGAAAATTCAAAGATGAGATGAAAAGTAAAATTATAACAGAATTTGTAGGATTGAGAGCAAAAATGTACTCATTCACTCATATTGATGATAAGTGTGAAGAAATATGCACGAAAAAAGTGGCTAAGGGTGTTTCACGAACAATTATAAACAATGACTTGACATTTGAATTGTATAAAAAGTGTCTTTTTGACCGTACACTATTTTTTAGATCTTCATTTTCCATTGGGAGTAAGCTCCACAATGTATATTCCATTGAACAGGCCAAACTTGTTCTTAGTCCATATGATGATAAACGATATATAAAAGATGATGGTATTCATACACTTGGTTGGTATCATTACAAAGTCAAAAGGGAGAGGGAGGAGATGGTGGAAAGACATGTCAAGAGGATCAAGCTTGATCATGATTATTTATAATGGAGCAGCAGAGAAGAAAAAACACAAAAAATAAATAAACAAAAAAGGAGAAGAAGAAAAAGGAAAGTGGAATAGGCCTAGTATAACCTACATTGAGCAATAATTCATTTATTCATACCTGGAATCCTCTGTGTATGAGTGGATGAATTGATTTTATTTTGTAGTTGTTAATACTGGGGAGACCACTATAAAAAAGCGCCTTGGGTTAGTACTGCATGGATAGTTAAAATGTAAATTCAACTCTGTATGAATAGAATTTATATGTCAATTATCCTACAGTGAGGTGAAAACCTAGCCAATAAATACATTTCAACCTTTTTTCAGCCTTTTTTTTCAACCCTCTTTTTTTAAACCTTCTAAAATGACTCATTGTGAAAACCAGTTAAAAATTTATTTTTTATAACCTATTGGGCTTGCAAGGTTTGATTATTGTGTGGGTTTTCAAATTGTGAAGATCGAAACTGTTTTCTTACACATCTGTTGAGATAGGTTTGCAAAATGAGTGTTACAACTGGTGTTTTTATTGGTGCATGACAAACAACAATTGTTAACATTGGAAGTGTCTTGCCAAAATTGACAACACTGAGTTCAGAAAAAAAATGACATTGAAAAAATGTTATAATTGGCAGCACTGGTATAAAGATGAAGTAACTAGAAGATCAATGGTGATAATTTTGACAACAGTTGATGATTAGCATAGAAATATATCTATTTTGTTGGTAAGAATGAAAGGTTAGTTTGGTAGAGTGAGTTGAAGTTGACACAGAAATTTGGTTAGTTTATTCATTGAGTTGTATTGTGTAACATAAGACAATTATTCAAAACTTATATCTTTGTTTAATATTATGCATTTTAATGTCTTGCTTATAATTCACATAATTCTAATAAAGAGTTTCCTCTCGAATTCAACCTTTATTGGGGAATGCTGATTAGATTTATATTGAAAATCTTACAATCAGCTAACTTGGAATTATATATTTTTACGTTTTCTTCATGACAATCAAGAAAAAAATGTTTTAATTGGCAGAATAACTTAAATTTTAATATTAGTAAGTTTTTATAACATTTGATTTCAGAGTTGGTGATACCTTATTGTGTTAACTAACATGATATGTTACATAATAACATAAATAGGTTGTCAGAGATAGGAGAAAGAGGAGAAGACAACATTGAAGAAATTCAGAAAAGTTATACCAGAAAAGTATCAAGACACATTCCATCAGGCTATAGCTATGTGATTGTAAATGAAAAAGGTGATATTCATTCTGGACCATTCACATATCATGCTCAGCAATGTGATGACGATATTATTACTAAATTTATTGCTGAATTAATGAAGCATGGCAATAAATTGAAGAAGGAAATAACCCAGGAGGTGCCCATGCATCAATTGACAACTGAACAGCAACAATACTTTATTAATACCACCCACTGCGTGCTATGTAATGAATTATTTGCACCAAATGAAGTACCTGTTCATCATCATTTGCATACAACTGGAGAATTTGTTGGAGCAGCTCATACAGTTTGCAATCTGAATGCAAAGAGACCAGACTTTAATCCAGCATTTTTTCATAATTTTCGTGGTTATGACTCTCATTTTATTGTACAGGCATTAGGAGAACACCAAAATCCTCAATGTATTGCCAGGTCAAGTGAGCAATTTCTTTCTATAACACTGGGTCCACTTCGATTTTTAGATTCTCTTCAGTTCATGAATTCAACTCTTGAAAAATTGGTTTCAAATTTATCAAAAGATTGTAATGCAATTGAGGATAAATTCAAAAGAATGTGTAGTTATTTCAAAAATTCAAAGCAGAGAGATTTATTGATAAGGAAAGGAGTATATCCATATGGATAGTTATGATAGATTTAATGAAATCAAACTACCACCAATTAATGCATTCTACAATACATTATCAAAATCTATGATTAGCAGTGAAGATTATCAGCATGTTGAAAAAGTTTGGAATACTTTAAACCTGAAAAATTTAGGGGAATATCATGATCTTTATCTCACAACTGATGTACTCCTTCTTGCTGATATTTTTGAAAACTTTAGAGAAACATTTTTTAAAAAATACATGTTAGATCCATGTCACTTTTAATCCCTTCCACACTTCTGCTGGAATGCAATGCTGAGGATGACAAAAGTAAAATTGAAATTGCTTACAGATGCAGATATGCATTTGTTTGTTGAAAAAGGGACTCGTGGTGAGGTTAGTGTTATTCCCACCCGCTATGCAAAAGCAAACAATCCATATATGGGTGAATTGTATAAAAAATCTGTATCCAACTCATACATCCTATACTTGGACTGTAATAACCTTTATGGTTCAAGTATGTGTGAGTCACTCCCTCACAGTGGATTTGAATGGCTTACTGATAAAGAAATTCAAAATTTAAATGTGTTAACAATTCCTGATGATTCAGAAATAGGATTTTTCCTGGAAGTAGATCTTGCTTATCCTGAAAAACTTCATGATTTGCATAATGAATTTCCTTTAGCACCAATAAAAGAGTGTCCTCCAAAAGACCTTTTCTCAAACTATCAAACTAATGTAAATGGTAGGCAAATAGTAGTTGAAAAATTGCTGACCACTTTGAAAGATAAAAACAACTATATTCTACACTATAGAAATTTGAAGCTTTACTTACAGTTGGGGTTGAAATTGAAAAAAGTTCACCGTGTGATGAAATTCAAACAGAGTCCATGGTTCAAACCATATATTGACTTCAATACAGAATTGCGAAAGAAAGCTAAAAATGATTTTGAGAAGGACCTTTTCAAATTGGCAAACAATGCAATATATGGAAAAACTTTGGAAAATGTAAGATTATGCACTGATTTTCGACTAGTGACTAATGAATCAAAACTTGATAAAATCATGTCAAAGTTGACTGTTAGAAATTGGTATACTTTTGCTAAAAATGTTGTTGGTGTTTGTCTGGATAAAACTGAAATCTACTTGAATTGTCCTGTATATGTTGGTATGACTATACTAGAAATAGCAAAGAATATCATGTGAGTTTCATTACAAAAAAATTTTGAATATGTACTCTCATTATGCTATACAATTTCTCATGTCTGATACAGATAGTTTAATGTATTTAATAAATACAGATGATGTATATGCAGATATTAAGTGTAAATCAGATCTTTTTGACTTGTCAGAGTATCCCAAACACCATCCATGCTATGATCCCAAAAATGCAAAAGTCTTGGGAAAATTCAAAGATGAGATGAAAAGTAAAATTATAACAGAATTTGTAGGATTGAGAGCAAAAATGTACTCATTCACTCATATTGATGATAAGTGTGAAGAAATATGCACGAAAAAAGTGGCTAAGGGTGTTTCACGAACAATTATAAACAATGACTTGACATTTGAATTGTATAAAAAGTGTCTTTTTGACCGTACACTATTTTTTAGATCTTCATTTTCCATTGGGAGTAAGCTCCACAATGTATATTCCATTGAACAGGCCAAACTTGTTCTTAGTCCATATGATGATAAACGATATATAAAAGATGATGGTATTCATACACTTGGTTGGTATCATTACAAAGTCAAAAGGGAGAGGGAGGAGATGGTGGAAAGACATGTCAAGAGGATCAAGCTTGATCATGATTATTTATAATGGAGCAGCAGAGAAGAAAAAACACAAAAAATAAATAAACAAAAAAGGAGAAGAAGAAAAAGGAAAGTGGAATAGGCCTAGTATAACCTACATTGAGCAATAATTCATTTATTCATACCTGGAATCCTCTGTGTATGAGTGGATGAATTGATTTTATTTTGTAGTTGTTAATACTGGGGAGACCACTATAAAAAAGCGCCTTGGGTTAGTACTGCATGGATAGTTAAAATGTAAATTCAACTCTGTATGAATAGAATTTATATGTCAATTATCCTACAGTGAGGTGAAAACCTAGCCAATAAATACATTTCAACCTTTTTTCAGCCTTTTTTTTCAACCCTCTTTTTTTAAACCTTCTAAAATGACTCATTGTGAAAACCAGTTAAAAATTTATTTTTTATAACCTATTGGGCTTGCAAGGTTTGATTATTGTGTGGGTTTTCAAATTGTGAAGATCGAAACTGTTTTCTTACACATCTGTTGAGATAGGTTTGCAAAATGAGTGTTACAACTGGTGTTTTTATTGGTGCATGACAAACAACAATTGTTAACATTGGAAGTGTCTTGCCAAAATTGACAACACTGAGTTCAGAAAAAAAATGACATTGAAAAAATGTTATAATTGGCAGCACTGGTATAAAGATGAAGTAACTAGAAGATCAATGGTGATAATTTTGACAACAGTTGATGATTAGCATAGAAATATATCTATTTTGTTGGTAAGAATGAAAGGTTAGTTTGGTAGAGTGAGTTGAAGTTGACACAGAAATTTGGTTAGTTTATTCATTGAGTTGTATTGTGTAACATAAGACAATTATTCAAAACTTATATCTTTGTTTAATATTATGCATTTTAATGTCTTGCTTATAATTCACATAATTCTAATAAAGAGTTTCCTCTCGAATTCAACCTTTATTGGGGAATGCTGATTAGATTTATATTGAAAATCTTACAATCAGCTAACTTGGAATTATATATTTTTACGTTTTCTTCATGACAATCAAGAAAAAAATGTTTTAATTGGCAGAATAACTTAAATTTTAATATTAGTAAGTTTTTATAACATTTGATTTCAGAGTTGGTGATACCTTATTGTGTTAACTAACATGATATGTTACATAATAACATAAATAGGTTGTCAGAGATAGGAGAAAGAGGAGAAGACAACATTGAAGAAATTCAGAAAAGTTATACCAGAAAAGTATCAAGACACATTCCATCAGGCTATAGCTATGTGATTGTAAATGAAAAAGGTGATATTCATTCTGGACCATTCACATATCATGCTCAGCAATGTGATGACGATATTATTACTAAATTTATTGCTGAATTAATGAAGCATGGCAATAAATTGAAGAAGGAAATAACCCAGGAGGTGCCCATGCATCAATTGACAACTGAACAGCAACAATACTTTATTAATACCACCCACTGCGTGCTATGTAATGAATTATTTGCACCAAATGAAGTACCTGTTCATCATCATTTGCATACAACTGGAGAATTTGTTGGAGCAGCTCATACAGTTTGCAATCTGAATGCAAAGAGACCAGACTTTAATCCAGCATTTTTTCATAATTTTCGTGGTTATGACTCTCATTTTATTGTACAGGCATTAGGAGAACACCAAAATCCTCAATGTATTGCCAGGTCAAGTGAGCAATTTCTTTCTATAACACTGGGTCCACTTCGATTTTTAGATTCTCTTCAGTTCATGAATTCAACTCTTGAAAAATTGGTTTCAAATTTATCAAAAGATTGTAATGCAATTGAGGATAAATTCAAAAGAATGTGTAGTTATTTCAAAAATTCAAAGCAGAGAGATTTATTGATAAGGAAAGGAGTATATCCATATGGATAGTTATGATAGATTTAATGAAATCAAACTACCACCAATTAATGCATTCTACAATACATTATCAAAATCTATGATTAGCAGTGAAGATTATCAGCATGTTGAAAAAGTTTGGAATACTTTAAACCTGAAAAATTTAGGGGAATATCATGATCTTTATCTCACAACTGATGTACTCCTTCTTGCTGATATTTTTGAAAACTTTAGAGAAACATTTTTTAAAAAATACATGTTAGATCCATGTCACTTTTAATCCCTTCCACACTTCTGCTGGAATGCAATGCTGAGGATGACAAAAGTAAAATTGAAATTGCTTACAGATGCAGATATGCATTTGTTTGTTGAAAAAGGGACTCGTGGTGAGGTTAGTGTTATTCCCACCCGCTATGCAAAAGCAAACAATCCATATATGGGTGAATTGTATAAAAAATCTGTATCCAACTCATACATCCTATACTTGGACTGTAATAACCTTTATGGTTCAAGTATGTGTGAGTCACTCCCTCACAGTGGATTTGAATGGCTTACTGATAAAGAAATTCAAAATTTAAATGTGTTAACAATTCCTGATGATTCAGAAATAGGATTTTTCCTGGAAGTAGATCTTGCTTATCCTGAAAAACTTCATGATTTGCATAATGAATTTCCTTTAGCACCAATAAAAGAGTGTCCTCCAAAAGACCTTTTCTCAAACTATCAAACTAATGTAAATGGTAGGCAAATAGTAGTTGAAAAATTGCTGACCACTTTGAAAGATAAAAACAACTATATTCTACACTATAGAAATTTGAAGCTTTACTTACAGTTGGGGTTGAAATTGAAAAAAGTTCACCGTGTGATGAAATTCAAACAGAGTCCATGGTTCAAACCATATATTGACTTCAATACAGAATTGCGAAAGAAAGCTAAAAATGATTTTGAGAAGGACCTTTTCAAATTGGCAAACAATGCAATATATGGAAAAACTTTGGAAAATGTAAGATTATGCACTGATTTTCGACTAGTGACTAATGAATCAAAACTTGATAAAATCATGTCAAAGTTGACTGTTAGAAATTGGTATACTTTTGCTAAAAATGTTGTTGGTGTTTGTCTGGATAAAACTGAAATCTACTTGAATTGTCCTGTATATGTTGGTATGACTATACTAGAAATAGCAAAGAATATCATGTGAGTTTCATTACAAAAAAATTTTGAATATGTACTCTCATTATGCTATACAATTTCTCATGTCTGATACAGATAGTTTAATGTATTTAATAAATACAGATGATGTATATGCAGATATTAAGTGTAAATCAGATCTTTTTGACTTGTCAGAGTATCCCAAACACCATCCATGCTATGATCCCAAAAATGCAAAAGTCTTGGGAAAATTCAAAGATGAGATGAAAAGTAAAATTATAACAGAATTTGTAGGATTGAGAGCAAAAATGTACTCATTCACTCATATTGATGATAAGTGTGAAGAAATATGCACGAAAAAAGTGGCTAAGGGTGTTTCACGAACAATTATAAACAATGACTTGACATTTGAATTGTATAAAAAGTGTCTTTTTGACCGTACACTATTTTTTAGATCTTCATTTTCCATTGGGAGTAAGCTCCACAATGTATATTCCATTGAACAGGCCAAACTTGTTCTTAGTCCATATGATGATAAACGATATATAAAAGATGATGGTATTCATACACTTGGTTGGTATCATTACAAAGTCAAAAGGGAGAGGGAGGAGATGGTGGAAAGACATGTCAAGAGGATCAAGCTTGATCATGATTATTTATAATGGAGCAGCAGAGAAGAAAAAACACAAAAAAAAAAATAAACAAAAAAGGAGAAGAAGAAAAAGGAAAGTGGAATAGGCCTAGTATAACCTACATTGAGCAATAATTCATTTATTCATACCTGGAATCCTCTGTGTATGAGTGGATGAATTGATTTTATTTTGTAGTTGTTAATACTGGGGAGACCACTATAAAAAAGCGCCTTGGGTTAGTGCTGCATGGATAGTTAAAATGTAAATTCAACTCTGTATGAATAGAATTTATATGTCAATTATCCTACAGTGAGGTGGAAACCTAGCCAATAAATACATTTCAACCTTTTTTCAGCCTTTTTTTTCAACCCTCTTTTTTTAAACCTTCTCAAATGACTCATTGTGAAAACCAGTTAAAAATTTATTTTTTATAACCTATTGGGCTTGCAAGGTTTGATTATTGTGTGGGTTTTCAAATTGTGAAGATCGAAACTGTTTTCTTACACATCTGTTGAGATAGGTTTGCAAAATGAGTGTTACAACTGGTGTTTTTATTGGTGCATGACAAACAACAATTGTTAACATTGGAAGTGTCTTGCCAAATTGACAACACTGAGTTCAGAAAAAAAATGACATTGAAAAAATGTTATAATTGGCAGCACTGGTATAAAGATGAAGTAACTAGAAGATCAATGGTGATAATTTTGACAACAGTTGATGATTAGCATAGAAATATATCTATTTTGTTGGTAAGAATGAAAGGTTAGTTTGGTAGAGTGAGTTGAAGTTGACACAGAAATTTGGTTAGTTTATTCATTGAGTTGTATTGTGTAACATAAGACAATTATTCAAAACTTATATCTTTGTTTAATATTATGCATTTTAATGTCTTGCTTATAATTCACATAATTCTAATAAAGAGTTTCCTCTCGAATTCAACCTTTATTGGGGAATGCTGATTAGATTTATATTGAAAATCTTACAATCAGCTAACTTGGAATTATATATTTTTACGTTTTCTTCATGACAATCAAGAAAAAAATGTTTTAATTGGCAGAATAACTTAAATTTTAATATTAGTAAGTTTTTATAACATTTGATTTCAGAGTTGGTGATACCTTATTGTGTTAACTAACATGATATGTTACATAATAACATAAATAGGTTGTCAGAGATAGGTTGTCAGAGATAGGAGAAAGAGGAGAAGACAACATTGAAGAAATTCAGAAAAGTTATACCAGAAAAGTATCAAGACACATTCCATCAGGCTATAGCTATGTGATTGTAAATGAAAAAGGTGATATTCATTCTGGACCATTCACATATCATGCTCAGCAATGTGATGACGATATTATTACTAAATTTATTGCTGAATTAATGAAGCATGGCAATAAATTGAAGAAGGAAATAACCCAGGAGGTGCCCATGCATCAATTGACAACTGAACAGCAACAATACTTTATTAATACCACCCACTGCGTGCTATGTAATGAATTATTTGCACCAAATGAAGTACCTGTTCATCATCATTTGCATACAACTGGAGAATTTGTTGGAGCAGCTCATACAGTTTGCAATCTGAATGCAAAGAGACCAGACTTTATTCCAGTATTTTTTCATAATTTTCGTGGTTATGACTCTCATTTTATTGTACAGGCATTAGGAGAACACCAAAATCCTCAATGTATTGCCAGGTCAAGTGAGCAATTTCTTTCTATAACACTGGGTCCACTTCGATTTTTAGATTCTCTTCAGTTCATGAATTCAACTCTTGAAAAATTGATTTCAAATTTATCAAAGGATTGTAATGCAATTGAGGATAAATTCAAAAGAATGTGTAGTTATTTCAAAAATTCAAAGCAGAGAGATTTATTGATAAGGAAAGGAGTATATCCATATGGATAGTTATGATAGATTTAATGAAATCAAACTACCACCAATTAATGCATTCTACAATACGTTATCAAAATCTATGATTAGCAGTGAAGATTATCAGCATGTTGAAAAAGTTTGGAATACTTTAAACCTGAAAAATTTAGGGGAATATCATGATCTTTATCTCACAACTGATGTACTCCTTCTTGCTGATATTTTTGAAAACTTTAGAGAAACATTTTTTAAAAAATACATGTTAGATCCATGTCACTTTTACTCCCTTCCACACTTCTGCTGGAATGCAATGCTGAAGATGACAAAAGTAAAATTGAAATTGCTTACAGATGCAGATATGCATTTGTTTGTTGAAAAAGGGACTCGTGGTGGGGTTAGTGTTATTCCCACCCGCTATGCAAAAGCAAACAATCCATATATGGGTGAATTGTATAAAAAATCTGTATCCAACTCATACATCCTATACTTGGACTGTAATAACCTTTATGGTTCAAGTATGTGTGAGTCACTCCCTCACAGTGGATTTGAATGGCTTACTGATAAAGAAATTCAAAATTTAAATGTGTTAACAATTCCTGATGATTCAGAAATAGGATTTTTCCTGGAAGTAGATCTTGCTTATCCTGAAAAACTTCATGATTTGCATAATGAATTTCCTTTAGCACCAATAAAAGAGTGTCCTCCAAAAGACCTTTTCTCAAACTATCAAACTAATGTAAATGGTAGGCAAATAGTAGTTGAAAAATTGCTGACCACTTTGAAAGATAAAAACAACTATATTCTACACTATAGAAATTTGAAGCTTTACTTACAGTTGGGGTTGAAATTGAAAAAAGTTCACCGTGTGATGAAATTCAAACAGAGTCCATGGTTCAAACCATATATTGACTTCAATACAGAATTGCGAAAGAAAGCTAAAAATGATTTTGAGAAGGACCTTTTCAAATTGGCAAACAATGCAATATATGGAAAAACTTTGGAAAATGTAAGATTATGCACTGATTTTCGACTAGTGACTAATGAATCAAAACTTGATAAAATCATGTCAAAGTTGACTGTTAGAAATTGGTATACTTTTGCTAAAAATGTTGTTGGTGTTTGTCTGGATAAAACTGAAATCTACTTGAATCGTCCTGTATATGTTGGTATGACTATACTAGAAATAGCAAAGAATATCATGTATGAGTTTCATTACAAAAAAATTTTGAATATGTACTCTCATTATGCTATACAATTTCTCATGTCTGATACAGATAGTTTAATGTATTTAATAAATACAGATGATGTATATGCAGATATTAAGTGTAAATCAGATCTTTTTGACTTGTCAGAGTATCCCAAACACCATCCATGCTATGATCCCAAAAATGCAAAAGTCTTGGGAAAATTCAAAGATGAGATGAAAAGTAAAATTATAACAGAATTTGTAGGATTGAGAGCAAAAATGTACTCATTCACTCATATTGATGATAAGTGTGAAGAAATATGCACGAAAAAAGTGGCTAAGGGTGTTTCACGAACAATTATAAACAATGACTTGACATTTGAATTGTATAAAAAGTGTCTTTTTGACCGTACACTATTTTTTAGATCTTCATTTTCCATTGGGAGTAAGCTCCACAATGTATATTCCATTGAACAGGCCAAACTTGTTCTTAGTCCATATGATGATAAACGATATATAAAAGATGATGGTATTCATACACTTGGTTGGTATCATTACAAAGTCAAAAGGGAGAGGGAGGAGATGGTGGAAAGACATGTCAAGAGGATCAAGCTTGATCATGATTATTTATAATGGAGCAGCAGAGAAGAAAAAACACAAAAAATAAATAAACAAAAAAGGAGAAGAAGAAAAAGGAAAGTGGAATAGGCCTAGTATAACCTACATTGAGCAATAATTCATTTATTCATACCTGGAATCCTCTGTGTATGAGTGGATGAATTGATTTTATTTTGTAGTTGTTAATACTGGGGAGACCACTATAAAAAAGCGCCTTGGGTTAGTACTGCATGGATAGTTAAAATGTAAATTCAACTCTGTATGAATAGAATTTATATGTCAATTATCCTACAGTGAGGTGAAAACCTAGCCAATAAATACATTTCAACCTTTTTTCAGCCTTTTTTTTCAACCCTCTTTTTTTAAACCTTCTAAAATGACTCATTGTGAAAACCAGTTAAAAATTTATTTTTTATAACCTATTGGGCTTGCAAGGTTTGATTATTGTGTGGGTTTTCAAATTGTGAAGATCGAAACTGTTTTCTTACACATCTGTTGAGATAGGTTTGCAAAATGAGTGTTACAACTGGTGTTTTTATTGGTGCATGACAAACAACAATTGTTAACATTGGAAGTGTCTTGCCAAAATTGACAACACTGAGTTCAGAAAAAAAATGACATTGAAAAAATGTTATAATTGGCAGCACTGGTATAAAGATGAAGTAACTAGAAGATCAATGGTGATAATTTTGACAACAGTTGATGATTAGCATAGAAATATATCTATTTTGTTGGTAAGAATGAAAGGTTAGTTTGGTAGAGTGAGTTGAAGTTGACACAGAAATTTGGTTAGTTTATTCATTGAGTTGTATTGTGTAACATAAGACAATTATTCAAAACTTATATCTTTGTTTAATATTATGCATTTTAATGTCTTGCTTATAATTCACATAATTCTAATAAAGAGTTTCCTCTCGAATTCAACCTTTATTGGGGAATGCTGATTAGATTTATATTGAAAATCTTACAATCAGCTAACTTGGAATTATATATTTTTACGTTTTCTTCATGACAATCAAGAAAAAAATGTTTTAATTGGCAGAATAACTTAAATTTTAATATTAGTAAGTTTTTATAACATTTGATTTCAGAGTTGGTGATACCTTATTGTGTTAACTAACATGATATGTTACATAATAACATAAATAGGTTGTCAGAGATAGGAGAAAGAGGAGAAGACAACATTGAAGAAATTCAGAAAAGTTATACCAGAAAAGTATCAAGACACATTCCATCAGGCTATAGCTATGTGATTGTAAATGAAAAAGGTGATATTCATTCTGGACCATTCACATATCATGCTCAGCAATGTGATGACGATATTATTACTAAATTTATTGCTGAATTAATGAAGCATGGCAATAAATTGAAGAAGGAAATAACCCAGGAGGTGCCCATGCATCAATTGACAACTGAACAGCAACAATACTTTATTAATACCACCCACTGCGTGCTATGTAATGAATTATTTGCACCAAATGAAGTACCTGTTCATCATCATTTGCATACAACTGGAGAATTTGTTGGAGCAGCTCATACAGTTTGCAATCTGAATGCAAAGAGACCAGACTTTAATCCAGCATTTTTTCATAATTTTCGTGGTTATGACTCTCATTTTATTGTACAGGCATTAGGAGAACACCAAAATCCTCAATGTATTGCCAGGTCAAGTGAGCAATTTCTTTCTATAACACTGGGTCCACTTCGATTTTTAGATTCTCTTCAGTTCATGAATTCAACTCTTGAAAAATTGGTTTCAAATTTATCAAAAGATTGTAATGCAATTGAGGATAAATTCAAAAGAATGTGTAGTTATTTCAAAAATTCAAAGCAGAGAGATTTATTGATAAGGAAAGGAGTATATCCATATGGATAGTTATGATAGATTTAATGAAATCAAACTACCACCAATTAATGCATTCTACAATACATTATCAAAATCTATGATTAGCAGTGAAGATTATCAGCATGTTGAAAAAGTTTGGAATACTTTAAACCTGAAAAATTTAGGGGAATATCATGATCTTTATCTCACAACTGATGTACTCCTTCTTGCTGATATTTTTGAAAACTTTAGAGAAACATTTTTTAAAAAATACATGTTAGATCCATGTCACTTTTAATCCCTTCCACACTTCTGCTGGAATGCAATGCTGAGGATGACAAAAGTAAAATTGAAATTGCTTACAGATGCAGATATGCATTTGTTTGTTGAAAAAGGGACTCGTGGTGAGGTTAGTGTTATTCCCACCCGCTATGCAAAAGCAAACAATCCATATATGGGTGAATTGTATAAAAAATCTGTATCCAACTCATACATCCTATACTTGGACTGTAATAACCTTTATGGTTCAAGTATGTGTGAGTCACTCCCTCACAGTGGATTTGAATGGCTTACTGATAAAGAAATTCAAAATTTAAATGTGTTAACAATTCCTGATGATTCAGAAATAGGATTTTTCCTGGAAGTAGATCTTGCTTATCCTGAAAAACTTCATGATTTGCATAATGAATTTCCTTTAGCACCAATAAAAGAGTGTCCTCCAAAAGACCTTTTCTCAAACTATCAAACTAATGTAAATGGTAGGCAAATAGTAGTTGAAAAATTGCTGACCACTTTGAAAGATAAAAACAACTATATTCTACACTATAGAAATTTGAAGCTTTACTTACAGTTGGGGTTGAAATTGAAAAAAGTTCACCGTGTGATGAAATTCAAACAGAGTCCATGGTTCAAACCATATATTGACTTCAATACAGAATTGCGAAAGAAAGCTAAAAATGATTTTGAGAAGGACCTTTTCAAATTGGCAAACAATGCAATATATGGAAAAACTTTGGAAAATGTAAGATTATGCACTGATTTTCGACTAGTGACTAATGAATCAAAACTTGATAAAATCATGTCAAAGTTGACTGTTAGAAATTGGTATACTTTTGCTAAAAATGTTGTTGGTGTTTGTCTGGATAAAACTGAAATCTACTTGAATTGTCCTGTATATGTTGGTATGACTATACTAGAAATAGCAAAGAATATCATGTGAGTTTCATTACAAAAAAATTTTGAATATGTACTCTCATTATGCTATACAATTTCTCATGTCTGATACAGATAGTTTAATGTATTTAATAAATACAGATGATGTATATGCAGATATTAAGTGTAAATCAGATCTTTTTGACTTGTCAGAGTATCCCAAACACCATCCATGCTATGATCCCAAAAATGCAAAAGTCTTGGGAAAATTCAAAGATGAGATGAAAAGTAAAATTATAACAGAATTTGTAGGATTGAGAGCAAAAATGTACTCATTCACTCATATTGATGATAAGTGTGAAGAAATATGCACGAAAAAAGTGGCTAAGGGTGTTTCACGAACAATTATAAACAATGACTTGACATTTGAATTGTATAAAAAGTGTCTTTTTGACCGTACACTATTTTTTAGATCTTCATTTTCCATTGGGAGTAAGCTCCACAATGTATATTCCATTGAACAGGCCAAACTTGTTCTTAGTCCATATGATGATAAACGATATATAAAAGATGATGGTATTCATACACTTGGTTGGTATCATTACAAAGTCAAAAGGGAGAGGGAGGAGATGGTGGAAAGACATGTCAAGAGGATCAAGCTTGATCATGATTATTTATAATGGAGCAGCAGAGAAGAAAAAACACAAAAAATAAATAAAAAAAAAAAACAAAAAAGGAGAAGAAGAAAAAGGAAAGTGGAATAGGCCTAGTATAACCTACATTGAGCAATAATTCATTTATTCATACCTGGAATCCTCTGTGTATGAGTGGATGAATTGATTTTATTTTGTAGTTGTTAATACTGGGGAGACCACTATAAAAAAGCGCCTTGGGTTAGTGCTGCATGGATAGTTAAAATGTAAATTCAACTCTGTATGAATAGAATTTATATGTCAGTTATCCTACAGTGAGGTGGAAACCTAGCCAATAAATACATTTCAACCTTTTTTCAGCCTTTTTTTTCAACCCTCTTTTTTTAAACCTTCTCAAATGACTCATTGTGAAAACCAGTTGAAAATTTATTTTTTATAACCTATTGGGCTTGCAAGGTTTGATTATTGTGTGGGTTTTCAAATTGTGAAGATCGAAACTGTTTTCTTACACATCTGTTGAGATAGGTTTGCAAAATGAGTGTTACAACTGGTGTTTTTATTGGTGCATGACAAACAACAATTGTTAACATTGGAAGTGTCTTGCCAAATTGACAACACTGAGTTCAGAAAAAAAATGACATTGAAAAAATGTTATAATTGGCAGCACTGGTATAAAGATGAAGTAACTAGAAGATCAATGGTGATAATTTTGACAACAGTTGATGATTAGCATAGAAATATATCTATTTTGTTGGTAAGAATGAAAGGTTAGTTTGGTAGAGTGAGTTGAAGTTGACACAGAAATTTGGTTAGTTTATTCATTGAGTTGTATTGTGTAACATAAGACAATTATTCAAAACTTATATCTTTGTTTAATATTATGCATTTTAATGTCTTGCTTATAATTCACATAATTCTAATAAAGAGTTTCCTCTCGAATTCAACCTTTATTGGGGAATGCTGATTAGATTTATATTGAAAATCTTACAATCAGCTAACTTGGAATTATATATTTTTACGTTTTCTTCATGACAATCAAGAAAAAAATGTTTTAATTGGCAGAATAACTTAAATTTTAATATTAGTAAGTTTTTATAACATTTGATTTCAGAGTTGGTGATACCTTATTGTGTTAACTAACATGATATGTTACATAATAACATAAATAGGTTGTCAGAGATAGGAGAAAGAGGAGAAGACAACATTGAAGAAATTCAGAAAAGTTATACCAGAAAAGTATCAAGACACATTCCATCAGGCTATAGCTATGTGATTGTAAATGAAAAAGGTGATATTCATTCTGGACCATTCACATATCATGCTCAGCAATGTGATGACGATATTATTACTAAATTTATTGCTGAATTAATGAAGCATGGCAATAAATTGAAGAAGGAAATAACCCAGGAGGTGCCCATGCATCAATTGACAACTGAACAGCAACAATACTTTATTAATACCACCCACTGCGTGCTATGTAATGAATTATTTGCACCAAATGAAGTACCTGTTCATCATCATTTGCATACAACTGGAGAATTTGTTGGAGCAGCTCATACAGTTTGCAATCTGAATGCAAAGAGACCAGACTTTATTCCAGTATTTTTTCATAATTTTCGTGGTTATGACTCTCATTTTATTGTACAGGCATTAGGAGAACACCAAAATCCTCAATGTATTGCCAGGTCAAGTGAGCAATTTCTTTCTATAACACTGGGTCCACTTCGATTTTTAGATTCTCTTCAGTTCATGAATTCAACTCTTGAAAAATTGGTTTCAAATTTATCAAAAGATTGTAATGCAATTGAGGATAAATTCAAAAGAATGTGTAGTTATTTCAAAAATTCAAAGCAGAGAGATTTATTGATAAGGAAAGGAGTATATCCATATGGATAGTTATGATAGATTTAATGAAATCAAACTACCACCAATTAATGCATTCTACAATACGTTATCAAAATCTATGATTAGCAGTGAAGATTATCAGCATGTTGAAAAAGTTTGGAATACTTTAAACCTGAAAAATTTAGGGGAATATCATGATCTTTATCTCACAACTGATGTACTCCTTCTTGCTGATATTTTTGAAAACTTTAGAGAAACATTTTTTAAAAAATACATGTTAGATCCATGTCACTTTTACTCCCTTCCACACTTCTGCTGGAATGCAATGCTGAAGATGACAAAAGTAAAATTGAAATTGCTTACAGATGCAGATATGCATTTGTTTGTTGAAAAAGGGACTCGTGGTGGGGTTAGTGTTATTCCCACCCGCTATGCAAAAGCAAACAATCCATATATGGGTGAATTGTATAAAAAATCTGTATCCAACTCATACATCCTATACTTGGACTGTAATAACCTTTATGGTTCAAGTATGTGTGAGTCACTCCCTCACAGTGGATTTGAATGGCTTACTGATAAAGAAATTCAAAATTTAAATGTGTTAACAATTCCTGATGATTCAGAAATAGGATTTTTCCTGGAAGTAGATCTTGCTTATCCTGAAAAACTTCATGATTTGCATAATGAATTTCCTTTAGCACCAATAAAAGAGTGTCCTCCAAAAGACCTTTTCTCAAACTATCAAACTAATGTAAATGGTAGGCAAATAGTAGTTGAAAAATTGCTGACCACTTTGAAAGATAAAAACAACTATATTCTACACTATAGAAATTTGAAGCTTTACTTACAGTTGGGGTTGAAATTGAAAAAAGTTCACCGTGTGATGAAATTCAAACAGAGTCCATGGTTCAAACCATATATTGACTTCAATACAGAATTGCGAAAGAAAGCTAAAAATGATTTTGAGAAGGACCTTTTCAAATTGGCAAACAATGCAATATATGGAAAAACTTTGGAAAATGTAAGATTATGCACTGATTTTCGACTAGTGACTAATGAATCAAAACTTGATAAAATCATGTCAAAGTTGACTGTTAGAAATTGGTATACTTTTGCTAAGAATGTTGTTGGTGTTTGTCTGGATAAAACTGAAATCTACTTGAATCGTCCTGTATATGTTGGTATGACTATACTAGAAATAGCAAAGAATATCATGTATGAGTTTCATTACAAAAAAATTTTGAATATGTACTCTCATTATGCTATACAATTTCTCATGTCTGATACAGATAGTTTAATGTATTTAATAAATACAGATGATGTATATGCAGATATTAAGTGTAAATCAGATCTTTTTGACTTGTCAGAGTATCCCAAACACCATCCATGCTATGATCCCAAAAATGCAAAAGTCTTGGGAAAATTCAAAGATGAGATGAAAAGTAAAATTATAACAGAATTTGTAGGATTGAGAGCAAAAATGTACTCATTCACTCATATTGATGATAAGTGTGAAGAAATATGCACGAAAAAAGTGGCTAAGGGTGTTTCACGAACAATTATAAACAATGACTTGACATTTGAATTGTATAAAAAGTGTCTTTTTGACCGTACACTATTTTTTAGATCTTCATTTTCCATTGGGAGTAAGCTCCACAATGTATATTCCATTGAACAGGCCAAACTTGTTCTTAGTCCATATGATGATAAACGATATATAAAAGATGATGGTATTCATACACTTGGTTGGTATCATTACAAAGTCAAAAGGGAGAGGGAGGAGATGGTGGAAAGACATGTCAAGAGGATCAAGCTTGATCATGATTATTTATAATGGAGCAGCAGAGAAGAAAAAACACAAAAAATTAATAAACAAAAAAGGAGAAGAAGAAAAAGGAAAGTGGAATAGGCCTAGTATAACCTACATTGAGCAATAATTCATTTATTCATACCTGGAATCCTCTGTGTATGAGTGGATGAATTGATTTTATTTTGTAGTTGTTAATACTGGGGAGACCACTATAAAAAAGCGCCTTGGGTTAGTGCTGCATGGATAGTTAAAATGTAAATTCAACTCTGTATGAATAGAATTTATATGTCAATTATCCTACAGTGAGGTGGAAACCTAGCCAATAAATACATTTCAACCTTTTTTCAGCCTTTTTTTTCAACCCTCTTTTTTTAAACCTTCTCAAATGACTCATTGTGAAAACCAGTTAAAAATTTATTTTTTATAACCTATTGGGCTTGCAAGGTTTGATTATTGTGTGGGTTTTCAAATTGTGAAGATCGAAACTGTTTTCTTACACATCTGTTGAGATAGGATTGCAAAATGAGTGTTACAACTGGTGTTTTTATTGGTGCATGACAAACAACAATTGTTAACATTGGAAGTGTCTTGCCAAATTGACAACACTGAGTTCAGAAAAAAAATGACATTGAAAAAATGTTATAATTGGCAGCACTGGTATAAAGATGAAGTAACTAGAAGATCAATGGTGATAATTTTGACAACAGTTGATGATTAGCATAGAAATATATCTATTTTGTTGGTAAGAATGAAAGGTTAGTTTGGTAGAGTGAGTTGAAGTTGACACAGAAATTTGGTTAGTTTATTCATTGAGTTGTATTGTGTAACATAAGACAATTATTCAAAACTTATATCTTTGTTTAATATTATGCATTTTAATGTCTTGCTTATAATTCACATAATTCTAATAAAGAGTTTCCTCTCGAATTCAACCTTTATTGGGGAATGCTGATTAGATTTATATTGAAAATCTTACAATCAGCTAACTTGGAATTATATATTTTTACGTTTTCTTCATGACAATCAAGAAAAAAATGTTTTAATTGGCAGAATAACTTAAATTTTAATATTAGTAAGTTTTTATAACATTTGATTTCAGAGTTGGTGATACCTTATTGTGTTAACTAACATGATATGTTACATAATAACATAAATAGGTTGTCAGAGATAGGAGAAAGAGGAGAAGACAACATTGAAGAAATTCAGAAAAGTTATACCAGAAAAGTATCAAGACACATTCCATCAGGCTATAGCTATGTGATTGTAAATGAAAAAGGTGATATTCATTCTGGACCATTCACATATCATGCTCAGCAATGTGATGACGATATTATTACTAAATTTATTGCTGAATTAATGAAGCATGGCAATAAATTGAAGAAGGAAATAACCCAGGAGGTGCCCATGCATCAATTGACAACTGAACAGCAACAATACTTTATTAATACCACCCACTGCGTGCTATGTAATGAATTATTTGCACCAAATGAAGTACCTGTTCATCATCATTTGCATACAACTGGAGAATTTGTTGGAGCAGCTCATACAGTTTGCAATCTGAATGCAAAGAGACCAGACTTTATTCCAGTATTTTTTCATAATTTTCGTGGTTATGACTCTCATTTTATTGTACAGGCATTAGGAGAACACCAAAATCCTCAATGTATTGCCAAGTCAAGTGAGCAATTTCTTTCTATAACACTGGGTCCATTTCGATTTTTAGATTCTCTTCAGTTCATGAATTCAACTCTTGAAAAATTGGTTTCAAATTTATCAAAAGATTGTAATGCAATTGAGGATAAATTCAAAAGAATGTGTAGTTATTTCAAAAATTCAAAGCAGAGAGATTTATTGATAAGGAAAGGAGTATATCCATATGGATAGTTATGATAGATTTAATGAAATCAAACTACCACCAATTAATGCATTCTACAATACGTTATCAAAATCTATGATTAGCAGTGAAGATTATCAGCATGTTGAAAAAGTTTGGAATACTTTAAACCTGAAAAATTTAGGGGAATATCATGATCTTTATCTCACAACTGATGTACTCCTTCTTGCTGATATTTTTGAAAACTTTAGAGAAACATTTTTTAAAAAATACATGTTAGATCCATGTCACTTTTACTCCCTTCCACACTTCTGCTGGAATGCAATGCTGAAGATGACAAAAGTAAAATTGAAATTGCTTACAGATGCAGATATGCATTTGTTTGTTGAAAAAGGGACTCGTGGTGGGGTTAGTGTTATTCCCACCCGCTATGCAAAAGCAAACAATCCATATATGGGTGAATTGTATAAAAAATCTGTATCCAACTCATACATCCTATACTTGGACTGTAATAACCTTTATGGTTCAAGTATGTGTGAGTCACTCCCTCACAGTGGATTTGAATGGCTTACTGATAAAGAAATTCAAAATTTAAATGTGTTAACAATTCCTGATGATTCAGAAATAGGATTTTTCCTGGAAGTAGATCTTGCTTATCCTGAAAAACTTCATGATTTGCATAATGAATTTCCTTTAGCACCAATAAAAGAGTGTCCTCCAAAAGACCTTTTCTCAAACTATCAAACTAATGTAAATGGTAGGCAAATAGTAGTTGAAAAATTGCTGACCACTTTGAAAGATAAAAACAACTATATTCTACACTATAGAAATTTGAAGCTTTACTTACAGTTGGGGTTGAAATTGAAAAAAGTTCACCGTGTGATGAAATTCAAACAGAGTCCATGGTTCAAACCATATATTGACTTCAATACAGAATTGCGAAAGAAAGCTAAAAATGATTTTGAGAAGGACCTTTTCAAATTGGCAAACAATGCAATATATGGAAAAACTTTGGAAAATGTAAGATTATGCACTGATTTTCGACTAGTGACTAATGAATCAAAACTTGATAAAATCATGTCAAAGTTGACTGTTAGAAATTGGTATACTTTTGCTAAGAATGTTGTTGGAGTTTGTCTGGATAAAACTGAAATCTACTTGAATCGTCCTGTATATGTTGGTATGACTATACTAGAAATAGCAAAGAATATCATGTATGAGTTTCATTACAAAAAAATTTTGAATATGTACTCTCATTATGCTATACAATTTCTCATGTCTGATACAGATAGTTTAATGTATTTAATAAATACAGATGATGTATATGCAGATATTAAGTGTAAATCAGATCTTTTTGACTTGTCAGAGTATCCCAAACACCATCCATGCTATGATCCCAAAAATGCAAAAGTCTTGGGAAAATTCAAAGATGAGATGAAAAGTAAAATTATAACAGAATTTGTAGGATTGAGAGCAAAAATGTACTCATTCACTCATATTGATGATAAGTGTGAAGAAATATGCACGAAAAAAGTGGCTAAGGGTGTTTCACGAACAATTATAAACAATGACTTGACATTTGAATTGTATAAAAAGTGTCTTTTTGACCGTACACTATTTTTTAGATCTTCATTTTCCATTGGGAGTAAGCTCCACAATGTATATTCCATTGAACAGGCCAAACTTGTTCTTAGTCCATATGATGATAAACGATATATAAAAGATGATGGTATTCATACACTTGGTTGGTATCATTACAAAGTCAAAAGGGAGAGGGAGGAGATGGTGGAAAGACATGTCAAGAGGATCAAGCTTGATCATGATTATTTATAATGGAGCAGCAGAGAAGAAAAAACACAAAAAATTAATAAACAAAAAAGGAGAAGAAGAAAAAGGAAAGTGGAATAGGCCTAGTATAACCTACATTGAGCAATAATTCATTTATTCATACCTGGAATCCTCTGTGTATGAGTGGATGAATTGATTTTATTTTGTAGTTGTTAATACTGGGGAGACCACTATAAAAAAGCGCCTTGGGTTAGTGCTGCATGGATAGTTAAAATGTAAATTCAACTCTGTATGAATAGAATTTATATGTCAATTATCCTACAGTGAGGTGGAAACCTAGCCAATAAATACATTTCAACCTTTTTTCAGCCTTTTTTTTCAACCCTCTTTTTTTAAACCTTCTCAAATGACTCATTGTGAAAACCAGTTAAAAATTTATTATTTATAACCTATTGGGCTTGCAAGGTTTGATTATTGTGTGGGTTTTCAAATTGTGAAGATCGAAACTGTTTTCTTACACATCTGTTGAGATAGGATTGCAAAATGAGTGTTACAACTGGTGTTTTTATTGGTGCATGACAAACAACAATTGTTAACATTGGAAGTGTCTTGCCAAATTGACAACACTGAGTTCAGAAAAAAAATGACATTGAAAAAATGTTATAATTGGCAGCACTGGTATAAAGATGAAGTAACTAGAAGATCAATGGTGATAATTTTGACAACAGTTGATGATTAGCATAGAAATATATCTATTTTGTTGGTAAGAATGAAAGGTTAGTTTGGTAGAGTGAGTTGAAGTTGACACAGAAATTTGGTTAGTTTATTCATTGAGTTGTATTGTGTAACATAAGACAATTATTCAAAACTTATATCTTTGTTTAATATTATGCATTTTAATGTCTTGCTTATAATTCACATAATTCTAATAAAGAGTTTCCTCTCGAATTCAACCTTTATTGGGGAATGCTGATTAGATTTATATTGAAAATCTTACAATCAGCTAACTTGGAATTATATATTTTTACGTTTTCTTCATGACAATCAAGAAAAAAATGTTTTAATTGGCAGAATAACTTAAATTTTAATATTAGTAAGTTTTTATAACATTTGATTTCAGAGTTGGTGATACCTTATTGTGTTAACTAACATGATATGTTACATAATAACATAAATAGGTTGTCAGAGATAGGAGAAAGAGGAGAAGACAACATTGAAGAAATTCAGAAAAGTTATACCAGAAAAGTATCAAGACACATTCCATCAGGCTATAGCTATGTGATTGTAAATGAAAAAGGTGATATTCATTCTGGACCATTCACATATCATGCTCAGCAATGTGATGACGATATTATTACTAAATTTATTGCTGAATTAATGAAGCATGGCAATAAATTGAAGAAGGAAATAACCCAGGAGGTGCCCATGCATCAATTGACAACTGAACAGCAACAATACTTTATTAATACCACCCACTGCGTGCTATGTAATGAATTATTTGCACCAAATGAAGTACCTGTTCATCATCATTTGCATACAACTGGAGAATTTGTTGGAGCAGCTCATACAGTTTGCAATCTGAATGCAAAGAGACCAGACTTTATTCCAGTATTTTTTCATAATTTTCGTGGTTATGACTCTCATTTTATTGTACAGGCATTAGGAGAACACCAAAATCCTCAATGTATTGCCAGGTCAAGTGAGCAATTTCTTTCTATAACACTGGGTCCACTTCGATTTTTAGATTCTCTTCAGTTCATGAATTCAACTCTTGAAAAATTGGTTTCAAATTTATCAAAAGATTGTAATGCAATTGAGGATAAATTCAAAAGAATGTGTAGTTATTTCAAAAATTCAAAGCAGAGAGATTTATTGATAAGGAAAGGAGTATATCCATATGGATAGTTATGATAGATTTAATGAAATCAAACTACCACCAATTAATGCATTCTACAATACATTATCAAAATCTATGATTAGCAGTGAAGATTATCAGCATGTTGAAAAAGTTTGGAATACTTTAAACCTGAAAAATTTAGGGGAATATCATGATCTTTATCTCACAACTGATGTACTCCTTCTTGCTGATATTTTTGAAAACTTTAGAGAAACATTTTTTAAAAAATACATGTTAGATCCATGTCACTTTTACTCCCTTCCACACTTCTGCTGGAATGCAATGCTAAAGATGACAAAAGTAAAATTGAAATTGCTTACAGATGCAGATATGCATTTGTTTGTTGAAAAAGGGACTCGTGGTGAGGTTAGTGTTATTCCCACCCGCTATGCAAAAGCAAACAATCCATATATGGGTGAATTGTATAAAAAATCTGTATCCAACTCATACATCCTATACTTGGACTGTAATAACCTTTATGGTTCAAGTATGTGTGAGTCACTCCCTCACAGTGGATTTGAATGGCTTACTGATAAAGAAATTCAAAATTTAAATGTGTTAACAATTCCTGATGATTCAGAAATAGGATTTTTCCTGGAAGTAGATCTTGCTTATCCTGAAAAACTTCATGATTTGCATAATGAATTTCCTTTAGCAACAATAAAAGAGTGTCCTCCAAAAGACCTTTTCTCAAACTATCAAACTAATGTAAATGGTAGGCAAATAGTAGTTGAAAAATTGCTGACCACTTTGAAAGATAAAAACAACTATATTCTACACTATAGAAATTTGAAGCTTTACTTACAGTTGGGGTTGAAATTGAAAAAAGTTCACCGTGTGATGAAATTCAAACAGAGTCCATGGTTCAAACCATATATTGACTTCAATACAGAATTGCGAAAGAAAGCTAAAAATGATTTTGAGAAGGACCTTTTCAAATTGGCAAACAATGCAATATATGGAAAAACTTTGGAAAATGTAAGATTATGCACTGATTTTCGACTAGTGACTAATGAATCAAAACTTGATAAAATCATGTCAAAGTTGACTGTTAGAAATTGGTATACTTTTGCTAAAAATGTTGTTGGTGTTTGTCTGGATAAAACTGAAATCTACTTGAATCGTCCTGTATATGTTGGTATGACTATACTAGAAATAGCAAAGAATATCATGTATGAGTTTCATTACAAAAAAATTTTGAATATGTACTCTCATTATGCTATACAATTTCTCATGTCTGATACAGATAGTTTAATGTATTTAATAAATACAGATGATGTATATGCAGATATTAAGTGTAAATCAGATCTTTTTGACTTGTCAGAGTATCCCAAACACCATCCATGCTATGATCCCAAAAATGCAAAAGTCTTGGGAAAATTCAAAGATGAGATGAAAAGTAAAATTATAACAGAATTTGTAGGATTGAGAGCACAAATGTACTCATTCACTCATATTGATGATAAGTGTGAAGAAATATGCACGAAAAAAGTGGCTAAGGGTGTTTCACGAACAATTATAAACAATGACTTGACATTTGAATTGTATAAAAAGTGTCTTTTTGACCGTACACTATTTTTTAGATCTTCATTTTCCATTGGGAGTAAGCTCCACAATGTATATTCCATTGAACAGGCCAAACTTGTTCTTAGTCCATATGATGATAAACGATATATAAAAGATGATGGTATTCATACACTTGGTTGGTATCATTACAAAGTCAAAAGGGAGAGGGAGGAGATGGTGGAAAGACATGTCAAGAGGATCAAGCTTGATCATGATTATTTATAATGGAGCAGCAGAGAAGAAAAAACACAAAAAATTAATAAACAAAAAAGGAGAAGAAGAAAAAGGAAAGTGGAATAGGCCTAGTATAACCTACATTGAGCAATAATTCATTTATTCATACCTGGAATCCTCTGTGTATGAGTGGATGAATTGATTTTATTTTGTAGTTGTTAATACTGGGGAGACCACTATAAAAAAGCGCCTTGGGTTAGTGCTGCATGGATAGTTAAAATGTAAATTCAACTCTGTATGAATAGAATTTATATGTCAATTATCCTACAGTGAGGTGGAAACCTAGCCAATAAATACATTTCAACCTTTTTTCAGCCTTTTTTTTCAACCCTCTTTTTTTAAACCTTCTCAAATGACTCATTGTGAAAACCAGTTAAAAATTTATTTTTTATAACCTATTGGGCTTGCAAGGTTTGATTATTGTGTGGGTTTTCAAATTGTGAAGATCGAAACTGTTTTCTTACACATCTGTTGAGATAGGTTTGCAAAATGAGTGTTACAACTGGTGTTTTTATTGGTGCATGACAAACAACAATTGTTAACATTGGAAGTGTCTTGCCAAATTGACAACACTGAGTTCAGAAAAAAAATGACATTGAAAAAATGTTATAATTGGCAGCACTGGTATAAAGATGAAGTAACTAGAAGATCAATGGTGATAATTTTGACAACAGTTGATGATTAGCATAGAAATATATCTATTTTGTTGGTAAGAATGAAAGGTTAGTTTGGTAGAGTGAGTTGAAGTTGACACAGAAATTTGGTTAGTTTATTCATTGAGTTGTATTGTGTAACATAAGACAATTATTCAAAACTTATATCTTTGTTTAATATTATGCATTTTAATGTCTTGCTTATAATTCACATAATTCTAATAAAGAGTTTCCTCTCGAATTCAACCTTTATTGGGGAATGCTGATTAGATTTATATTGAAAATCTTACAATCAGCTAACTTGGAATTATATATTTTTACGTTTTCTTCATGACAATCAAGAAAAAAATGTTTTAATTGGCAGAATAACTTAAATTTTAATATTAGTAAGTTTTTATAACATTTGATTTCAGAGTTGGTGATACCTTATTGTGTTAACTAACATGATATGTTACATAATAACATAAATAGGTTGTCAGAGATAGGAGAAAGAGGAGAAGACAACATTGAAGAAATTCAGAAAAGTTATACCAGAAAAGTATCAAGACACATTCCATCAGGCTATAGCTATGTGATTGTAAATGAAAAAGGTGATATTCATTCTGGACCATTCACATATCATGCTCAGCAATGTGATGACGATATTATTACTAAATTTATTGCTGAATTAATGAAGCATGGCAATAAATTGAAGAAGGAAATAACCCAGGAGGTGCCCATGCATCAATTGACAACTGAACAGCAACAATACTTTATTAATACCACCCACTGCGTGCTATGTAATGAATTATTTGCACCAAATGAAGTACCTGTTCATCATCATTTGCATACAACTGGAGAATTTGTTGGAGCAGCTCATACAGTTTGCAATCTGAATGCAAAGAGACCAGACTTTATTCCAGTATTTTTTCATAATTTTCGTGGTTATGACTCTCATTTTATTGTACAGGCATTAGGAGAACACCAAAATCCTCAATGTATTGCCAAGTCAAGTGAGCAATTTCTTTCTATAACACTGGGTCCACTTCGATTTTTAGATTCTCTTCAGTTCATGAATTCAACTCTTGAAAAATTGGTTTCAAATTTATCAAAAGATTGTAATGCAATTGAGGATAAATTCAAAAGAATGTGTAGTTATTTCAAAAATTCAAAGCAGAGAGATTTATTGATAAGGAAAGGAGTATATCCATATGGATAGTTATGATAGATTTAATGAAATCAAACTACCACCAATTAATGCATTCTACAATACATTATCAAAATCTATGATTAGCAGTGAAGATTATCAGCATGTTGAAAAAGTTTGGAATACTTTAAACCTGAAAAATTTAGGGGAATATCATGATCTTTATCTCACAACTGATGTACTCCTTCTTGCTGATATTTTTGAAAACTTTAGAGAAACATTTTTTAAAAAATACATGTTAGATCCATGTCACTTTTACTCTCTTCCACACTTCTGCTGGAATGCAATGCTGAAGATGACAAAAGTAAAATTGAAATTGCTTACAGATGCAGATATGCATTTGTTTGTTGAAAAAGGGACTCGTGGTGGGGTTAGTGTTATTCCCACCCGCTATGCAAAAGCAAACAATCCATATATGGGTGAATTGTATAAAAAATCTGTATCCAACTCATACATCCTATACTTGGACTGTAATAACCTTTATGGTTCAAGTATGTGTGAGTCACTCCCTCACAGTGGATTTGAATGGCTTACTGATAAAGAAATTCAAAATTTAAATGTGTTAACAATTCCTGATGATTCAGAAATAGGATTTTTCCTGGAAGTAGATCTTGCTTATCCTGAAAAACTTCATGATTTGCATAATGAATTTCCTTTAGCACCAATAAAAGAGTGTCCTCCAAAAGACCTTTTCTCAAACTATCAAACTAATGTAAATGGTAGGCAAATAGTAGTTGAAAAATTGCTGACCACTTTGAAAGATAAAAACAACTATATTCTACACTATAGAAATTTGAAGCTTTACTTACAGTTGGGGTTGAAATTGAAAAAAGTTCACCGTGTGATGAAATTCAAACAGAGTCCATGGTTCAAACCATATATTGACTTCAATACAGAATTGCGAAAGAAAGCTAAAAATGATTTTGAGAAGGACCTTTTCAAATTGGCAAACAATGCAATATATGGAAAAACTTTGGAAAATGTAAGATTATGCACTGATTTTCGACTAGTGACTAATGAATCAAAACTTGATAAAATCATGTCAAAGTTGACTGTTAGAAATTGGTATACTTTTGCTAAGAATGTTGTTGGTGTTTGTCTGGATAAAACTGAAATCTACTTGAATCGTCCTGTATATGTTGGTATGACTATACTAGAAATAGCAAAGAATATCATGTATGAGTTTCATTACAAAAAAATTTTGAATATGTACTCTCATTATGCTATACAATTTCTCATGTCTGATACAGATAGTTTAATGTATTTAATAAATACAGATGATGTATATGCAGATATTAAGTGTAAATCAGATCTTTTTGACTTGTCAGAGTATCCCAAACACCATCCATGCTATGATCCCAAAAATGCAAAAGTCTTGGGAAAATTCAAAGATGAGATGAAAAGTAAAATTATAACAGAATTTGTAGGATTGAGAGCAAAAATGTACTCATTCACTCATATTGATGATAAGTGTGAAGAAATATGCACGAAAAAAGTGGCTAAGGGTGTTTCACGAACAATTATAAACAATGACTTGACATTTGAATTGTATAAAAAGTGTCTTTTTGACCGTACACTATTTTTTAGATCTTCATTTTCCATTGGGAGTAAGCTCCACAATGTATATTCCATTGAACAGGCCAAACTTGTTCTTAGTCCATATGATGATAAACGATATATAAAAGATGATGGTATTCATACACTTGGTTGGTATCATTACAAAGTCAAAAGGGAGAGGGAGGAGATGGTGGAAAGACATGTCAAGAGGATCAAGCTTGATCATGATTATTTATAATGGAGCAGCAGAGAAGAAAAAACACAAAAAATAAATAAAAAAAAAAAAACAAAAAAGGAGAAGAAGAAAAAGGAAAGTGGAATAGGCCTAGTATAACCTACATTGAGCAATAATTCATTTATTCATACCTGGAATCCTCTGTGTATGAGTGGATGAATTGATTTTATTTTGTAGTTGTTAATACTGGGGAGACCACTATAAAAAAGCGCCTTGGGTTAGTGCTGCATGGATAGTTAAAATGTAAATTCAACTCAGTATGAATAGAATTTATATGTCAATTATCCTACAGTGAGGTGGAAACCTAGCCAATAAATACATTTCAACCTTTTTTCAGCCTTTTTTTTCAACCCTCTTTTTCTAAACCTTCTCAAATGACTCATTGTGAAAACCAGTTAAAAATTTATTTTTTATAACCTATTGGGCTTGCAAGGTTTGATTATTGTGTGGGTTTTCAAATTGTGAAGATCGAAACTGTTTTCTTACACATCTGTTGAGATAGGTTTGCAAAATGAGTGTTACAACTGGTGTTTTTATTGGTGCATGACAAACAACAATTGTTAACATTGGAAGTGTCTTGCCAAATTGACAACACTGAGTTCAGAAAAAAAATGACATTGAAAAAATGTTATAATTGGCAGCACTGGTATAAAGATGAAGTAACTAGAAGATCAATGGTGATAATTTTGACAACAGTTGATGATTAGCATAGAAATATATCTATTTTGTTGGTAAGAATGAAAGGTTAGTTTGGTAGAGTGAGTTGAAGTTGACACAGAAATTTGGTTAGTTTATTCATTGAGTTGTATTGTGTAACATAAGACAATTATTCAAAACTTATATCTTTGTTTAATATTATGCATTTTAATGTCTTGCTTATAATTCACATAATTCTAATAAAGAGTTTCCTCTCAAATTCAACCTTTATTGGGGAATGCTGATTAGATTTATATTGAAAATCTTACAATCAGCTAACTTGGAATTATATATTTTTACGTTTTCTTCATGACAATCAAGAAAAAAATGTTTTAATTGGCAGAATAACTTAAATTTTAATATTAGTAAGTTTTTATAACATTTGATTTCAGAGTTGGTGATACCTTATTGTGTTAACTAACATGATATGTTACATAATAACATAAATAGGTTGCAATTTGATGTAAGTATAATGCTATGGTTTGAAATCCATCTTAAATAGTATATCAGTCTACACAGTAGAACAGTCTCCATTGAGTTCAACTTTCTCAATAAATATCCTCTACAACATAGTAGACCTGCTCACAAGTTCTGCAAGTCTATAAAGAATACTATAATTTCTCAGTCACTTTCTTCTCACTTATACCCTCTCACTTATTTTCCCTCTCACTCAGGGTAGTATAGTTAGATTTGTATAGGAGGGTTAAGTGTGAGAGAGGACCGGTTGCATGCTAACTTCGCCCTCCTAGGAAATAAAGACAACCAATCAATCAACTACTCTCAATCTTTCTTACTCTCTAAATGGAAAAGACAAGTTTCAATACTGTAGTCAGGTGTTGAAGGTAATGGTAGGAAGGGAAGGAATAGCTGGCTTGATGTAAAACAAGAAGAATTTTCTTTCTTGATGCAAAAAGATTGCATTCACTCTTTTTGCTTACTCCTCTTGCTTCTTACTTATCCACATTGTTTCTCACTCATATTCTCTCACACTCACTCTGTCTCTAACTCATTCTCTCACTTGCTCCCTCTCTCTTTTGAGATTGAGTGCTTGAATGGATAAGTTTTTTAAAAGCTTCACCTTTTGATGTAAACTTGGCATTTCATTTCATTGGCTCTACTCATTAGTTCACTCTTAATTATCCACAACAAAATGTAAAAATAGTATCAACCAGGTCTACTTCCTATGTGATGTTAAAATATTATATGTACAAATTTGAAAAGAAATTGTGAATTTATCAAGAATAAGTGATAATCTTATTAGATTATCACTTATTTCACTTAATCTTATTAGATTATCACTTATTCATGATAAATTCACAATTTCTGTCTCTCACCCTTTCTCTCTCTCACCTGATATTGTGGGTTAAGTGGAAGAGTGGGCTTGTATGCCTCAACTTCACCCACAGCACTTTTTGTATTGTAAAGTGTGAAATAAAGGCATTTTATTTATCTATCTCACCCACAAACACACACTCTCTCTTTAAGAGTGTTTAACTTGACTTTATAAAATAAATAGTTGAAGGCTACACTTGATGAATGGGTATGTGAGAGAGTGTGAGATGTAGTGTGACACCTCACAGCCTAAGGAGCTGTCCATTTGAATAATCACACCATTGTGGGAAGAGAAAAGAGTGAGAGAGATTATACATATTGGGTGTTGGAGTGAAAGGTGGAACTAGTGTGTGAGTGAGAGACTGATTTTATATCAAATTAGTGTGAGAGAGAGACAGTGTGTGTGAGTTGTATTACTCAGGAGAGAATGAGATTGAATGGATGTGTATGAGAGAGAGAGAGAATGAGAGAGTTGAAGAGAGAGAGCATGATAAATGTATTATGCAGGAGAGATCAAGATAAATTGTTGATGAATGGATGTGTGTGAGAGGGAGAAAAGTAGAAAGAGAGAGTAAGAGACTGGAGCATCTGAGAGACGAACATGTTTGAACAGGTCAATTGGAAGGTAGCATGATATGGAGTGATGGGAGGGGGGGGGGATTAGAGTAGTATTAGTCTGCTTTATGGTGAGGGGTGAAGAAGTAGACTTTTTTATTGATATGACTCACCTTGTCTGGAAGACGTCCTTCAAAAATCAGCATGGATGCTCCTAATAGTTGTGTATGCAGCACAATTGCTTATGGCAAACATAAAATTCATCAAGAGCTGCACAAAAACCAGTTTGTATTTGGTCCAGCAGACTGCTGGTTCTTTTTTTTCTTCTCTACCTTCCTTGTAATTATTCTCTGCAGCATGTTTTGCACACGGCTCATGTATAGATATATATAGCTATAGTACAGTTCAAGATGTAAAGTTTTGTATTCTTTTATTATAGCTATATCCACAAAAACACGACTCCTTCCTTTGGTATAGATACAATATAGCTGCCTACTACTACTAAGGAGGATAATGGAAAGTTGATTTTTTAAAGTGGCTTACCTACCTTTCCCACCAGTATATTTTTGAGAGAGTGATTCATTTTTTCTGAAAAATAGCAACTCTACTCAGCTGTTGATTACCTTATTTGATATTAGAACTGTCCACTCTACTAAGCCACTATTCCACTATGCTTAACTAAATCAACTGATTTGAGGTTGGGTTGAGTACTATTGATTTGATAATTTTATGTCATTAAGACTCTTCATGATTGGGGCATTCTGTCCACTTTTGTATAGTAGGTACTCAGCTATTGATTAGCTTGCAGTAGGTACTCTATGATAGCTATTGATCAACTGATTTTGATTTATATGTCATTGAGAATCTTCATGAAGTATTCTTTACACTCTTGTATAGTACTCAGCTATTGATCATCTTGCAATAGGTAGACTATTACTCTATGATAGCTATTAACTGATTTCAAGGTTAGGTTTAAGGGCAGCAGTACATTTGCAGTACTCCATTACTCTAGTACTCTATGATATCTATTGATCAGCTGATTCTGAGGTTAGGTTTAAGACAAGGGGCAGCAGAACCGATGATTACTCACTACTAATGTTTACTGTTGTGTTTTTTTAAAATATCTACTCCCAGGATTATATCTGTACATAGTTCTTTCACAACAAGCAATGTCACATCCTTATAAGTTTCTTCATTCAGTTGAATTGTAGTTACTACACAGGTTGTAATATCAGTACTGTGTAGTTTCAAAGCTAGGCCAACAGTAACTGTATTTGCTGGAATTAAAGGTATGCCAGAGCGAATAGCAAAAAACTTGTCAATAAAGCTTACTGTACTTCCAATGTCTATTAATGCATTAGCAGCATTAAGGATTGAGATAATAGTTTTATTTTGAGAGTTTGATACAGATGCTATAGTTGATACAAAGTTGGGTTGATTATGTGATTCAGATGTAGAGATAAAATTGGATAGAGCAGTAATTTTCTTATTAGATTGACTTGATCGACAGTTTGGCAAAATGACCTGTTTTCCCACATTTATTGCAATTAATTAATCTGGCTGGACAATCAGCATGATTATGTCGCTTAGAATTTCCACAGAAGTAACATGACCACTGTGGTTTAATAGCTGCTACTGAGTCGGATTTAATTTTTACTGATTCAAAGTTCATTTCAGTTTCATCAACTACTTTACCTGCAACAAGCGCATAAACATCCAAAACATTATGTTCGTAAGATTTATTGAAGATTTCGGCTGCTTCCATTAAACGTGATTGATCTAAAGCTTCTTTCAATGATAGTGAGCGTTTCTCTGATAATTGTTGCCGAATCTCTGAAGAATGGAGTCCTGATATCAATGCATCTCTGATATGGTCATTTCTATTTTCCTCTGCAGTTACACCCCGAAAATTACAGTCTAAGCTTAGTGTTTTGAGATCTAAGAAGAATTGATTGATAGATTCTCCTATTTGTTGTTTTCTAGTGGCAAGGCGATAACGGCAATGAAGCTCATTTTTTGTTTTAACAAATGAATCCTCTAGTGAATTAATTGCTGCAGCATAAGTAGTGCATTCCGTTATTATATTGAAAAGAGCTGGAGATATAAAATTGAATAATACCTTTAGTTCCTTGTCTTCACTTATCTTGGACAATTCCAGGAAGTTTTCAAAAGTGATTTTCCAGTGTTTCCATTCCAATTCTGCTGCTGGAGAATTCGGGTCAGAGTCAAGTCTAGTTGGACGAAATACATTTCCATTTCCGTTGCCACATAAATTCTCCTTGTCTTCTTCAGGCGGTTTTTGTCTACGCCTTGACATAGTGAGACTTTCTGTTTAGCTAATAAAATTGTAGTAAAAGAATGATTACACCTTTTTAGAAATCAAGGCTTTTATTAGCTAAACAGAAATGCAGTAGCGTACGCAGTGATGAACAATATTGAACTGAATATTTATTTATTTATTGCATTGCTATAAGCTGGTTGCTATGAGCTTGTTAGTATGCAGATGTTGAATATCACCACATGGGGTATCAATGGAATACACAGAATAATATATAATTTACTTTTTGAACAGAAGCTGTGCATAATAATAATAATAATAATAATAATAGTGATCTCGGATATCATAATTGAATGTTTTTGAATTTTCATGGCACAGATCGCGTCACCAAAGGCTGCCCCCATTGAAATAATTGACATCACGTTAAATTCTCGTTTCAACCTCATAGTCCATAGGGCATTTGAAGGACTATTTAAACTTACTAAAGCTAGAGAGAAAATTAATTTATTAATAATTTGAATATTATCATTCACCTCCCAAGCTGCTGGAAGGGGGGAGGGGAGTTGAAAAGTCAAATTTTGAACTGCTGATCCGATTGCAATGGGACAAGTTCTATTCAATCCAGAACATGAAAATTTAGAAGTACTGACTTGAAAGCTACTATATTCTGCAAAGGGGGGTTTGGAGTACCGAAAACAAGAAAATTTTCTGACAAAAATTTTTATGAGTCTGGGGTCTTAGGATACAGAGTAATGAGATACGAAAATATGAACTAAATAAAAGATATTTTAAAACAAAGAAAGAAACCGATTTCAATGAAATGATACTCAAACTTTAAATACTCACATACTAAAAAGTTCAAAATAAAGTATCTACTTTAAACTGAGAAAATTTTAAATTTCATACAAGTAATCTTTTGAAGTCGGCGCCAAATATTTGATGAATTGTTTTTTTTTCAGGATGAAGCCCACATAGGTCTGAGACCTGTGCGTGGGTAATGAGTTGGATGATGGTGATTGATAATTTGGACCTACAGTTTTAGGTAGGTTCCGAACCACCGGGAAGTGATTGATAAGATATTCTATCTAATATCAAAACTAACACTGTATTTCAATTGAATATGTGATTTACACTCACTTTTACTGAAATACAGTGTCAGGTATGATATTAGATTGTTCAAGTATTTTGTCAAGGGAAACATCACAGAGTAATTTTGTAATATTTTAGAAGTTTATGGGAAATTTGGCGCCGACTTCAAAAGATTACTTGTATGAAATTTAAAATTTTCTCAGTTTAAAGTAGATACTTTATTTTGAACTTTTTAGTAAATGAGTATTTAATGTTTGAGTATCATTTCATTGAAGTCGGTTTCTTTTTTATTTTAAAATTTGTTTTATTTTAAGTTTTCTAGTTGAATTTTCAAACTTTTAAAGCATGAGAAATTTCTTTAAGCCTATATTATGAAATATTTATCAAATTGGCAAGCCAATTTGATAAATATTTCATAATATAGGCATTAACTTATAACATCCAAACTTGAATTAATTAACATCAAATTAATTTAAAAATATACACATTAAAGAAACAATGAAACATAGTACAGATCCTTAGAAAAGCTGAAAGTGCAAGTGCTTCAAAAACATTTAACAGTGGTTTTAATCTGGAAAGCAACGTTAAAACGAAATTAAAAATTTAATAGAAACCAAAAACCAAAACATAATGCAAAACAACACAATCACTATAAAAAAAAGTGTTAATTTATAAATCGAATAAAGAAAAAATTCGGTCAAGAACTATGCTTGCAAAATTGTGAACAAAAAGTATCTACAAAAAATGTTTTTCAATAAAAAAAATTAATTTCAAGCTAGCAATTTGCATGCTCTCATCACCATAAAGTAGTAAATCAAAGAAAATCGTCCATTACCATAGATTGTGGATAATTATTGAAAAGAATTATGTATAAGCCAAAACCGAAACTCAGCAGTCAATAGATTTAAATATGGCGACTATCAAGTACATAAGTACTATTTTTTTTTTTTTTTTTTTTTTTTTTTTGAAAATAAATGTCGAACAATTCAAATTACTTTTTTTTAACCAAATATTACTCACCGGAATTTCGGGTGACACTTCCAATGGCGACGTATTCCGCTGGCGACTTGATGACGTCATAAGTATAGGCGAATCATGGTCCATGTTTCGCTGCCGACTAACACTGCGGGACGACTTCTTTTTCTTCCATTTTCGTCGACTGGTTGGACTGTGGTGCAGCAGATGTTTTCCCACTTTTTTAGACTACGGAAAAAATTAAATATATCAAACAAATTAAGCATAAGTAACAAGTAGATGAATATTATTTCTGAACCTAGGAGGAGAAGTAGAAGGGAAAGGAAAAAAAGACATATAAGGAGAAGGAGAAGAAGTAGAAGGGATAAGAGGAAAAAGAAGAAGGGGAAATTGGACGAGGAGGAGGAGAAAAAGGAGGAGAGGAAGAAGATAAAATAAGAAAAAAAAAACTATGTAAATTTAAAAAATTCCATTGGGACTGATTAAAAAGCATATTATTAACAACACAATAGATTGTATATTATAGTAGTGTGATAATATGGAGTTCACATTGAAGTGTATATTTTCTGTGTCACTGAAAACGGTAATGCAGTGAAACAATGGCTAAGAGTCAGCATTCTAGAGTTAGGCAGCTTGTCCCGCTCTGATTGCTGTCTCTTTCTAACTTATTGGTTTAGCACTTTCTTTCTCTCTCTCTCTAAAAAGTGGCGTGATTTTCCAATCCTGGTCAATTATGCCTGAGGAAATGAAATATAATAAATACGTGTTGTACAGTTGTGGTCGTTGCCGAGTAACCGTGAGAGTAAGATACCAGCCTGGACGGGTTCCACTGGCGTAGCGAAGATATAGAATGTTCGGAATAGTGATATTTGTGTTATTGATGACTGGTGAGTGAACCAATTTTGATCTTAACAATTAATCGCAATTTAACCCTTATTATCAAGATAACGATATAACGTACCCAAAATTAAGCATAACTTACTTGAGCGAACTCCCCTTTATTCTGAATGTGTTAAAAGAAATAAGTAAATGGATATCGTCTTACGTAGAAATTTGAGAGAGAGAAGGAAGGTAGAGAGGCTAAGGAGTAATAGCTAGTATCAAGGAGTCCAGCTGTAATTTTAAGATTTAGCTAACCCTATAAAGTAGACAATATATTTTAGTTTTAAAAATACTTTAGCATTTGGCCATTCGAATGTTATTACCGTTCGTTAATTAATATTTACCTATCCATGACCAATGGAGTGGTAACCTTGATGGAATTATCAATGCCATTTTCAGAATAATCTTTGAAGCTATGAATATAATCTTATCTATAGATAATAATAATAATAATAATAATAATAATAATATCGTGTGACCTGGCTGGCTCAGGTCTGGTGTCAGAGTTATCAGGTCGCACCTGAATAAGTTCAGGGCCTCTGAAGAAAGAATGAGATCACGAGTAGAATTCAGAATTTATGAAAGGTTCAACTGTATGAACTTTATGTAGGTCCAACTCTCTCTAACTCTCGGTCCTTTTAATCACACACATTCTCTTTACACTTCATTCGCTTTGTCTGTCATCAATAATAACTCAGAGATAAGCTATGAAACTCCTATGCCATCTTTGAAAGTCTTCAGTATAATTTGAATGAGTTTTCAGTTTTATTTTATCAATTTAAATGAGTTTGACTAAAAGTGAGAATTTATAATTAATTTTCTTTTAATGATATTTGGAATGAATAATGAGAAGTGTAAGGTTTTTTTTGATGATCCTTTTACTATACTGTTTTTAGGTGGATTCTGAAACATTGGTGAGTTTATGAATTGCACAACTTACACCCCTTCTATTCACTTAAACAGAAATTTTGTTTTCTTTTTCAGTTTACATGAACATTGCTGCCCTATCATCGCAACTTTTTTTGTATATATAAAAATGGATAGAATAATTTCATCCACCCACTCATCACCAGTCTACCAATACAGCATCAACAAAAACTGTCTCTTCTTGAAATGGAATTCATTTAAAACAATTGATGTTAAAATATTGTTTGAGAGTCTTAAACCGGAAATAATAGATATAATGCTTGGAGAATCCGAAAAATTCCACTACAACATTAAATGGTATGTAAGCTTGACAGTAAAATTAATAAAACATATTTTAAAACAAAAAAAGAAACCGACTTCAGTGAAATGATAAAATACTCACGTACTAAAAAGTTTAAAATAAATTATTTACTTTAAACTGAGAAAATTTTAAATTTCATACAAGTAATCTTTTGAAGTCGGCGCCAAATATTTTATGAAGTTGATAAGAAATTCTATCTAATATCAAAACTAACACTGCATTTTTTTGGAGGATGACGGCCACATAGGTCTGTGACCTTTGCGTGGGTAATGAATTGGATGATGGAGATTGATGAGTTGGACCTACAGTTTTAGATGGGTTCCGAACCACCAGGAAGTGATTGATCAGAAATTCGATCTAACATCAAAACTATCACTGTATTTCAATTAAATGTGATTCACACTCACTTTTACTGTGATACAGTGTCAGTTTTGATATTAGATTGTTTAATTATTTCGTCATGGAAAACATCACAGAGTAATTCTGTTATATTTTAGAAGGTTATGGGAAATTTGGCGCCGACTTCAAAAGATTACTTGTATGAAATTTAAAATTTTCTCAGTTTAAAGTAAATAATTTATTTTAAACTTTTTAGTACGTGAGTATTTTATCATTTCACTGAAGTCGGTTTCTTTTTTTGTTTTAAAATATGTTTTATTTTAAGCTTTTTAGTTGAATTTTCAAACTTTGAAAACATGAGAAATTTCTTAAAGCCTACATTATGAAATATTTATCGAATTAGCAAGCCAATAATTAATTTATAACATCGAAAGTTAAGTAACTAAAAATCCACTTATAAGAAAAGATAAACTAAGGAAAATTCTACAACGTTTTATTTAATGTGGAATATTGTATTTAGGAAAATTATAATAGCGAAAGGCTTCTTAAAAGTGAAATGGCTTTTGATTCATTTTGATGTGGTCCCTATCAGAATATACCTACACTGAAATAGTAGGCCTATATTACGTTATAAGTGTGGAAAATATTGTGCTTACTGAAAATATGATAAGTAAACGCAGGAGATGAAGTTGAGTGTGGTATTGTCATACTCGTATGGTAAACATCTTCCCGGACGAGTTATGTACGATATTTTTTGTGATATTAGTCATATATATTTTTTATGGTATTATTTATGGTAAACATCTTCCCGGACGAGTTATGTACGATATTTTTTGTGATATTAGTCATATATATTTTTTTAATATAAAGAACATAGACTTTGAGCTAGTACAAACCCACATAGCACAGAATATCCTCAGGATATCCCACACTGATCCCCAAATATCCCACAGGGACATGGCATTTTGGGATATCTTTAGGATATCCTCAGGATATTGAAAAATAAAAATCTCAACATGAACGTTTAAGGTTTACAGTAATGTAGAAAATGACCATACAATCTTAATTTCACCTTGTTAATAAGGAAATTGGTCAAATAAGAATTCAAACATTAAATATTGCATTAATTTGTCATGTGACGGTCATATCCTAGGGACATGCGTAGGAAATCTATAACGTATCTTTCATCATTTCAACGGTCATATCCTAAGAATATTCTCAGCATATCCCATTAATATCTCAGCAGTATTGCCAAACTTGAACTTTATATTCCTGCTAGATATGATTGTAATTATCACAAATACAATTAGTTAATATTATTTAATATATAGAAGAAAAATGAATCAGAGTAAATATAAAACTATTTTATTTAAGAGAAAATAGGTGCAGTAACAGTAAGCCAATTAATTTGTTAGTAATGAATTAATTATGTTTGTTAGATTGTCATCTTGAGTGAGTTCGTTAATTTTGTGGGAAAAATCGTTTTCTGACTCAGGCGTCAAATCGCTGCTTGCTGATTGTTTTTGGTTTGTTTATTATTTATTATAGATTTTTATCTAGAAAACTTGTAGCCTAATTTGTTGTTCAATCGTCAACGAGACTACAACTGTAACATTTCTAGGTAAGTGCAAACATTACTGTCCTCTACTTTGTTTAATTTTAGCTAGACATGCAATGCAATGTAGATCTCTTGCCTAGATACAATTTAGGCTATGTGTAAGGTTGGAATTTCTAATATTATGTGATTTATGAAGTTGATTGAAACCTACAAAAATTTTCTATGATGATAGCTTATAGGTAAATACTGAGTACAGTAACTATTTTCCTACTCTTATTTATTATTGAATCACCGTACCTAACATGGGTTTGGCCTAGGCTAACTCTTTTGAATTCTGCCAATTAGGTTGATTCACTTCAAGCCTTTCTAAAATCTGGTCATTATTATAAAAGTCTTCTCATAGCAGTATTAATAATTAACAGTGCAGTGGCCTATATAATAATATTAATAATAAGTTCCATGCAGGTACTTAGAGTGAGGGGGGCTTGAGGTGCTTATCTTATCTGAACAGATACAAGCCATGCCACACGGCTTCCATATCACTTCCCCAGTATCAAATTTCCACAGATTAGAACCACTTCAATTTATTAACAATATGGTTTGGTGCTTTAGCCTATCTCATTTATGAGGTAACATTTGAATTTCATAATTTCCAGTTTTAATTTATTTGCAGGTGAAAGAATTCACTAAATAATCTGTGATGTTTTCCATGACGTCAGACTGCTGACAAAGCTTCTCTCTAGAAGTGAAATGCAACCCTCCAGTATCTCTAGTAAAGGTGAGTGAAAAATATATATCTGAAATATGGTGTCAGTTTTGATATTAAATTGTTCACTAAATTATGTGGCATGAACATGAAACAAAATATATTGTACAATCTTCTGCCAATTACTCTCAATATCCAATCCCTTCACATCCAGCCAATCAATTCGCCTCTACTATTGGGCATGACGTATGATTATGCTTTTGTATGATATGATTTGTGCTTTTATATGATTGTAAAATTGGGATTGTATTATTGCTTGTGTGATTTTGTACTTTGTATGCATGCGACTTTATGCTTTATATGCTTGTGGTATTTTTGAATGTTGCTAATGCTCCTGTAACTTGATTTTTGTGATATTGATTTTTACATGACCTATTACATTTATATGTTCAATGGCTAAATGGAGTGGCCGAAGCCGAGTGGGTTAAGTGCTGGTTTGCTAGCCCAAAGGTCCCGGGTTCGATCCCAGTTCTGACCGAAAGATTTTACCTCGGGCCGCTCCCGTGTTTCGGAGGACACATTAAGCTGTCGGTCCCGGCTGCCTAAAAACAGTCGTTAAGTCACGTCAGAGGCCCTGAACTTATTCAGGTGCGACCTGATAACTCTGATACCAGACCTGAGCCAACCAGGTCACACGATATTATTATTATTAATGGCTGAATAAAAAATTTGGATTTTGAGCCTTATCTAAATAAGCAATGAAGTTTGCAGTGATAGCTGGTTTGGCGCTAAAGGGAAAAATATTTTTTCAACACTGAGTATCTACTAGAGTCATTCAAATAGCTGAAATTATTACTGGAATGCATGTGGAGAGTGATAAAAATTTGTTACTCTGTTCATAAGTCATCATTACCATTTTTAAATTTTGATAACATTCTATTGTTTCAATAGAACATTTTTATTTTATTTTTTACTATTCTTCTTTATTTTGGCTTTTAGATTGTATGGGTAACAGTTAAAAATGCAACAAACGCTGCGATGGAGATGCCCATAAAGAAAGGGCTATCAAAGGCTAAGGAGAGAAAGGATAGAGAAACAAAGTAAGTTGATGCTCTAAATATGTAGTTGATGTTATAGTGATTTTGATCCACCTTGAAAGCTCAGACAAAATATTGAAATATTATAATCCCACTCTATAATAGCAAACTCACTCTGCTCTGGAATTCACTTAACTCGATCACTTGAACAATAGAGAAAGTTTTAAATGTGGGAAATGTAACTGTAAATATATGGCTTAAAAGTTATATCAGTAGACTATACTTTTCTGGTTCATTGCATCATGCTGATGAATAATTGTGTTTTCTGGATTTTAAATTTAAAATGGGGTTCGCCCTCGCAAGGTGTAGCAAAAGGGCACATTAGGCCAGACACCACATGGACGCTCAATTGTCTTTAAAGTGGTGCGTGCCTTATGAGTGGCGGCGATCGCTGTTTAACGGAATTTCAACACATCAGCATGGTCATCTGCGCACACAAGTAGTTTTGTGGAGAATTGTTCAAGTGCTTACATATGTTTGGTTCCGGGTACTTAGCTGTTTATCTATATATATAAAATTGAATGTCTGTATGTATGTATGTTCCCTATAGACTTGAAAACTACTTGACAGATCGGCATGAAACTTTGGGAATATGTTCTGTGAATATTGGGGATGGTTTCTGACCATAAATTTTAATAGGAGAGCTAATACTTATTATTAATTAATCCATTTTATAGACCTAACCTACTGAACTTGCCGGCCAAACAGCTTAAATGAACAGCTGATAGAAGTAAACAGTTTTTAATCATATGGCAGGCCCCTTAGCGGCGTTATTTACGCTGTCTTTGAACAGCAAAAGGCTTTGCACTTTGCATGTAGGCTACCGTTCAGTCAGAGCCTTGCAGTATGTAGGAAACATACAATTATGCCGGGTTGATGATATCTGTTAACCAATGCAGCTAGAAATTTGAAATGCAGCCTCAGCGGGAGGTGGCGAATAATAAAATCAAAACCTAGCTTCTACCCTTATAGTCGTAAGAGGTTTAAATTTTAAATGTTTCTTCATTCAGAGGTGGTGATTAAGAAAACAACGAAGCCTCTATGATCAGCTGGAAGAGCCCTAGGACTAACTTTTTTCCTTATTTGAAATGTAACCTCAGCGGGAGGTGGCGAATAATAAAATCAAGGAGAATTTTTATGAGAACGCAGCAACGCGTGTCGGGCCAGCTAGTATTGAATAAAATAGCTTTTTTGATTGTATTTATATAATATAAAAAATATCCATTTCCATGAATAATTGTTTTTAAATGTTTTTCAATTAGACTTGGATAATATCAGCTTAAAGTTATATTTATGTAAATACAATTAGACCTGGATAATATCAGCATAAAGTCATATTTATTAAACCTGTTCCAGAGGACTGCGCATGCAAAAAACACTGTTGTCAGTAAACATTTTCTAAACTCAAATTTCCCATGTTGATCTTTGATTCCTTAAAAACAATGACCAGCTGTTATTTGCATTTTGATAGTGACTTGACAATATATACTCATTAATTCAATATGAATTATTCATTCATATATAGTATAACAGAACTATTAATTTTATAATCGTTTTTTGTTTTTGTTTTTGTAATGTGATGGTAATGAGATTTCTGCAAAACGTAAATCATATTACATGCCAGCATTTATGACAACAATGCTTCATTGCAGTATCCGGATTCTGAGCAACTTGTTCAGAAGATTTTTTAGATCACTTTTATTAGCAACAGTGTTCTGTGCATGCGCATGTCTCTGGAACTGGCTTGGTAGATATTATTGTTTTCAAATTTGTATATGATTTCTATTAATTGAAACAGACCTTTGTTAACTCTGCACTATTATGATTGTTATTTACATATGTTTACAAATTTTAAAGTGTCAATGTTAATAGGCAGTTACATTATTGTTTTTCAATCTATTATTATTTTTCCAGAAAACAAATGGCCTGCGACCGAGGATATTTGGGGATGATGGGTGCAACAGAAGCGCCCATTACGGATGATGATCAATTATTTTTTATTAATATATATTTTTTATTCTAGAGGAAAAATAAATTTTAATTTTCTATAAATTTTATTAAATGAATAATTTTTCTGGAAGATTTGAAACAAATTATTGCAATAAATTATTTTTGTAAATCAAGACACAAAAGTTTCATTTATTCACTTGATTCGGTTTTCTACATAAAATGTTGTATAATTTCAGTAACATTATTATAAAGTTATAATCAACTTCACTAGATAAATCATTAATCTGTGGCTTGCACCTGTATATGTGCTGCATCTTTTGATTTCCTATCACCTTTATTAACACTATATATATTAAATAACTTCAAACTCTGATTAAAGTTCTTGAAACGTGTCCTATATCCCTTGGATATTCTAGAAGTGTATTGCTAGAATATCCTGATAGTGTGCTCACATGATTTTCTTAGGTCATCCTTGGGATATGATAGAATATACTTAAAGGGATATCACTAGTATATCCTGGAGGTGTGACCAGATGATATCCTCAGGACAACCTTGGCATATCCCAGGATATCCTAGAGAGATATCCCCAGAATATCCTAGAGTGATTTCCCCAGAATATCCTAGAGAGATATCTCCAGAATATCCTAGACAGATATACCCAGAATATCCTAGATAGATTTCCCCAGAATATCCTAGAGAGATATCCCCAGAATATCCTAGAGAGATATCCCCAGGATATCCTAGAGGGATATCCCCAGGATAGGGATATTGGCGGACATTCACATGTGCTAGGGACATCCTGAGGATATTCATATCCCACAACGGGATCTCCTCAGGATATTCCTGTCATCCCTATGGGACATTCTCAGGATATGCCAGGGATATTCTTGTGCTGTGTGGGAAAGGATCATTAAACATAACCTCAAAATAGCCTATTGTACGCACATGTACGATAATGGCGAATAAATATTCTTAATCAATCACAGCAGGGAAACTAAAAATACTTCTGAGATCAGCTGTTTTTCAAAATTCTCTAACTTATGATTGAAACTAAATAACCTTATTCCTGTGACTCAATTACATCAACTAAATTATTTACAATTTTCATATGAACATATTATGGACAGAAATATTATATTCTTCTTATTCTCGATTCAAATTAAGTTCACGTGATTGGTCAAAACGTGACATTAAAGACTTCTCTCACACTGAACCAGCTTTGGGTAACCGATGTCGTTTAACCGGCATAATTGTATTGCATCATGTGATTTCAAAAACCTTCTAGATGTAAAGCGCTCCATATGATACAATGATCGGCCTGGTAAACGACACCGGTTATCCGATTGGCGGTTATGTGTGGAACTATCCTATTCAAACTTGATTGAAATGAAGACATCGAAGAATGCTCCTTTTTGTTTAATATTGGGCTAAGTATTGGGCCGATCCTTGCGAAACTTGGATGGGACCACCGCTGAGCGATGCTCTTTCATTTAAAAAAAAATTCATCGAAATCGGTTCAATATTGTTCAAATAATTGATGTACAAACATAAAAAAAAAAACAGGTCGAATATAGTAACCTTGTTGTTTTTGGAAGTCGGTTAAAAAAGATTTCAGGTGATAAAGAACTGTTTGTAGAACCCACCTTCCATGGACAATCGAGGTCTATAATCTCAGTCCATGAGAATCTTGATAAATTTAACACACAATGGGAGGAGGCAGAGGGCAAAATTATGGAAGGTTTAGACAAATTCACAAAGTTAGGGAGTGGTTGGACTGTTGAAATATTCAAGCAGTTCAATTTCAACATTGTAAGATACAGACCAATAAGTGGTTCTGGCTCATACATTCCTACCCCAGATGAAATTATAAAGAAAAAGGCAGTTATAAATGTGAGAAATGAAGATGATCTCTGCTTTGTCTGGTCCATCCTCTCCTATTTCAACACCACTAATAAATATAAAGTATCTGCACTTAAAAAAATAAAAGATAAAATTAATATTGAAAATTTGTGCTTCCCACTTAAATTGCAAGATATACCCAAATTTGAGAACCAAAACACAACAATATCTGTTAATTTTATTGCATATGAAGAAGAGAAAGACATGTTCTATCCAATCTTTGCATCCCAACACAGAAAAAGAGAGCACACAATCACCCTATTGTTGTTATCTAACAAAGAACAAAAACACTACACTCTTGTCAAACATCTATCCAGACTACTATCACATCTAACAAAACATAATGGTGAAGAAGAAATTTGACCCACTGTTTCCAAAGATTTACTTATACAAATGCGAAACATAATTTAGAAAAACATATTGAATTATGCTCATCACATGATACACAATGCATTAAAATTCCACAACACACTGTTTTAAAGTTCACAAATTTCTCCTACACCCTACCTACTCCTTTCTCCATATACGCCGACTTTGAATGTTTAATTAAAGATGAAGAACATATACCATGTGGTTATGGATATGTAATAGTAAATGGAAGTGGATCAATTCATTATGGACCAAGGATAGTTAGAGCAACCAACCTGTCTGAATCATCAAATTTAATAGAAAAGTTTCTGGATGAATTAGATGAACATGGAAATGAATTGAAAAAGCAATTGAAAGTACAAGTGCCAATGCAGATAACAGTAGAAGAAGAAAACAAATTTAAAATGGTAGATGTGTGTTGCCTGTGTAATAAGAACCTATTGTTTGATCGTGTATGACACCATTCACATTCAACTGGAAAGTTTATTGGAGCTGCTCATCAATCGTGTAATTTTAATGCAAAGCAAGTAGAATTCATTCCCATAATATTCCACAATTTCACCAGTTACGATTCCCACTTCATTGTTCAATCACTCAATAAATATAAAAAGAGAATAAGTTGCTTAGCTAGGACAAGTGAAAAAATAATTTCAATAACACTAAATAACACTCTACGATTTATCGATTCACTACAATTTCTGAATTCATCTCTTTCATAATTGGCAGAAAACATGTTATCAAATGCTTTCCAACTGATTTCAGCACATTTTCCAAATAATACAAATTTACTGTTGAAAAAACAAATCTACCCATACGAATATATGGATTGTTTTGAGAAATTCGAAGAAACACAATTACCTTCCCGGGAAACGTTCTACAACAAACTAACCGATTCAGATGTAAGTGAGAATGACTATCCAAATGCTATTGGAATGCATTCAACTTGAAAAATCTTGGCCAATTTCATGATCTCTACCTAACCACCGATATACTCTTACTTGCCGACATATTTCAATCTTTCAGATCAACATTCCAGAAAACCTACAGTCTTGATCCATCCCACTTTTATTCCCTACCACACTATTTGTGGAATGCAATGTTGAAAATGACTGGTATTGAACTTGAACTTTTGAGTGATTCAGACATGCACCTGTTTGTAGAGTCTGGCATTTGCGGAGGTTTAAGTGTAATCCCCAAACAATATGCAAAAGCCAACAACCAATATTTATCTACATATGACAAAAATTCCAAAAACACATTTATAATATACTTAGATGCAAACAATTTATATGGTACAAGCATGAGTGAATCACTACCACACTCTGGATTCAAGTGGTTATCTAATGAGCAAATTCAAAATCTCAATGTTACAAAAATTTCAGATGAATTACATGTTGGCTACTTTCTAGAAGTCGATCTTGAATATCCAGAGAGTCTACATGATATGCACAACCATTATCCCCTGGCACCAGTAAAAGCCACACCACCATCAGGAGGATATGAGAAATTGATTACAACCTTTGAAAACTGTAAAAATTACATTCTACACTATAAAAATTTGAAACTTTACATGAGATTAGGTATGAAATTGACAAAAATACACAGAGTAATGCAATTCAATCAATCAGCCTGGTTAGAGCAATTTATATCATTAAATACTGAGTTGAGAAAGAATTCAAATAATGATTTTGATAGAGATCTATATAAGCTATGTTCTAACACAATTTATGGAAAAACGTTGGAAAATGTAAGGAAACACAATGATTTCAGGATTATAACTGATGAAAAACAACTTGATAGAGTGATTGCATACCCAAGAGTGAAAAACTGGTACAGGTTCAACACTGACATTGTTGGTGTGTGTCTGAATAAGCTTGAGGTTCATCTAAATCATCCCATTTATGTGGGTATGGCAATACTTGAGTCAAGTAAAGCAATAATGTACAAATTCCATTATGATGAAATTCTAAAAAAGTATCCCAATGTTGAATTGCTAATGTCCGATACAGATAGTTTTATGTATCTGATTCAAACACACGATATTTATAAAGACATTGAAAGAAATTTGGATTTATTTGACACATCTAATTATCCAAAAGACCACCAATGTTACAGCACAAAACATAAAAAACAACAAGGTAAATTTAAGGATGAGTGTGGTGGAAAAATAATTTCTGAGTTTGTTGGGCTACACGCCAAAATGTATGCGATTCGCATAGGTGATTTAGAGAAGAAGATTGCAAAGGGAATTCCCAAGAGTGCAAATAGAAATCAATTGAGATTTGAAAATTATAAAGAGTGTCTGTTTGATGTAAAACACAAAAATGTAAAATCATCAGCAATTGTAAGTATACTACACCATGTCTATACTGTTGAACATGAAAAACTAGCTCTTCAACCTCATGACAATAAACGTTTCATACTACCAAACCAAATTGATACTCTAGCTTGGGGCCACAAAGATATTCCAATAAGAAAACGTAAAATCTGTGAGCAGCAACCATCACATGGAAAAGTACAAAAACTTTAAAACCTGAAAAACTTTCAAACCCAAAAACTTAAAAATAAAAAAAAATTTTTTTTTTTGCTTAGATAGGTATAGGTACCTGTGTAGGTGTGTAAATGTAGGTACCTGCATAGGTGTGTAGGAGAGTAAATGTAGGTACCTATACCTGGATTAATGTATGTAGGTGTAGAAACCTAAACCTATGTAGGTGTGTAAATGTGTGAATGTAGGTAAAAAAAAATTATATTTTTTAAATTACTCTAATTATACATTTTATTCATACTTTATTTATTTTTTTTAAATTACTATACTACTTTATTGTTTTGTTTTGTTAATATTATGTTTACATTACTTTTCTAACAATTCCACTCAATGGTGTATATTCATAGATATTTTCGTATATAATGAGACAGTATGCAGATGTATTTTCTGGGATATTTGCAGTTGTGTCAAATGAAAGTTTCACATCTAATGCACCTGATTTCAAAAGTTCACTTTGATGAGAACAGTCTATCACAATTAGTGGTGTTTTTTCAAATTTATCAAATGCTATTGCTGTTCCCGAGTTACTTTGTTTGTAGTAGGCGTGTTGAAAGGCGGCAAAGATCTGATACAATGTATGTTTATTACCCATAATATTATCATAGGGAAAGTATTGTGCATTCAAATACAAGCGCACATTATTCAAATTACAAAAATCAAATTGAGATATATCATTATGAAGGCTATTCTTTCTATTAGTTTGCAGTCCTAGTACAACAAATCTTGGTTTATCCATTTGTGATGCAGTCTTAACAGTCCTCTGATGACTTGTGCTTTCCGGTAGGGTAGGATACTCCTGTAATTGCCAAGATCTGAATGCAAGGCTAATTGGTTTATCATTGTGAGATAATTTCAGTAGATTAAGACAAATTGTGTCTGCAACATGTATGTAGGGTACTTTCCATTGTATTTTTGTTAGATTAATTTCGATTTTAGTACCAACAGTGGTTTGAATTGCATTTAAATCAGATGAAGATCAAAGCAGAACCAATTCTTATTTTACGTTCAAAATAATTTTTCTATAATCTTCCATGAAACCTAACCACATTTCCAGTGGTATACAAAAGCTAAATTTCTTTTTATTTGTCCATCCATCACGATTCCATCCCGCATTCTCCCATATACATTTATTTTGTGGAGTTTTGCACAAGAGGTTTTTCATTGTTGTTGTCATACCGACGTTACGTGTGCGGTCAACTTCGACTCCACCCACCTCATATCTAATCTCATCGAATAAATAGGCTATTCCATTGTTCACTAATACAAAGTCAAATTCAGTATTGTCTGCTTTTTGTACTTTAATATTACCCTCTATTAGAGGAAAGCTTTTAGATGGTAGAGTGTAGACATCCTGTTGATTTACATTGATACAAATTTCATAATTATTTTTGTATGTTTGTGATGCATATGGTGTATGGGTGTGATACTCGAATTGGGTTATACTCTCATCAAATTGTACTTTCTCACCAACATTGAATATTGAATCAATTTGCATACTGTGAGGAATTTGGTGATTCATTGTTTATATTTTTATTATATACAAAAAAACCTAACCTTCGTAGTAGTTGTCTATTTTTAGGTGTAAGTAATTTCCTATCTGTTGCACCAGATTGTTGTGATTGATAATTTTTTGTAAATATTAGCATATTTTTTATATTATGAAATTACTGGTTTTTTCTTACATGTAAGCATACTGTTAATGTTTCTCCACGAAAGTTTACCACATTCCCGTCCTGATCAATTATATTTATACAAATTTGATTTATTATGTTTGTATTGATTGGCATGTACACCACAGTTGTGGGTGATTCAATTATTTTATAGCTGGGTGGTACAATTGTGTAAAACTCATGAATTGTGTGACCTTCACTGCCATTATTGTACGAACCCTGTGCAATATTGCATTCTACATGTATACTATTCACACACATTATATGAACAGGTTTTGTTGATATATGCCATTTATTTGCTAGTAATTTTTCATGTTGAAATCCAAGTATTGGACCAATGCTGTCCTTCATAGTTAGATCAATATCTTTATCTGCATACAGCTCACACTGTAGTGTATTGTTGTTGGCTTTGATTCTGAGTTGACTGCTTGTCAGTTTAAGATGATTTTGAATATAATTTAAAATATCCTCCAATTCATATGATCCTTCTGGTATTTCAACCACACGCCCATCATACACACACTTATTGTTTACATTTGTTTCAATATTTGGAATTGTATTGTATGTGTACATGTTTACTAGACCCATTTCATAGTCAAAGCTATCCAATTCAACTGGTGGGAAGATTTCACTAACCAATGAGTTTTTGTTTGCTGTTAGTGTAAACATAATCAATATATTTTTTATACAGCCACAATAGACACAGATGTCCGCATGAGTGCTCCATTTGCTGATATTTCTTGTAGTTGTATCGAACTCTTACACCTTGCATATATTTCATAAATTCAAGTGGTGGTTTGACCAAAACTGTCAAAATAGTCACATAGATTAGCGTTTTTGAGTGCTAATGAGTGCCCTCACCAATTTCATTGTCCAGATTGATTATACCCAGTTCTAGGTGTTTGAGTGGTGTGTTTGGTCGTTTATCTCTCATATAAACTCCACGTAATGGTAAGTCGAGTTGTTTTGCATATTTTACTATATCTACATTTGATAATGGGGATTTTTTGTTAAAATGGCTTTCAATGCACTCTCAACCTTCTTCTTCTTCTTCTTCTTCTTTATACCACAACCTTTGTATGGTTTCAAATAGACACCTTTGCCATGTTTCTTTCCTCCTCCACCAAATTTCACTTTTGCATTCATAAGATTTGTAACTAGATAGGCTGCTGCTTGTTCAGCAAGACTAGCATCGGGTGCTTTTACTCTTTCCCATGCAAGTGCTGCAAGTTTCCTATCAGCTTCTGTTTGATTTTGTGTTGGGTCACTATAGGCTATATCATGCTCTTGACATGCTTCATCTAATCTATTTATTCCTTTATCTCCTCTTGCTAATCGTTTTTTCAAGTTTGTCCCTCCACCACAGAATTCATAGCCAGGAATATGAAGTTCTATGGGCAGTAAATCAATTGCTTTATTAATTGCGGAACCCAATATACCAGATCCCAACTTCTTTTTCATCGACCTCTTCTTTTTTGTTGACTTCTTCTCTATTGGAATATTATAGTTTTTTCTATTCATTTTAAATAGATAATTTTTCTCATACCATCTTTTAAATGAAGAATTATAGATGGAGAGACCCTTTACAGCCTCTCTATAGTTGGTAAGTAATTGTGGATCTGTCATGTGTTTCCACTGTTGTCTAATATCAATGTTAGGTGAGTAGAAATCTTTAACTTTATCTATTTGTTGTGCAACAGTAATGGTGTTTTGGAACAAGTTTATCATCTCTTCTCTCTCCAAGTCCAGTGTCTCTTTTCTACTCACATGTTGACCAAATTTATCAATAGTCATGCTTGTTTTTATTATAATTCATGTTTGTAGATAAATTTACTCTCAAACCATGCTCTAAAAAACCATGGATTTTCAGTTTCCTCTGAATATTTTCTATACTGATCAAATAGGTTTGGATCTGTCATTGCTCGCCACTGATCAATGTTGTTGAGATCAACTCTTGGAAGATGGTGTGCTGCAAGTGGTATCAATTGTAGGATATCAATTAAATTCTGCACCAATTGTTTCAATTCTTAATTGATATTTGCCTTTCTACTTGCATACAAATGTCGTCCAAATTTATCAATAGTCATTTTTATAATACTAAATTACCACCTATAATGATACCGATTTCACATAATTCTTCAATTATTGATGCAATTTCTGAATCATGACTGGTGTGTCTGGCAAGTTTTGAATTAATCAACAATTCCAATCTTTCACACAATTCATTTGGATTATCCCAATAGGTGTAGACATTGCTGTTAGGTGAGGTTTCAATTTGCATATCATGACCACTACCCAGCTCCTTTAACATGTTTAGGGGAAATAAATCTTTAATTATGCGAGTGTATTTAAAACTGGTATTTCTTTTCACACGTCCCAATGCATCAAGATGAACTCCAGTTAGTTCAAGTATATGTTTGTAGTCGACAAGATCACCTTTCCTATAGATAAATGTATCTGGAATTGGTTTGAATAGCAGCTCTAGTAGACCCTGTGTAAGCGGGAATGATTTATTACCATCAATAATTATTTTTTATCATCAAACTTGATAACTTTGTTTCCAATTAGCCATTCATTGATGGTGGGATTGAAGTGAACTCCATACAGATTTTGACCTTTTGTTGTTCTCATAAAATTATCAATGTATGTACCTATATGTTTTCTAGATGCAACTTTCCGACTAGACTCTCTACTGTCTCTTCTACTACTTTCATCTAAATTACTGGGAACACTGGAGGTGTCTAAATTACTGGGAACATTGGAGGTGTCTAAATTGGAAGAGTCTAAAAAACTGGGAACATTGGAAGAGTCCAAATTCGAAATGTCTGTTGTATCTAAATTAGAGGCATCTAAATTAGTAGAGTCTAGAATAGGGTAGTCTTCTTCCTCCTCTTCCACCTCCTCCTCCTCCTCCTCCTCCTCCTCCTCCTCCTCCTCCTCCTCCTCCTCCTCCTCCTCCTCCTCCTCCTCCTCCTCCTTCATTTCCTGTTTAACATCAAATAATTGTTGTTGTTGTTTAAATTGATTCAATGATTCGGTAATGGGTTTATATTGTTTCTGTAAATTTTCTTCTCCACTAATTGCATCATATGATAATTCTCTATGTTTTTGATGTATACAGTCACACAACTGTTTTATATTATTTTTGATGGTCATCAATTCTTTTAGATCCTTTTTCAGTATCATTTTTATAATAGGATAAATTATCAAACCCAACCCTGTACCTTCTGTTATCCAGTGCACAATCTTTGTTTATGACTAGAAAATTATTATTATACCATGCTTGAGCACACATTCTACTGAATTCATCCCTACTCAAATCTGGATATACATGATCATGATATATGTGTTGTAGATTACGATTATCCTGTTTGAATATAACAATCAAATTACTGTTTTCTCTAATCAGTTGTTTAGGAGGGTCGATAGAATTTGCTAAGTCGGAATTGGCTGAGTCTATGTTAATACTGCCATAAGAGTCGAAACTGCATCGAGCGGAACTCACTAAGTCTGAATTGACTGTTTCTGCAAAACCGGAATCCGCTGATTCAGAATTCACTGTATCGCGCGCTTTTCTATCAGCAGTGCCAGATAAAGCCAGTTGTTGTGGGACCGTATCATATTTTGATACTGTATCAAAATTGCATATCATCATTGCGAGTAGCGGTTGCAGAAATGTTGGGATTAATATACTCTACTACTGCAAAAGTCACTGACTGATTGATATTAAAGATTTTGATGATGCAGGTTCATTTTCGGGGGGTTTTCTATCAGAAACTGTTTTTGAGTGAAATTCGACTGGGGAATAATTCCAACATTGTTGAAAAGGGGCCCCTACTTTTTTAGGGGGGGCTCAATTTACCCTCGATTTTTGGGGTGTTTTATTTTGATTTTGGTGATTTTAAATGAAATTTAACTTGATTTTAGTGGGGGTTTGACCCGAGAAAAAATTTCGAAAAACTTGATGGGGGGTGTTTTAGAGGGGGGTCAAAAAAGTAAGAATTTCAAATATTGAGACATTTTAAAATTTATTTTTTTAAATTTGTTGTGCTTGTTAAGCTGAACACATGGTAGTGAGAAATTCTTTTGGTCAGGCTGTTTAGGGGTGGGGGTTGGGGGAAATTTGCTGAAATTCTTTTTCAACAAAGTTGTTTTGGGGAAAAATAATGGTTTTCATGGTTGATAATTGGAGGGAACTAAATTTTGTGAAGGATAAAATTGATTGGTGCTACAAATTTTGATTAAGGGGGTTGGCAGGGGAGGATGAATAATAGGGGTAGATCTAAATATCAAGATATTTGAGAAATTCTTTTTTCCATTAAATAGAGCACCTCTGTAGGTGCCCCGATTTGAAAAATTTCGAAAAAATCATCCTTCTTGGAGTAGGGGGCGAAAAACGTCATTTCACTGATTTTAGGGGGGGCAAATGCAGGAAATTGGATTTTGAACTTTTTTGTTGATTGATACTATTGCAATTTTATTGGTGGAGGTTGATTGTAGAATAAGGCTCATGCTGAAAATCTATGAGAAAAGGTTTTTAATTATAAGGGGTAGTTTGTATAGGGGTAGAAAAAATTTGAAATTTTCGAATATTTGTTTTCTGTAGATTTGAACGATGGGGATTGATAAAGCAATAAGAATCAAGAGAAAAATATTCGTGAATATTTTTTGAAATAATCATCCCCTTCAGAGTTGGGGTGCCCAAATAAAGGCATATTGGAAAAATAAAAAATTTGAAAATTTTTTACTTTTTTGTTTGTGAGAAATTTGAACTTTTCCTGATAGTATGCTGTTATTGAAACTAAGTTTAGAACAGTAAACCAAAGAAATTCCTAATTTTTTCATGAGGGTGATTTTTGCAAAATGTTTTAAATTTTGGTATTTTCAAATATTGGATTTTTGAAACTTTCATTTATGAGAGTTGATTAACAATGAAAAAATAACTCAAAAGTGTTCGTAATGATTTTTTGAATAAATCATCCCCTTCAGAGTGAGGGTTGCCCAAACTGAGGCATCTTGGAAAATGGAATTTGGAAATTTTTGACTTTTTTGTTTATTAATAATTGAGATTTTTTCTGATTGCAAGCCAATATTAGAACAAAGTTTAGAACAGGAAACCAAAGAAAATCCAAATTATTTGATAAGGGTGGTTTTTGCAAAATGTTTTGAATTTTGGTATTTTCAAATATTAAATTTTTGAAAATTTTATCTATGGGTTTTACAATAAAAAAAAAGTCAAAAGTGTTCTCGAGAATTTTTTGAAAAAATCATCCCCTTCAGAGTATAATAATAATAATAATAATAATAATAATATCGTGTGACCTGGCTGGCTCAGGTCTGGTGTCAGAGTTATCAGGTCACACCTGAATAAGTTCAGGGCCTCTGACGTGACTTAACGACTGTCTTTTAGTCAGCCGGGACCAACAGCTTAACATGTCCTCCAAAACACGGGAGTGGCCCGAGGTAAAAAACTTTCGGTCAGAACTGGGATCAAACCCGGGACCTTTGGGCTAGCAAACCAGCACTTAACCCACTCGGCTACGGCCACTCCCTTCAGAGTGAGGGATACCTAATTTGAGGCATCTTGAAAAATTGGAATTTTGAAAAAGAAATATTTTTCATTTTCTCTAATTGGTTGCTCATATCAAACTCAATGAAGAACAAAATACCATTGAAATTCAGATTTATTTGATAAATAAATGACAGTTATACAGTTGTATGTAACTAGCAGGTTCGCTATGGGGAACATAACGGGAAAGGTTCTTTTTAGATAAAGATAGATTTTTTCAGTAGTGGACTGATCATCTTACTTGCTTCTTACAAATAAAAACAATATACTGTACATGCATATATTTTAATTTGTATGAAAATAGGCTCTCTCTCTCACCCTCTCCCACACTCCCCCCTCACTCCTCGCTCTCTCACACTCTCCCTCTCACACACATACTATCTCTCTCACTCTTTCTCTCTCTCTCTCTCTCTCTCTCTCTCTCTCTCTCTCTCTCTCTCTCTCTCTCTCTCTCTCACACACACTTTCTCGTAGCGAAGCACGGGTACCTAAACGGTCTTGCCCGGTGTTTGATATGCTACTATACAGTATTCTACACAAAAAATGAAACATCAACATGTAAATGAGAACTCACAAATTAGGGTATGAAACACAACTCAAATTAAACGTCACCTCAAGGATGTTTTTAAGGCTTCAGAAGATATTTTATATTTTATTACCATTGGGAGAAGATTCTATGCAGAAGGACATTACTATGGAGAAGGATTTTCTATGTATCGGGATTTGCAAAGTATGGTCCCCTCCTCTTATAACTCTACCATGTAACATTTCTCATTTAAGTTAAAGATTCAGCTTTTAGATAATATGTTGGTGTGTTGAATTTTAGAGAGAGTCTTAATTTTAAGACTTTCTTCAGTTGGTATATTTGTAAAGAGATTAGTTACATCAAAAGAAACAAGTTTATAAGATGAATGAACAGGAATATTTTTGATTTTATTGACTAACTCCAATGAATTTCTGATTCCAAATTTGGGTTGGAATCCCGTTAACGATCTGAAGCTACTGTTGAGTTTGTGGGCCAATTTCGAACATGGAGAATTAATAAATGACACTACTGGTCTTATTGGAATATTATTCTTGTGAAGTTTGGGCTGACTAAATAATCTGGGTGGGTATGGGTTCATAACTGTTGAATATTTGATTTCCTGTTTATCAATTAACTTTGTGATACCTGCCAGCTTACTTTTAACTAATTTATTAATGTTGTTGGTTGGATTGAAGTTAATCTCAATGAAATTATTATCTGAAATGTGATCCACCAATGAGAAGACATCAAAATCAAAACAGAAGCGTAAAGAAAACAGCTGGCAAGCGTAAAGTACTTTTCGCCACACTAGGACGTAATGAGCTGTTTTTCGTGTGTCATATGGAGGCCGAAAGTGTTCGGTTTCCGATGAGGTCTGTAAACATTTACCGCCCTAGGGCGGAAAAGAAAATGACCTTGAATGACAGCTGATCGTGTCTGGATACAGCAGTCATGATTGTAAAAATGAATCCTTCCAACTTTTATGTAAAACAAAAAGATTTAAACCATCAATAAACGTTTATTTTTTATAATATAATATGTACATAGTATTTAAAATGTCAAAAATGATCACTTTTTATAACTTAATATGTATTATTTCATAGTTTTGATATCAAACAATCGAACCTTTTTATTCAACCTACAGAGCTCTGGGTGAGAATTTTGTCAACTACTACAACTGTTGGTAACCTCTCACCAAAAGGTTAGTTGGTTAGGTTTTTTGTTTTTAGAAATTTTGTCAACTACTGTAACTCTTGGTAAAGATCAAGGTTAATAGATAAATTAATCTATCTATTAACCTTGGGTAAAGATTACTGTTGGCATAGAAAGTTTAGTTGGTTAGGCTTTTGGTTGTTTTAATCAGGTTTCAAATCAAGAACAGGAATAACAACAAAAAACCTAACCAAGTAACCTTTTGGCACAGATTACAGAACAACGAGATTGATCACGTCGCTTGCGGATTTCCTAGTTAATGATTTAATTCAGAGATAGCGCCCCGCGTTAATGATTTCAACACAGGGAGCAGCACTGTTGCAGTGCGGGAATACTTGAATTATCGGTACTCTACGGATAGAAAACTCGTCCACGGGGATCAGCACATGTTGAAATGCGGGAATATTTGAATTATCACTACTTCATCTAAAAGTTCTTCAAAGTAATTAAGTAATTAAATTAGCAACTCTGGAATTACTCACTCACATATTGATATTGAAGATTCAATGATGGGGGTTTGATTGTAGGTGAGTGGTTTATTCTCGGTTGGGCTCAAAACCATAGGGAGGAATCTGACATTTCCAAAACATGCCACAAGTTACTGGGTAAAGGGGGGGTTGAAAATTTGATAAATGTATTTTTTGAAAATAGTTTTAAATCAGAATTGGGTGATTGTTTATAAGTTGTTGTGAAACGTTTTTGGAAAATTTGGTTTTTGGGGGGTTCAGGTCGGGGTAAAAATTTTGGAAAAAGCTGGACATTGATATTTTTGAAAAAAAAAAAAATTTCTATAGTGATTTTTGAGTTAAATGAAATGATATGTGTGCGATTTGGAAAAATATACCATTTAGGGGGATGGAAGTGGTTTAAAACTGGAAATTTGTACAAATTTGTTAATTTATTTTAATGAGAAGCTTCTTGATTTTTCATTTTTAAGCACAAGGCAATCTATTGGGATGTGTGTGGCACAAATGGATTCTTTAAAAAAAATGAGGGTGTTGAAATTGTGGACTTCTTAAATATTAATATGTTTGAAAATTCGTTTCTTGTATCATATATAATGAAAAAATCTGTATTAAATGCGATGTGGAATAATTTTTAAAAGTCACCCCTAAGGCATTAGAAAGTCAGCAGAATATGCATTTGTGAAATAATCCCCTAGAAAAAGAGGGTCGCTTGAAATGGAACATGTTAAAAAAATGAAATTTTGGAAATTTTCATTTTTTTTTGTTAAATGATTTTTCAAGGATTTCGTAATTGGAGGTTAAAGGTAAGTTGAGGACATTACGAATAATGCTATGCCACCCCTTTATTTGAATGCAAGGGCTATTATTGTAGGGGTGCAAAATTTAGGGAAAAATTGAAAGTTGGGATTTTTGGGGGAAATTTGTTTGAGCCTTTTAAAACTTCAAAGAGCATATTCAATGTTGTTTGAATAAACAACCCCTTTCTGAGATATAGGCATAACTTTGAACAATTGAGCAAAAGTCGTATTCAATTCTTGTTGAAAAAATCACCCCATTTTGAGTTGAAGTACAGAATAAAAAAAAGAAGCAGAAATCTTAAGCTGGCAGCGCTTGATTAGTTATTTTCAGCAGTAAGTTAGTTATATTTAACTAATATATAATATTTATATTAGTTATATTTAACTGCATCACTAAAACGCATCTAGGGAAACAGACTTTAATTATTCTGACAGTTAATAAGATAATTCCAGGGTCTAATAATTACTTATTAGATGAATAAATTATACTGTATTATATTTATAATATTCTCATAAATATATTCGATTGTATGAAATTATCTAAAACTCATACCTCTTGACTTCGAGACCAATTTCGCTATTTTATCTTTTAGTGTCCATCTTTAAATTAACCTAAAAAGGACAGTCATGCAATATTATAAAATGGGGTGAACTTTCAAATAACTAAACAAACAGGCTATAAGTAAAGGATGATAAATAAACAGGTAATTTAAGTACAGTAAACATGTTTTTATTTGTGCAACAATAAATATAATATACATAGGATAAATATACAGGGAAATGCATAAAAAATATCGTAAATACACTGCTATAACGCATCATTCGCAGGATGTAGAAGAGGAGTACGGAGACATTCCTGCATGGATATCCACTATCCCCAAGTAGGTAGCAGCTGCTGCCCCAATACAACCCACCTTCCAAGTCAGCACATATGGATCTAATTAATTTGGTGCTGTGAACAGAACCCCTCCATCTGGCAGTGATTTCCGTGAAAAGCAAATAAAAATTGGGCATTGCAGATTGCTTGCACATTAATAGATAAATATCATTTCCTATTTCTACACAGCTCTGCATCTTGGCCACCAGGGGCCTGTTGCATGAATGGGCTAGTAAAACTAGTCTATTTTACAGGTGTGAATTTTTCAACTTACCAATGTAGCATTTTCTGTTGCATCAAGAAACAGATGTAGCTCATGTTTTTATTTTTTTTACAGTAGTTTTATAACAGTAGAATATTGCTAATTACCAGTCAGCTGTTTAACATTTAGATTAGGGAGGCCATTTTTAAAGAATTTTGTGCAGCCCAAATGTAATCCAACCTATAAAAACTATCTATAGTCTATGCAAACCTTGCAGTACAGAGTCTTATGACAATGCTAATCCATATGGGAATATAAGCGCACTGTTGCCATTTTCTTAATGTTGTATGAGAATGTAACAGCTTGCTTGGCTACTTAGCAACTTGACAGCACTGTACCCCATAAGGCTAATACTGCCAACTAAAGCTGGTAATACGACTTGACTCAATGACGCGGCCTTCTCCTGTCTGACAGACAGACAGACAGAAAGTGAGATAAGACTATTTTTGGCTTATTTAATGTATAAAATGTAAAAATAACCAAAAAATATATAATTCTGATAAATGTACAGACAAAACTCTAATTTTATTTATATAGATAGATAGGTCCAGGAACATTGACAAACATTCATTGGCGTTTATGGGAGCCGCATTTCTTAACAGTGCACTAGAAACTATATATGGCGTCTGATTGGTCTATTCAAATCCATAGACCAGCTCCTATTGATTCTTAAAAATAAGATGTTCAACTATTTTTTCGTGTGGCATGCAAATAGCACAAAAAGTGACCTTGTCAACCTAAATGTTGATCAGCTGACCTGTAATTTGAAAAAAATTTCTGAAATAAAACTTCTAGTAATACTAGTGACAGATGTTTCTTGATGCAACACAAAATGCTAGCAATAGTAATAATAGACCACCTTTATTAGTCGATTCATGAAAACGGCCCCAGTTTTACTAGTCGATTCACGCAGTCAACATGAAAAGTAATATAATTCTAGGTTAAAATGTTGCAGTAATCGATATTATCAGATCAAAATGGTGCAATGACGGATTTATAAATAATATATTATACAAATTAATTATTATTTTGCAATTAATTTATCTAAAAATGCAATAGTGTTTGGTCAAAGCCACTAGTAATACTAGTTCACTGAATGATGTGTTCATGCAACAGAATTTCATAAATTTCCAGCTGATTACTGGTATTACAAGCTTGTATTTGCTCATGCAATAGGCCCCACTGGAGACTGTATTTTTATGTGAGTGCAGCTATGCACCCAATTACATTGGGAAACCGATGAATTTTGAAAATATATATTTGTCTGCAAAATGTCCTGATTTGCCGGCATATGAAAAAGATTAACGCACAATGAGCCAAATATAACGCTCAAAGCTCAAATATAGTCTGAATGGCTGCTGTACCTAATTAAATCGAGATCCATTTTTTTAACTAAAACAAACACTACCTGGCTCACAAATCATAACAAAACTTCAAACACTAATTTATAAAACATTATCAGCTGTTCATTTAAGGATTCGAAAAATATTTATAGGCAGGATTTTGGCACTATAGTTTATTGAGAGAGTTATCAATTCGATAAGTTTATTTTTTTTTTTTTTTGTAGATTACGTCTTGGAGACTCCAGTTAAGGAGTATAAGACAAGTCAGATCAACAATATTATACACTAGATACCATAATTACTTCAATTAGTTGAGGTGAGGCTTAATTTTGATGTGAAAGGAACTCTTGTACACTATAAAAAGCTTTATCAACTAAATATTTCTACAATTGTTTTTTAAATATTTCTATATTTTCAAGACTCTTCAAAAACTGCGGTAGCTTGTTGTAGAATTTCCTACCAATATAACAAGGTTTTTGTTCGAATAAGCTACTATTGTGACTCACCAAGTGATAATCTCCTCGGCTTCTTGTATTATAATCATGTACATCAAGATTTTGGTTAATATCATTCGTTTTTACATATAAAGTAGCTTCATACACATATAAGCAGGGTACAGTTAGGAGACCAAGTCTCTTGAACAACGGCCTACATGAATCTAATCTATTTACTCTTTCTATACACTTAACCGCTTTCTTTTGGATCTTAAACACCCTATCAAGATTTTGTTTTGATGAATTACCCCATACTAAGATAGCATACCTAATATGTGACAGTAAGAGCCCATGGTAAGCTGTAAAAAGTAACTTTTTGTCATTCAATCCAGCGAGCTGTCGCAGGACAAATACCCCAGATGAAATTTTACTACATATTTTCTCAATGTATGGAGTCCAGGTCAATCGTCTATCCAATGTAACTCCTAGAAATGCAATTTTTTCTTCCTGGTCTAATTGATTATCGTTTACAAACACGTTTATAGCCCTATATTCATTTAAATTATGTTTGTTTTTGAATTGAAGGTATTGGCATTTTTTACTATTTATAGTTAATTTCAACTGGTTTAAAAATTGGACAATGGACTGCACACCTATATGGGCACTTATTTCTAAATTATCTAGAATGGAATTGCTGAAAATGAGTGATGTATCATCAGCAAATAAGAGGGCTCTACCACTAATTAATTCTTTAGGTAAACGGTTGACATATAACAAAAAAAGCAATGGACCTAGTATTGACCCCTGAGGCACTCCAGCTTGCACCTCTAATTTATTAGATTTATTCTTTACTATACTATTACCAACTACTGTAGTTAGTTCTACACATTGTTTTCTCCCAATAAGATATGATTCAAACCATTTCAGTTCAACCCCATTTACACCTACATTTTGCAGTATTTCCAATAAAGTTCTATGATTAACACAATCAAATGCCTTTGACAGATCTAAGAAGATTGCAGTAGCTTTATCACCTGAATCTATTATATCTATTAGTTTTTCAACTAGAGAAACTATGGCTGTTTTTGTTGATCTCCCTTTCTGGAAGCCATGCTGTTCATCACAGATAAAGTTAGCTTCTTGAAGGTGCAGAAGTAACCTATTTAGAACTACTCTTTCAAAAATTTTACTTATTACATTTAAAATACTAATGGGCCTATAGTTTTCTACCTTTTCTCTATCACCACTTTTGAAGATTGGCAAGATCTTCCCCTCTTTTAAGTTATCTGGAAAAACACCTTGTTCTAATGAATGATTGATCAGATGAATCAAAGGGTCTAACAATTGATCTTTACATTCTTTCAGAATTTTACTGGATACCCCATCCATTCCTACAGTTTTTTTTATTATTTAAACTATCAATGATATTTGACAACTCGTCTTGGCATACTGGGTGGAATTTTAATTCGTTCTGAATCCCCTCAGTATTCCTCATGTTTGCATCACTAATACCTGTATTAAGAGATTTTTGAAGATCCTTAGCAACCAGTTGATAATATCTGTTAAAGAAATTACAAATGTCTACACTATCATCAATATATTTGTTATTTTCGTTAATTATTCTGGGGACACTAGTATAAGCATCTACATGAGCTACTTGCCTATTTTTGTTTATTACATCCCACACTGCTGTGTTAAAGTACACACTATTATTCAAAATTTCAGCTGTTTTCTTACATTTCGCTCTTTTCACTTCTCTTGTATAATTTTTCTTTACAGCTTTGTAATTATCTTCACTTAACATATTTCTAGATAGTTTGAATTCATCATATGCATCTTTAACCCTATTTCTTTCTGCAAGGATATCATCAGTTATCCACTCTTCAATCTTGTCTAATTTGTTCTTTACAGGGACTTTTTTAACTGGACAACTCATTGACTGTTCAAGAAATGCAATTATAATGTTTATGGATTCAATAGAGTTATCGAACTGATAGAATATTTATTGAACAACTGAGAAACCGGGCATAAGATTGTGGAATTAATAAACATTTATTTGAATATCTAAAAAAATTCTTATAACTTTTCAATGATTTGTAAGATTCTTCTTCGTCAGGTTTTGATATATAGCCGGCTTTATAGGCTTGTGAATAAGGCTGGCTCCTGGAGCTGCCAAGTTATTACATTATAAGATTATTATTGATTAACTCTCAAATAACTCACAAAAACATTAGATAGAAATAATCATAATAATATAAGATAATAAAGAGATTTCATAAACCTACGCCAACCCTTCGCTATCACCCAGTGGTGGAACCAGGATCTTTCCATTGGAGGGGGGGGGGGGGGGTTTTGAAACGCCTGGGAATATGGAATACCCTACAAGCAAGAATTTAAAAAAAACATTTGTGTAAAATCAGTGGCGGATAAAGTATTTTCCAAGGGGGAAAATATTATAGATCATATAACTATGGGAAGTGATACGTCCAAACGGTTAGCGCAGCTATCTGTAACTCAGATAAGATAAGTCACAGCGCTCGTTGACAGAATCTGTAGTGGTGACCGATGTAGAAATACAAAAGTCACTGCACAATTACAATGTTTTTGCACAACAAAATAATAATCAAAAATTATTTCCATCAAAAAACAGCATTACCCGTCTTTACTTCTCCTAAGTTATAAACGATTTTGCTACAAAAATAGAAGTTATATTACGCTTTATATTTAATATGATGTGATGGTGATAATCATTAATCAATGTTTCTTTTGATCAGTATAATTTGTATCAATATCATTAAGGTTAATATTATTTGTATTAAAATATATTAATCAAATAAATGAATAAATTGTTCCTAAATCACAGTTGCTTCGAATATATAGCCTACTGAATACTATGACAATTTATTATATTATTTTATAATTCAATTGAATTATTTATTAATATTTCATTGTAAAACATCTCATACTAGAATTTGTTTTTATTATTCAATGTAAGAAGAGCCTGTTGTGATATTTTGACAGGCTTACACCATTATTAAATTCACAATATTACAAACGGAAGGGCCGCCAAATGCGTTTTGCTTGGGGGTCGCCAATTGTCTTAAGATAATTACTGATATAGTACCTACTATTTTAAAGAATATTGTAGTTAGCCTATATCTCATAAGAGGTGGAGGAGGGGTTTAATGGTCTTTGAACGACATAGGGATGGCTTGCAAACCAGAGACAAATAAAATGTATAACCTAATATGTATTCAACATGAACCTTCTTCCACTCAATTTATTCTCTATTAAAAAGCATTAATTCGAATTGAGAAAATCTTGAATTCAGACAAAAGTGTGGAAAAATCAAGTTTGGATCAATTTACTATTTACCGAGTAGTTTTGACCGGTGACAGTTAAGGTTGAGCGATCGATAAAAAAAAAATTTTTTATATTTTTTTTTCTTCTTCCAAATCATTAGACAGGTTCTTAGGACATAATGTACAGGATTAAATTTTTTTTATCATCTCCCATTTGTTCAGAATGGGACTTCAAAAGTGGCTTTTTTGAGGATAATGGTACACACACCACATAAAAACTACTAATCAAAAAGTTGAAAAAATATATACACAAGTCTCCTTTTTACTATAGCAAAAAATACGTCAACTTTTTTTTTAAGAAAAAAAATAAAAATTTATATGCATTTTAGACACTTTTTTTCATACTAAATGTTTGTTTGATAGGCTTCAAATCTATCCGAACTTGTAGCGCTGTTCATGATGAATACATTGAATGCTCAACACTTTTATCATCGCAATAATAACCGTTTGGTGTGTGTACCTTTCAAGCGTGGTTTTACGCCTGCTGAGCTCGCTACACACACTAATGGATGATATACAGCGCCCACACTCGCAAGAAGGGCAGGAGCGCCAGGCTAATCGTAGCCACCTTCCCCGTTCCGCATTCAATCTTCCCCACCATTTCCTGTGACTCATAACTCCATCTGGAGAAATGCTAGAGCTGCCTTGTCCGGACTTCGATGGAGAAATGTTGCCCAGCCCGTCAAGCTCTTCGTATTGCAATGCTTCCGTAAATTGTTGATATCTCAGTTACTAATAAAAATATTGGAATGAAATAAATTTCAATGTCTTCCTCATATCATTCTCTACAATTAATGCTTTGTCCTTTTATAATTGCCATAATTTGAAAGTTATTCCTGAACGAATCTAAAGAATAAGGTATTTACGATTGCATACGTTTTTATTTTCTTCTATAGCCTTTATTCCCAGCGTTTCACAACAAAATGTTTTAGACAAAACCTTTAGTTCGTTTTCAGATCTTCAAATCGATATATAATAACTAATACTTCATGGCCTTGAAATGACCAACATTTACTAAGAAGTATCACCCTGTCCTTGTTTCTGTTCGCATAATGTGTAGGCTAGCTACAAGAATGTTATTGCTTAGTTGTAAATTGTTTACCAATATAATCAGTTTGAAGCTTCTAAAATATTCATTAGCAAGAAAAACCAAATTCCACAACCAATTCTTCAATTTTATGATATCTGTTAACGTTTTAATAATGTATAATTTCTTAGTTACATTCACATTGCCTGAAACTAATCAGCACAAAAAGTGTTTTGTGTTGCAAAGTGACTAGTGAAGAAGACAATGACAATGTTCACTCTTGGACCAAGTCTCCAAACAAAAATTCTGTGTCCTCATAACTATGCATTTATTGCTCTCACCAGTAGAACTACTTTGTTTCATTAGATGTACAATATACTTGAAAATAAATCCTTTTCACAATTTAATCTGCCTTTTATCAAATTGCATGAGGAAATTAACAAACAAAACATCCTGAAAAAACGTTTTTAATTTAAAAAATAACGATGGTACCACACTGTTTTGATTGCTTCATTATATGAAAGTCCTTTCACAAAATTTTCCTCCGTTCAGCCATCCCCAAAATAAAATCTCTAAATCTCTACCAATAGAAAAATGAGGAGATTCCACAAAAACGTTCATACTCTAGCAATGAATGAGGAATTTGTCACTATAATATCTGAGGCTGCTTTGTAGTTTCGGCTTTAAAGATATTTTGAAAATTGTTTCACAAATTTTGCAAATCTGATTCACATCTGATGAGGGCAGTACTAAACCTCCACGAGTTTTTATCGATACTAAATTAACACTAAGATTGACAGGGCTCTCATCACAGTTTGAGGTGACAGCTGCTAAACATTCTTCGCATTTGATTTGGAAAATTGGATCCATTGGTTCAGTAGACTATTCCTCTTCATAATTTTCCAACGAAACCTTTGAGGAATTATAAGATATCATGGGTGACAAATACTACTCCATATTTCTTCACAATTTTTCTAAAGAAGAATTAAGAAGAAGTTCCGCATTTCTTCAAGAAGAGAAGAGGAACGAATGGAAATGATAGAAAACAGTGGAGAATTGGGAAAGAGATGACAATAGAAATTTGTAGGAGAGATGAAAATAAAAAAGTCTAAAAAGGGTGAAAATGAGGATAAATTAAAAGTAGAAGAAAATGAAAGAGATTTTTCAAAGTTGTTGACAACAACTCCAATTCACATCTGATTGTTCAGAATGGGCTTCAAAAGTGGCTTTTTTGAGGCAAATGGAACATACATTACATAAAAACTACTAATAAAAAAAAATTATATGCATTTAAAACTCTTTTTTGAATTAAATGTTTATTCGATAGAACATTATTATAGTTCCAATTTTTTAAAGTAACTACTGTATTTAATTTTTGAAAAACATTAGTCCTAGCTGGGCGTGTATTTATAGTTCCTAGATTTTTAAAACTATTTACTTTTTGAAAAACATTATTATATTTCCAATTTTTTAAAGTAATTATTTACTTTTTGAAAAACATTAGTCCTAGCTGGGCGTGCATTATAGTTCCTAGTTGTTGTAGATGATTCAAACACATTTTTATTTTTGTTGATGTATAAAACAATTTTTAAAAGTAATTTTTTAAAGTAACTAGGCCTATTTACTTTTTGAAAAACATTATTATAGTTCCAATTTTTCAAAGTAACAAGTGTATTTACTTTTTGAAAAACATTAGTCCTAGCTGGGCGTGTATTATAGTTCCTAGTTTTTTAAAGTAACTATTTACTTTTTGAAAAACATTATTATAGTTAATATATAACTTAATGTTATAAACATTAAAAATATATAATTCTGGTAAATGTACAGACAAAACTCTAATTTTATTTATCTAGATATGTTGCAAAAGAAGAAGGCTTGGTTGCCTTTCTTTTTTTCTTATCCTTCATATGCAACACTATTTTTTATGTATAATGAATGTTTATATATATATATTCAATTTTTTGATGGCTATACAATACACATACACGTGCATTACTAAGAGTAGCATTCATGCAAAATTTCAAATAAATCGGTTCACGCGTTCAGCCGTAAATATGTTACAAACAGACAAACCCAAACGGTTGACTCGATACAGAGACCTCTCTTCGTTTGGTCAATTATTGTGATTGCATATCATATTATTTTTCCAAAGCAGGAGGAACGAATGTGTGTGTGTGTGTGTGTGTGTGTGTGTGTGTGTGTGTGTGTGTGTGTGTGTGTGTGTGTGCGTGTCTGTGTTTCAAGTACAGTATCAATAATGTAGACGTATGTTGACTAATGTTGACAATACGGCCATAATTGCGATTAATTCCGTATTGCAGATTAGAGTATTTATTTTTCCCAAGAAAGGTGGAATCTTTCCACACTCCCTCATGCTCTTTCTCTCTCTAATCAGACCTAACAATATATCTTTGACGAATACGAATCTATCTTTCATTCTCACTCCTTTCATTCAGTGTGAACGTATGCTTTTTTATATTTTTGTGCACTAGTGAAAGATGACGTGATTTTTACGAAAGACAGAATTCTCATTTCCAGTCGGCTAATTTAGTTGACTCACTATGAATTATGCTGTTTCCATTTGACCGCTTGAACATTTGACCTCTATTGTTTGACCGAGTGAACCAAAAAAGGGATCAAAAAATTTAAAATTTTAAATATTAAGATTTTTGAAAAATTCTTTTCAACATTCAATAGAGCTTTTCAAGTGGAATAAGATTTGGCAGAAGAAAGTTTTGAACAATTGGCTTCTTGGGGATGGTGGTGGCTGAATATCAGAAAATGATAGTAGTTACAAAAGGCTGCTTCTGGCACATAAAGCTGGCGCATCCTTGACCTTTGACCTTGACCCTGACCTTGAAAAAAAAAAAACTGGGACTGTCACCTGATTAGGCTATGGGAGGGGGGTTGGGGTGTTGGTGGGGGTGGAGGGTCGAGGGTTTGGTGGGAGGTACTGGCTAGAGTATATAAGCTGGGTGTTCTGTTGGAGTTATCATACACTGCTCTCTCACACCAGACAGCCAACTACTGTGCTCGTGCTCCAGCTTCTTGTGCTCCAGTCTTGTGCTCCTTGTGCTTCTTGTGCTCCAGTCTTGATCAACTTTCAAAGTAAGTACTCTTTGCAATTAATGCATCCTAATGCTTGCACTTATAAATGCTTTTCCACTTACCAACTGCTAATGCATAGTGTTCAGGCAACTTGAAATTTGTTAATGCATATTGTTAAAGGAACTATCTTCTAATGCATATTGTTTCATTCCAGGAAAGCTGCAACTATCTTACAATTTCATTTGTCAATGTCTAATGCATATTGTTTCATTCCAGCTTACCATGTCCCTTAACAAGAGAAGACTAGGACTCAGTATTGCCAGCAGACTCAGGAAAAGTGTGATGACTTCGTTGTGCTGGAGGAGGCGTTCAACAACAATCTTCGAACCCTGTTCTTCAACAACCAGTGTTCTACAAGCCCTCAAAAGGATTTCCAGTCCTTCCTCGACAACTTGGAGGAGAAGATCAACAGCGTCCTGACAGCAGAAATCCAGGAGCATGGTGCAATCAAATTCAATTTGGTGCTGGAGGCAACTTATCACAAGTGCTTCCTTGATCCGAACAACGAAGAGGTGGAGGAGGTGCAGGACATCGCTTTCAAAACACCGAACTATGCAGCATTCACCGTTCTCACGCAGGCAGCGTGATCAAGTGGAGATGGCTTGCCAGAAGATGCTGGAAGAGGAGGCTATGTTCGAAGGGAAATCCAGTGGATGGACACTGCTACAGATTGATGGACTACTCATAAGGATCAGCAAACATATTTTCCCCTTAGAGGCTCTTCATACATCATTACCCCGCCCAAGCTAGCTGCAAGGAAAGCCATCATCAATCCGAGGAATGAGGACCAACAATGTTTCATGTGGGCGATCCTCGCTAAGCATGTCCAAGGAAAAGATCCCCAAAGAGTCAACCACCGATACTTCAATCTTCAAGAGAAATACAACTTTAAAGGCATCACTTTCCCGACAACTATAAACCAGATTGATAGGTTCGAGAAGGATAACCCTACAGTCTCTGTCAACGTGTATGCAGTCGACTCCGATAATAACATCTTCCCCAGACGAGTCACCGATACCATGAAGACTGAGCACTTTGATCTTCTGCTACTGGGTGAGGCTGTTGAAGATGATGGTGCACAGACTAACGATTTGCTGCAGGATGCTGAAGATGCAAACAAAGATCTACAAATCAACACCCACTACTGCTGGATCAAAGATTTTGAGAGACTCCTGAGTTCCCAGCTGACAAAACATAGGCATCGTATAATTATCTGCAGACGATGCTTCACCCACTACACTCTCAGTAGAGATGGTGAGCAAAGGATGGCAGAACATGAGAAGTATTGTGCCAACAACAAGACGGCTAGGATGATCATGCCACAGCTGAAAGATGGGAAACCGTCAACATTGAAGTTTGAGAAGCACTTGAGGAAGTTCAGACTGCCACTTGTAGTGTATGCAGACTTTGAGTGTCTGCTGGAGACACCTGCCCTAGAAGAGGGTGATGTGGAGGGGGAAGCTCCAGAGAGATGGATTGGGAAGCAGACAAAAGTGATACAATACCACAATGCAATGAGCTATTGCATGTACTTTGTGAGAGATGAGACACAATTTCCTTCATGGCTGACACTGAGCAATTACATACCTCAAGAACCGATTGTCTACAGAGGTCCCAATGCAGCCGAACACTTCATGAGTCAGCTCAGCCACTATGCAAAAATTATTGCTGATACCATGGACCAGTTGGGTATTAGAATGATGCCACTCACTGATCAACAACAAGCTGCACATGATGCTGCTACACACTGCGAAGCTTGTGGTAAAAAGTTTGGAAGAGACAAAGTGTATGATCATTGTCATATGACTGGTTTCTATAGAAATGCACTGTGCAGTCCATGCAATCTGGAAAGACAGCGTCAGACCTTCATTCCAGTTTTTCTACACAATTCATCCAACTATGATACACATCTGCTCATTCCTCAACTTGGGGCCGACAAGAATAGGATCAAAGTCATTCCAAACACATCTGAAAAGTACATAAGCTTCACTAAACACGTTTCCAATCGACTCCACCTGAGATTCATAGATACATTCAGATTCACACCGGACAGTTTGGATACATTGGTATCAAATTTGCGCAAGTCTGCACATAATGACATGGACATTCCAAATGTGCTGAAACATACCGCTAAACATTTCAAGACAAGACTCGATCTTGTGACATGTGAAGGAGTATTCCCTTATGATTATTGCGATTCATGGGAGAAATTGGAAGAAACTTCCCTACCACCAAAGGAAGCATTCTTCAGCAAGCTGACAGATCGTGGAATCAGTGATGAGGACTACGCCCATGCACAATTGGTCTGGCAACATTTTGGATGTAGAACGCTAGGGGACTACAGTGACCTATACCTAAAGACGGATGTTCTACTCTTGGCTGATGTGTTTGAAAGTTTCAGGGACATGTGCATAAAAAACTAAAATCTCGACTGTGCCAACAACTTCACTGCACCAGGATTCTCATTTGATGCCATGCTGAAATACACCCAGGTGGAATTGGAACTTCTCAGCGATTACAATATGTACATGTTTGTTGAAAGAGGTATCCGATGAGGAATAACCACATGTGTCCACCGCCATTCGATTGCCAACAACAAATACACAGGTGTACCACTGGATCCAGAGAAACCAATATCCTACTTGCTGTACACCGATGCCAACAATCTTTATGGATGGGCTATGAGCAACCCACTACCTTGCCGAAAATTTTGATGGATGTGTCAAGAAGAACTGGAGGAGGTGGCTGCTCATATAGATAGAATCCCAGACAATCAGCAAATGGGATACATCCTAGAAGTCGACGTCGAGTATCCTCAAGAGCTACAGGATGATCACAACGACTTCCCTTTTCTTCCAGAGAGCCAGAAGACTCCCAAGTCAGGATATGTGAGGCTAATGACAACGCTGCAGAACCGCAAGGAGTATGTATGTCATTATAGACTCCTGAAACAGGCTGTGAATCATGGACTGAAAATTGTCAAAGTTCACCGTGGAATTTCATTCCAGCAAGAAGACTTTTTGGCCCCATACATTCAACTCAACACACAACTACATCAGAAATCAGCGAACAAATTTGAAAAGAATTTCTTCAAGCTAATGAATAATGCGGTCTTTGGAAAAACAATGGAGAATGTTAAGAACCGGATGAACATGGAGCTGGTCAATTGTGAGAGGAGGTTGAAGAGACTGGTGGCACGTCCAACATTCAAAGATCGCATCATATTTGGTGACAACATATGCGCTGTAACACTCCATCAAGACAAGGTTGTATTGGACAAGCCGATATATATTGGACTGACTGTACTCGATGTGAGCAAAATTCTAATGTACGAGTTTCACTACGATGTGATGAAACCTATTTATGGAAACCGACTCAAACTGTTATACCAGGACACTGACAGCTTGTTCTACAATGTCCAAACTGAAGATATGTATATGGATATCATGAATATAGACAAGTTGAGAAACGTATTCGATACATCAGAGTACCCAGCCAACCACCCATGCTACTCTGAGACAAACAAGATGGTACTGGGGAAATTCAAGGATGAGTATGCAGCTCAAGCCCCCTATGAGTATGTTGGCCTGCGCTCCAAGCTGTATGCTTGCAGATGCTATGTTACAGAGGAGACACAACTGAAGAGTGGCCTTATCAAGAAAGCAAAGGGAGTGAGACGGCCAATTCTTGGACAGGAGCTCCCAAAAAGTCATCCTGATGCAGAACGGTACATAGTCTTTCAGGACTACATTGACTGTCTCTATGGTGAGAAGGACATCTATAGAGATCAGGTGATGTTCTGTACCAGGAAACATAGAATCATGACCACCATTCAGAAGAAGAAAGCACTCAGCAAGGCTGATGAAAAACGGTACATTCTTGAAGATGGAATCACTACTCTTGCATATGGACATCGCAACATTGTCAATGAAGCTCCAGTATTCAGTGATGATGGGTTTGAGGATGAGGTGGTGGAGGAGGAGGAGGCGGAGGAGTACAACACTGAGAATGATCAAGAAAATGAAGCAGCATCAAGGGCAGCATTGATAGCAGCAGATACAGCAATAGAAGAAAACATATTAACTATGGAGGCATCTAGAACAATGTTGTCAATGACAGCAAAAGCATCAACTTCATCAACAGTACCGTTTGTACCAACAGATGTTCTTAAGATAGAACAAGGTAGTTGCAAACGTTCGGCAGCAGATAGCAGTACTAGTCAAGTGATCCACATATCTGATGATGATGAGCCAGCAGCAGCAGATAGCAGTCGAGTGATCCACATATCCGATGATGATGAGCCACCAGCTAAACAATCACGTGTTGTTGATTTCAATGTTGATGATTACAAGGAATATGATGACTTTACAAATGGCGGGATATCACAGCACAGTATACTCAGAGCATTGTTGGAAAAGTAAAGGAGTAGAAGACATGAGTCACATCCGCTGATAAGAAATTGCTGAGTCTGCATAAACTTTAGTATAAATATGGGAGGAAGAGCAAGCATTTGGCATAAGCAATCATGATTCGAGCTGTGCTGTATCTCGTGCTGGCTACAAGCGTCTACACTAGCCAACTGGATCCAAAGTATAAGACTCAGACTTTCCTGTGGCAACGAGATCATGGCCTTGATCAAGCAAACAAGTTTCACATGCGTCAGTGCCTGATGTCAAGAATGGTGCTACATCGGAATACAACCCAGGATGCTATTGATGCAATGGGTCGTGACGTCAACGAGTGGTATATGAAGTTGGCTGGAGGGAAAAACTTGGACAAAGAGCTGTGCCAAAGATTCCACTGTGCACAAAATCTGCGCACCTGCATCCACTCATCATTTTCATCGCTAGACTTCCTTGAGACCATCATCAGCAGATCAGAAGAGGTTTGTGAGCTGTACTGTGAGGACGTGTCAACTGCAGCACCAGCAACAACAACAGCTGTAGCACCTGCCGGGCTGAAGGATACTTGTGACACCTATTGCAGAGAAATCTACAGACAACCGCCACCAATCAGCAATGGAGCAAACTCACGAATTTAAGCCATACTGCAAATGTGATACTTGTTCACTAACCTCATGCAACAAATGGATTGTGCAGCCTATATTCACTGTTGGAGGACAAGAGCCTGAACCATTCTTGACAATCAAAAATTTTCTGCAAGTAATGAAGAGAACCTTCCATTTTGCTTCATCAGTGATGATGTGTACCAATAGAACAACAGTATATGTGGAGTTCCCATATGGTCACACTTATCGTGAGATGCAGAATGACTTGGGAATGCTCAGAAAGTGGGTGATGCTTGATATACTCGATTGACATCAGCCACTGCGCATTTGCACACATGTATCCACCCATCATCATCATCATCCGATCAGAAGAGGTTTGTGAGCCGTACTGTGAGGACGTGTCAACTGCAGCAGCAGCAGCAGCATCAACCGCAACTGTAGCATGAGCTGAAGGATACCCTGTGACTGCCACCAATGGATTCATACTGCCTATACTGCAGATGTGATACTTGTTCATCACCAGTGAGCAGCAAATGGATTGTGCTGCCAGTATTCACCATTGGAGGACAATACTATGAACCATTTCGAACAACTGACTATTTCCTGCAGACAATGGAGAATGCCTTCTACGATGCTTCGGAAGTACGCCTCTGCATCAATGGAAGAACAGTATATGTGGAGTTCCCATCTAGTACATCATATTGTGATATGTTGCAATACTTGAGAAATTTCCGCAAGTGGGTGGTGATTGATAGACTTGATTGACATTAACTTTGTTTTGAATGACATTGTTTTGTTCTGTTTTGACATTATCTAGTTTTGAATGACATCAGCCTCTAACAGTATTTCTTGATAATAATAAAGAATTGTATTCGATAACCATGCTCATTTTTAAAAAAAAACCAAGATTACTCTATAAGACAAGTCCATGTGTGGGCTGTGTCTGTTGCAAATAGATCTTGCATTCAACTTGTCTGTATGACATCATGCAGGACATGTCTGTGAGTGTACCATTGCACAACATTATGCAAGATCTTAAAGTCCATGTGTGATGTTACAAAGACAAATAGAAAATCAGCTTGCATTCAACTTGCCTGTATGACAACATGCAGGAAAAAACCTGTCTATGTGTAATTGCAAGTCGATTTTATATTTGTCTGTTGCACAACATTATGCAAGATCGTCCATGTGGGCTGTTGCAAATAGAAGATCATCTTGCATTCAACTTGTCTGTATGACGTCACAGCTATGCAGGAAAAAACATGTCTATGTGCAAGACGATTTTCTATTTGCATCAGTCCATGTGAGGCTGAGACAAGTGCTAGAGCTGCACACCAGTGTAGGAGGTAGAAAATGAAAAGATGAAAGATTATCAGAAACATGTTTATTTGAGATATATACATTTTTTTTTTAACCAATTCGAAGTTCATATAGCACTTGTTCAATATCGCATCTGGGTGCACAAAGTCCAGCAATATTTTCCCTGCGTAATAATAAGACAGCCGTTTCTTCATCAATAACCCTTTTGTTTTTGATGACATTTTCCAATTTTCTCGGCCCAATAACTGAGTATCTCAACTCTATTGGGCTAAGTTCAGGGTTGGAAATTTCTAGTGAAGCAGCCACCTTCAACAGACCGATCGATTTCATAGTTACCCCCCAAGCAATGGCCAGCTGCTTGTTTATCGCCTCATAACTGTAGGCCGCCAGCTCCAATTTCAGCAGCCCATGCAGTGTCCTAAAGCGGCGAAGCCTCATTAACCGTGCCACAATTTCATCAGCCCCAACATAATTGGAGCCGTATGCTGGCAGCGGGGCATACATATCCATCGTGCTGATTAAAACTCTACGCTGGAGTTCCAGCTCACGATGCGATGGACGGCCAATGCTGCCCCGCCATGCCATGCTCGGAATTTGTGGGGCCCGATGTGGAGGTATAATGGGCTGAGGATGCTGCTGCCACTGCCTTGATGCTGGGGGCGACTGCCTTGATGCTGGTGGTGGTGGGGGAAACTGCCTTGATGCTTTTGGTGGGGGCGACTGCCTTGATGCTGGTGGTGGTGGGGGAAACTGCCTTGATGCTTGCAGTGGGGGCGACTGCCTTGATGCTGGTGGTGGTGGGGGAAACTGCCTTGATGCTTGCGGTGGGGGCGACTGCCTTGATGCTGGTGGTGGTGGGGGTAACTGCCTTGATGCTTGCAGTGGGGGCGACTGCCTTGATGCCGGTGGTGGTGGGGGTAACTGCCTTGTCGCTTGGGGCGACTGCCTTGATGCCGGTGGTGAGGGTAACTGCCTTGATGCCGGTGGTGAGGGTAACTGCCTTGATGCCGGTGGTGAGGGTAACTGCCTTGATGCTTGCAGTGGGGGCGACTGCATTGATGCAGGTGGTGGTCGCCTTGCTGCTGACGGTGGGGGTGACTGCCTCAATGCTTGCGGTGGTCGCCTTGATGCCGACGATGACTGCCTTGATGCTTGTGGCGGTGGTGCTCGCCTTGATGCTGGCGGTAACTGCCACCTTGATGCTGGTTGCAGATATTGTCGTTTTGCTGGTGGCGATGACTGTCATTCAACTGTTGGAGCGCTTTCCAAGTTAGGAATGGATTCCCAGGCGGAAAGCATCTCCTCAATTATCACCTGCATACCACTGCTGGGAGGTGATACTGCCGTGGTGGAGGAGCCGGCAGCAATGTTGGTAGCAGTGTCTTGAGCAGCACTGTCAACTTGAGCAGCATCAGTGACATCTTGAGCAGCTACATCTTGAGCGGCAACATCTTGAGCAGCAACATCTTGAGCAGCAACAGTGGCAGTGCTGGTATTGGCAGTCCTAGTTGTAGTTTGCAACTGCCTGAGGAGCTCCTCTTTGAACACAGCTAATGCTTTGTCCACTATGGAAGATAACTGCTGGGTTGGATACATTCCGTCTGGTTGAACACTAAGAGAACACTGAGATCACTTTTCGCGTACAAACTCTCTCTCTATAACTCCGATGTGAAGACTGAATTTGATTGAATTTTTGGGCAGTATATATACTAAAGTGAGATATCAAAAACATCATGTCTTAGTAAACAAGTTCAAAAAGGTTAAGGTGATAGCAACTGACAAACAATGCAGGCTGAATGATAAAGTGATCTTTCTAGGAAAGCATAAGAGAAAGGTTAGCTGACGCAACTGTCAAAAGTGTTGCACAATGGGAATGATAGCAGGGAAGGTCATGATGACGCACATCCTTTTCAATGACAATTGGGTCGATTGTGTTAGCAATCAGCTTCAAAAAAAATTATGCTGACGCATATCATTTTAAATGCCAATTAACTCGAATGTGTTAGCAATCAGGTTCAAAAAGGTCATGCTAACATACATACTTCAATGTCAAAAGTGTTGGAATGATAACAGAGTATGACACACATCATGTGCTGTGAAAAAACAGCTATATATAAAGGCACGTGTTCACTTGATGGGCATCAGTATGGAGAAGAGTGTGATAGCACGTGAACTGCACATGCCAGCTCGTCGGATTTTTCCGATGAGGATGGTTACAGTGAAAGGTCTTGACAACCTCTATCAGGCCGACCTTGTTGAAATGATACCATACTCAAAGCAGAACAAAGGTTACAAATACATCATCACTGTTATAAACTGTCTCGGCAAGTATGCATATGCATTACCGATGAAGACAAAGACATCCGAGGAAGTGGTCAAGGCAATGCATCCTATATTCGAATGGCATCCAATGGAAAACCTTCAAACAGATGACGGCAAAGAGTGGTTCAATGCAAAGTTTTCAAAACTTGTGAAACAATATGACGTCAATCACTATTCAACGTATTCAGATAAGAAGGCATCGATAGTGGAACGTTTCAACAGGACTCTGAAACGTTTAATGTGGATCAAGTTCACTGAGAGAGGATCCTACAAGTGGACAGACATCCTTGACATGCTGGTGAAGGAATACAATGAGAGGATACATCGTACAATAGGCATGTGTCCAGCCGATGTTAAGAAGAAGCATGAAACTATACTCTTGAGCAGACTGAGAGAACAGCGTGAGGAATATCGTAAGAGTTTGCAGAACAAGGTGCGAAACAGGTTTTATCCTGGGCCTGGTCAATCAATTGAACCGGGTGATAAGGTGCGCATAAGCAAGTATAAAACCGTGTTCAACAAGGGTTACCTACCCAATTGGACAAATGAACTGTTCACTGTCACACATGTGAGACCTACTGTACCTGTGACGTATGAGCTGGAAGACAGTGGAGGACAACCTGTGCAAGGGGGATTCTATGCAGAAGAGATTGTCAAAACTAAAGTGCCAGACGTGTTTGAAATTGTAAAAGTGTTGAAGAGGAGAGGTAATAAACTGTTGGTGCACTGGAAAGGATACGATAGCAGTCACAACTCTTGGATTGATAGAGCAGATTTGGTGTAATGAAACAGGTAGTGCAACGTCGACACAAGTTCAATATAATTAACTTTGATCGTGTGGCAAGTGGTTGTGGACTTGGACCGGAAATGAACATCAAGAAGCGGCATGGACCTTTGTTCCCTCACCACCTGAGATGTATCATATGCGGACCATCGGGTTGTGGTAAAACTAATGTAATGTTCAACATGCTTTTTGATCCAAATGGTATATGCTTCTCAAACATCTATCTGTTCTCCAAGACAACATTCCAACCGAAATATGAGTTCTTGCACACTGTGATGGAAGGACTAGGACCTAAAATGAACTACATCGAATGTGACACCTGTGAAGAGATACCTGCACCACACGAATTGCCTGCCAATTCAATAATCATTTTTGATGATGTTATCTGTGAGCAGCAGGAAGCCATCAGACGCTACTTCACCACTGGATGGCACAGCAATGTTGATGTGTTTTATTTGGCGCAGACCTACAGTCGCATACCAAAACAATTGATACGTGACAATGCCAATTTTCTGATTGTATTCAAACAGGATGAACTCAATATGAAACATTTGTACAGAGATCATGTGGGAGCCGACATGACATTTGATGCATTCAAAAGTATGTGCGATGATGTGTGGTCTTCGTCTGCACATGCATTCCTTGTTATCGATAGTGCCTCAGGCAAGAATAGTGGACGTTACAGAAACGGTCTTGACACTTTTTTAGCTGAAGCATAAGCTGAAAAGGCTCATTCAGTCAGTGAACACCGATCGAGATGGACGTGAAGCAGCAGCGGAAAAGAAAGCAGACTGTGGAGGACATTGCTCCAACCATCATGGAGATTGCTCAGCTACGACGCAACATCAAGAGGAAGCATAAGGAAATCACTTTGGGCAGATCATTGACTGAGGAGAAGCATATCAAAAGTTTGAAACCAATTATTAAGCCACTCCAGAATATTTCAGATGTTATCATGGAGCGGGGTGTCCCAGCAGCAGCACCACCACCACCACCACCACCAACACCTTCACCAGCAGCAGTGACACGCCCATTCGCACGTACACTATCAACTCATATGGTACCTCCTACACCACCAATTACACCTGGCTCACCATACCCATTCAAGTTAGGTGCAGTGAAAGGACGTAAGCCACAATGGGAGAGGCCTACCGCATCACCTATTGTAGAAGAAGAAGAAGAGCAAACCTTGGAGACAGTTGGAACAGCTGAAATACCTGCAGCAAGCACATCAGGAGTGGGACGGAAATTGTGGAAAGGTAGAAGTCAATTGGAGGAGGAGGACTCATCCATTGATGATGAGGAGGAGGAGGAGGAGGATGTGTTGATGAATACTACCCAGGAGGAAATTGATGAAAGCTTTGCCCAATCTGAACTGGCAGGAACAGCTGTAGGAGAATATGTTAAAGCATCGATGGACAACAGAGATGGTAACAGTGATAGAAAGTTTGGACCAAGAGTGGAGAATAATAGCCTATTTCTCAGTAACAAGCTGCTAACCTTTGGACCAAATGGGGACAAGATTATACTGAGCAATCCAAACAATGAAAATGAAGAGAAAACGTTCAATGTCACACCGGGAATATGCGAGCTGATTTTCAAGAAACATCCCAACTTCAGAAAGGTGAAAAAAAGTGATGAGAAGGTCTACAAGAGTGTGTTGAGCCTAACCAATGTGTACAGGGCAGGCTATCGTGCATATGGAAAAATTGTGAACTATAACAATCCCAAATACAAGAATGTAATCAAAAAGCTTCGAGAAGTGAAACATGGTGATGCATCATCATCATCTTCAGATACTTCGGTTGCTGGACGAGGACTCAAGGCACCATTCAATTTGGTAGCCGATAGTCGGATTGAGTACATCTACTATGATGATCCCAATGAGTTGGTGGACAGATTGAGACTGTTGGATCAGTCCAAAGCAGTTGGCAACACTGGACATGAGAATGAAATTAATTCAATTCTAGAAGAGTTGGTGGAAGGTGGTTACATAGTTGGCAGCACTGCACTCTAGCCCGATAAAACGTGTAAACTTGAGCATGTGCATACCATTCAAGTAATGTCATCAAACGGCGATAGAAGAATAATGGACGTCCTCGGTAATATCAACGTCCGAGGAAGAAGAGTGATCAATGTTGGCAGCCCACGCAATGAAAAGGATGCTGTTAACCTAAAAGTGTGCCAGAATATGCTATGGGATTGGTTGCCAAAGACTCAGGACACTGAAACATCGCAGATTTTTGTAAGCTTGAACAATGCAGTCCTCATGGATGTTAATGATCCAATCCAAGATGGTGATGGAGTCAACAAAAAGTATTTGGAAAAAAGGTTGGATGAGCATTCAAAGGTTGTAGTTAAAAAGTGTTTCACTACCATCATGAACATTATTTGGTCACCTGAAAACCACACTTTGAGTAGAGAGCAGTTGAGAGATAAAGTGTTACAGGCTTTGGGAATCCATGAGGGTATAAAACCGGATGACCAAGCTGCTGATCAACATTAGATGGCTGCTGCCCTTCGAGAGAGGAAGAGCTACAAAGGAAGAGGAGTACTTTCTGCAATCACAGACGCTGCAGGTGCAATAGTCAACAAGGCAATAGACGTACTGCCCATAGAACTTCATCTGCCCGGCTACCAGTACTGTGGACCAGGTACAAAGCTTGAGAAGCGATTGGCAAGAGGTGATCCAGGTGTCAACAGACTTGACCAAGCTTGTAAGCAGCACGACATTGCATACTCAAGGAGTAGTGATACTGCTAGCAGAGCAGCAGCAGACCGGATCTTGGCTGAACGAGCTTGGAGTCGAGTGAAATCATCGGACGCAGGTGTTTTGGAAAAGGCCGCAGCACTAGCAGTGACCAACATTATGAAAGCCAAGGCAAAGTTTGGTGGAGGAGCTAAAAGGAGAACTGGACCCAAGAGGAAGAGGAGGAGGACTGGAACCAAGAGGAGGAGAACAGCGGTATCAACCAAGGGTCGAGGCCTGTACCTGAGACGTCAAAAGACGGGAAACGGGGCTTGTCGCCGTCGATGCGGCGGCAGAAGATGATTGCTCTACCAGACCGAGCACTGACCGATGCAGACCTCTACAAGTATGCATGCCGTTTGAAGCTAAAGAAATTTCGAGGAGTGTTTATGCGAGATGCTCTACCTGCTGAAGGACTGCTGAGGAGGGAGTGTGGCATCATCAACCTGGATGACAGCAAAGGGCCTGGCACACATTGGGTGTGCTATGTTAAGAAGGATGGAACCGTTCAATACTTTGACGGCTTTGGCAACCTGAGACAACCACAAGAATTTATTGACTCCATGCATCGAGGATCAACACTGGCGACAAGGATTGAGTACAACTATGATCGGAAGCAGGAGGATCTCTACTCTCACATATGTGGACATTTATGTTTGAAATTTTTAGTTGATTGTTAAATAAATTATTAATCTAAACACAACTGTTTTTTCATTATTAGTATAAAACCTCTCAATTATTGTGGTAAGCAGTCATTAGGTTGAAGTACACTGAGCAATCAAGATGATGCTCTGCTTTGGAGGAACCAAGTCAACACTGAGTAGTGAATTCTACCCGCCTATTGATACAAGCAATGGTGTATGGGAAGTGGGACTTATCAGCTTCACAAGCTGTAACTCTATTCCAAATGTTGAGGTTGGCTACAACAATACATTACGCTTCCTAGCTCCACCAGCAGGTGAGGCGCATGACGAGGATCATTCAGTGACACATGGAGAGCTTAATAGCAGCAACATGACAATCGTTGATTGGTTTAGATGGGGTCTTACTGGTAAAACAGAACCAAAAAGTAGAGAAACCAGGAGCATAGGATTGACCTTCAATGATGGAAAGAAGAAAGTGTTTCCCATTGTGGGCAGTGATACCAGCGCTGCAAACAGAGTGTCTCCCAGTGTGAGCACAGATGCAAGTGTGAGCACAGATGAAAGTGAAGAAGGAAAGGTTTGGCAAACTGTTTCATTGCCTGAAGGTAGTTTTGAGTTTAACATGATCAAGGAACTGTTGGAGGCAAGATTGCATAAGCGTGGAGTTAACCTACAAATGGCTATGGACACATCAACATTGAAATGTATAGTGCTGTGCAATACTAAGCTGGACTTTACCCCGCCTGACTCAATAGGCAAATTGCTGGGCTTCAACAGGATCCTGGAAGCTGACAAGGAGGCTAGAGGTGACTCAACCATGATGATTAACCGCCCCAATGTGGTGCGTGTGAAATGTAACATAGTGAGCGGCTCCTACTCGAATGGAATCAAGGATCATGTTATCTATGAGTTCTACCCGTCAGTGGACCCAGGCTATAACATGGCTGTGTCTGTGCGCAATGTTGTCTATTTACCCGTGGATGCCGAGCAGATCAGCAACATTACGTTGGAGATTGTTGATGAGAACGGACGTCTGGTGAACTTTAGAGAGGAGCCGATAAACATAACCTTACATTTACGAAGAAGAGAGTGATATGGTGCTACTATTTGAAAAGAGGGGTTGGAGTGGAGCTGAGCAGTCTGAGACAGAGACAGAAAGAAATAAAAGGGGTGCAGGCGGTTTAAACATCATTCAACAATCGACTGCCATTAAGTTAACATCAAGGAGCATCGATTATCTAGAGCAAAGAGGTTGTATTGTTATCAGACGACATCCACGACAGTGACAATGAGACTTTTGGATGTGACAAAGAGTGGTCCATCTTCGGATGATCGCATCACAGGTTTTGAGTATCATTCACATTCACCATACAACACAACCTTCAATGCCAACGATGAGATCAGGATACCAATTCAGCAGCAGGACATCTACACACTACCATCAGAGAGCTATCTACACCTTGAGTACACAGTAACCAATGCAGCTGGTGCTGCACTGGCCGGCACACCATGTGTCTCTGGATTTTTTGCCAACCTGTTTTTGGAGATACGCTATGAGATCAATGGAGTTGAGGTGGACAGCACACGCAACCCAGGCATTGCCAGCCTGATGAAGAATGCAATGACCTTTGAACGAGAAGAACTAGCCAAGATGGAAGGAGCCGGCTACAAGTATAATGCTACAACAGGTCTAACTACATTTGCCGCCAATGCAGTCAATGCTACCGTCATGGATGTACCACTTAGATATCTGCTGGGATTCGCCGAAGACTACAGACGTGTGCTGCTCAATGTGAAACAGGAGCTGGTGCTAAGACGCAGTGCTGACAACGTAAACTGCTTGAATACAATAGGCCTTGTCAACATTCAGAAGCTTGTGTGGAAGATGCCCTATGTGGAGGTGGCCGATGAAGCAAGATTACGTCTGCTACGATTGGTGCAGAATGACTCGCCTGTATAAATACCATTCCGACATTGGGAGCTGTATGAGTACCCGGCCATGCCCGAAGCTACAAAACATACATGGACTGTCAAGTCGACTGCACAACATGAGAAGCCAAGATACATTGTGATTGGACTGCAGACTGGAAGAAGAGGTAGAGCAGATGCAAATGGATCATTGTTTGACAAGTGCAATGTGAAAGACATTCGAGTGTTTCTGAACAACAAGTACTATCCGTATGAAAGCATTGATGGTGATGACAACCATGTCTACAATATGTATACAGCTTTCAATGGAGTCTACTACCATGGAGATTTTCGAGCAAGCAACCCACTGTTTGAGAAGTCTGCTCTGACAGATGGAAGAATGATGCTGTTTCCAATTGACTGTTCACGTCAAAATGAAACACTCAAGACTGGCAGCATTGATGTCAGAGTGGAATTTGAAATGACTGATAACATTCCTGCAAAGAGTATCGACCAATGACAGGCACAGTTCAAATTGCCTGATAGCTCGACTATAAAAAGGCTGTGGATGAGGTGCAGAGACATCACAACTGTGTGAACATCGCAGCATGAATCTTGAGGACAGCATCGACAACATCATGAATCTTATCAGCTTTGAAGAGGAGAAGGATAGCAGCAGCAGCAGCAGCAGCAGCAATGAGACATGGCATGACTCTGTGGAAGGTTTTGGACCATACTTTGTGATAGACTTTCAAGGATTCACTGGACGAAATGGCGAATTTGTTGTCAAGGAAATGGCGTATCTTGAACATGCTATAGAATCACGCATTGTACGCAAGCACTCTCTCTTCAGATCTCCCTACTCTGAATCTGTACTGGCTACTAGTATACGTAAGGAGAATGATTCACATAGTGCTAAACATGGCTTGAGATGGACGGACAATAACGATATGGGGGAATACTACTCCAACCTAAGACCAATTGTGAGAAGTGCACTGGAAAGATGGCGGAAGATTGTAGGACCAGCTCACACAATCTATGTCTATGGATATGACAAACTGAGCATGCTTCACAAACTGATGGAGCCCCTATACGAAGACAAGGAGAATCTGGCTGACAACTTTACTGTGATTGATCTATCATCTCCATTCGAGCAACAAGATCTCCCCAACCTGGAGAAACAAGTGATGACTTCCTACAACAACTACAACTGTGAAGAACATTGCTATCTCATCATGACAGAAGACTACAGAGCAAATCTGATCACTGACGGATCAAGGAAATATTACTATTGGTGCGCTCAATATTGTACAATTGCTATATAATCATATTTTGCAAACCATGTCTAAAGATAAAAAACGTGTTTGTCAATGCATGTTAATAAATGAATAATTCAATAGATTGCGTAATCATTGACTTACCCCCACCACTACTATGTTAGCTATATAAAGGATGCTGTTGGCTTGAGAGCACAGTGCAAGATGGATATCAATAAGTATAGGAATGAGTTACGTTTGAAAGCAGCCGTTATGGAGCTGGAAGCCGAGCTGGAGCAGCAGGGCATCATGTCATTGGATGACTTTCAACTCGAGTGTGGACATGCAGTTTCGTGCACTGGTGCCAGTCTACGTGATGCGTGTGATTGCATCCATCTTAGAAGGCTACGATATGCAATTATTGATGCAGTACATGGTCGTGGTACTGTGAAATACTTGAGAGATCTACAAGAATGTACTAGTGGATTGGAACCAGCAATACCTGTTAACAGTTATAATGTTAACAGGTTCTTGAAGAACATCTTCATAGGAATCATGTGGAAAAATGGTATGGGCAAGAGTGTCCCGCAGCAGCCAGCACAACTTCCATTCAAAATCTGGATGATGTTTGACAATGAAAAGGTGTCACTAACTTCAGTGTACAGGCTAAAGCATAGCATGGTAGCTGTACTGGATCTCGGACAAGTGCAAGACTGGCGATACAAGGATGTCAAGATTGTCATCAATCTTCCCGATACTCTTCAAAAGTACTAGTGTCAATTTGAGTATGGCAGGAAGGCGCTAAGTGCAATTGGCAGTAATGAAATCGTATTTGCCGGCTTCTCTCACAGTATGGAAGATCAACGTGTAAGGAGGTTCCGCATTGCAGATGGCTGCTCAGAAGCTTTTCTCATCTCTATCTTTACAACAGTTCAACGTCATCGCTCTAGAGGCTTGGATACAGTTGATGGTGTATGCAGTGTGATTGAAGAGACTCCAACCACAGACTATTGTCAGGGTGAACTGTTCACTCATCTTTATATTTTATTTCATAATGCTTAGAATAAACTTGTAATGCTATACAACTGGTTCTCATTCACCTACTCTCTCCTTAGTATACTCATAGAGAGAGAGAGAGAGCAAGAGTTCCACTTCTACCACAGACATGTTTTTTCCTGCATAGATAGCATTGGAATGCAGCAGCAGTGACATACTAGTTAAAACTGGTATATCAAGGCCAGTGGGCTGAGTCAGTGATGGAAGTGGAACTCTCTCTCTCTCTCTCTACCCTCTCTTTTTCGTTGAAACTGTCTTTGTTGAAAGCAATGTAAGACAATTTCTTACCTATATGAACACATGCACTAGTACACTATTGAGTGCACTAGTGAGCGCACTAGTGCACCAGTGAGTGCACTAGTGAGTTATCTAGTGAGTGCACTAGTGCAAGTGTTCACCTCATGTGCATCATCTTATAGGTATTGGGAGATGGAAGAAAAACTCACAATTGCAGAATAAAAAAGAAGCGTTTATTAGTCAATAAACATGTTCATTATAAATGTGTTGCCTGCAGGAGTAACACTCATTTTGAATTTGCTCAGATCTAAAGGTCCATTTTCCACATGTTTCAATGTGAGCCGACTATATGCGTCTGGTAGTATAATGTTGGCAGTCTGGTTGTCCACTATGATGTTGATGCTGACTTTTGTCCCGAATTTAGTCAATGATGACTGCGCTGACAGCATTTGATACTTAATTTCAGGCTTCAGATCCTTCATCGATAGATAGTTGGGGCCGGCGGGCTTATGGCTTGAAATTGAACTGTAGAATTCCAGCACGGCATTGTTGAGAGCTCCTTGCGGCTTGCTGATGATGGTTTCTGCAGTGTTTGGAGCTTGAGCTGCGGTGGTGGTATTGATCATTTCTTGTGCAGAGGTGTTCATCTGCAATAAAGCAATAGCATAGATTATTCCCAACACTCCAAGAGAGCTGCCAGTGTTGAGGGTCCACAGTTTGCTTCCTCCTCCTCCTCCTCCTCCTTCTCAGTGTAAGGTGGTGGTGGCGTATTTGATGGTTGAATGCAGTACGCATCTCCTATGTCAATGAGAAGATCATTGATATCCTGACCTTTGTCCAATGGTAGCAGCCCTGTCCACCATTTATGATCTCTGAAAACTTGAGGTTCGTTGGGCCAACTATTCACAATGAAATTGTCCAAATGCATCAATCTAAATGTTAGTAATACACATTTACAGTTCCACACCTCACCCTGCTTAACTGGATTGTATGTATATGTACATGGGGGAATATGTAAACTTCTGACGGGTAGATAGAAACCGTGACCGCGGTTTGGTCCATGCCCAATTTTTCTAGCATTATGCAATGCTCGACGGTACGAGCTGACTGGTAATGACATGGTTTTCAAGAGGTTGCAGACATACTCCAAGTCCTCTCTGATTGTGACAGCATCAGCACACTGTTGACCGTTCATTCTGCAAAACAAGACATGAATTAATCTTCGAACATCTCACTTGTAACATTATAGCAGACCTCAACTGCATATCTCTTAAGGGCAGACTCAATCGTTTCCCACCTCATGGACTCAGAAAGTCCAATATGCATCTGAACGTAACAATCTTCTGCCATTCCCAACCGCATCATGTGACCTAACATATCGTATATCTCCAAACACCTGCAATCAGGCTTTACATTCAATGGTGCTTGTGCCCGCCTTTTTAAACATGAGGGTAAATGATACTTCTTGTAATCATCACTGATGTAACCATGATCTGGCCACCGTGTGAGTATGTGTAAGATCACTTCACCAATGTCATCGCCAGTGAGTTTTTCAGCTTTGAACAGTGAGATTATATCAGTGAAATCCATGCGCTTGCAAACAATGTACAATGTCCTCCAAAAAAGTCTTGGAGTAGTCTCCATGAACAGCTCCTTACAGTGTATGATATCATGACGTATAGGATGTGGCAGTGTGTTGATATCAGCACCAAGGTATAGAGCTTCTACTGAAGCTTTCCTTGCAAGCTCATAGAGTGATCTGGGATTCCTGTAAAAAAGAGTGAACAGATTAATAATCTTCTTCTTCTTCTAAGAATTCATCACTGCTGGTTGTGATATAGCTGACACTTTCATCCTCTGAATATATGTCAATTTCTTCACAGGCTCCTATTTTTCTCATTAATCTACCTAGCCCTACAATATGCTCATCATCCTCATCAGGTCCTTGCAGTCCTAGAGTATGAAGAATATATCCGTCCTGCACATAAGCTAAACGCCACATGTGTGCTACTATATCATATATCTCAATGCATCGACATTCCACTATATCATTTAATGCTGCCCGTGCTCGCCTATCAAGACATGTTGACACATGCTGCTTCTTGTAGAGATTGTGAGTTACAGTGAAAAGTGGTAGACTATCTCCAAATACATAGCTCACGACTTCACCAAAGTCACTCCTGCTAAACTTTTCAGCTTGAATTATTGCAATTAGATCAATGAGGTCCATGCGTTTGCAAAATGCTAAAAATTTCATGGCTTTGGTTAGTATTGGATGCATATCAAAACGATTGAAAAGGTGTAGGAATTCTTCACGTAGAGTCTGTGGTAGAATGCTGAAATCTGCACCCCGATATACAGCATCAATGCTAGCTGACATTGCGATCTTGCGGAGAGGGCTAGGGCTGCTACTCATCTGGAAAAAAGATGCAACAAATTAGATATGTTAAATTAGAGCAACTTCTTTGCAAGGGTGGAGGTGGCGACTTCTTCGCAGGGGTGTGGAGTCAAGGTGGCGACTTCTTCGCAAGAATGGAGGTAGCAACTTCTTTGCTGCATGGATGAGTTAGCGACTTCTTTGCTACATCTTATAGATTTGTGCGAATAACCCATTGTATGGGTTCATCGCAGCTATCGCAAGTGATGGCCGTTTCTGTGCATCTATCACACATCATGTGGAAGCATGGGAGGAGCACCCTATTCACATGATAGTTTGCACACCTCCCACAGCTTGCAAACGACATGTCGGCATCAGCATCCCAACGCTCATCCTCCATTCTCCATCCCACCCGGTGCACCTGCAAGCGAGCCTGCACCAAACGCAGAATATCCATCTCCTCCTCTGATGCACAGCTCAATAAGTTGGCTGGAGGGGCCGGAGCTGGTTCTGGAGCTGGTTCTGGTGCTGGGGCTGGTGCTGGAGCTGGGGCTGGTGCTGGGGTTGGAGCTGGTGCCGCCTCCTGGCGCACCGCTTCCTGCAGCGATGCCTCCAGCTCAGGAATGTAGGCTTCCAGCAGAGGATTTGTCAAGTAGTCATCAAAGTGGGGACGACGTTGCCTGGCTGGATGTCTTCTTGAGCGTCGGCCTGACGTCGTCTGCCCACTGACTTGCCGAGCAATTTGCCATTGCTGAGCTGCACGCCACTGCTGCTGCCCAGACTGTAGAGTCAAAATGATGTTGAGTGCATCATTCAGCCCCTGCAGCGAGTTGACATTTGCTCGGCGACCTCCCCGGCTACCACGCCTCCTGCTGCTGCTGCTGCTGCTGCCTCCATGGGAAATCATCTTTGGAACAGAAAAAGAATAACATGTTATGCATATGTGTGTAACAGCAGGAATATTAAAGTTGAATAAATATATATTTTCTTTGAACTCACATTGAATTGCTGTGGGTGGAGACTGAAGTTGGCTGACCTGTAAAAAAATATGCATTGTTAGTTACAAGTAAATTTGTCAATCATTAGTTTTACAAGTGACCAATCATTAGAATGAGCAAAGTGACCTGGAATAAAACAATATGCATTAGACAAAATAGAATTTTAGGTTAGTTTCCTGGAATGAAACAATTTACATTGTAAGAAAGTTTTCTGAAACAATCATTAGTTTTACAAGTGCAAGCGATCATGCATTAATAGGTTAGTTTTCAATACTCACTTTGAAAGAGGGCTGGAGTAACAGGTCTGTTATCTTCAATTGAACAGGCAAAGTAACCTGGAATGGAACAATATGCATTAGACATCGCCAAATGTAAGAAAGTTTCCTGAAATGGAACAGTATGCATTAGACATTGACAGTTTCCTGAACAAAATACATTGTAAGATAGTTTCCTGAAAAGAAACGGTATGCATTAGATAGTGGAAAACTGTATTAATTGCAAAGAGTACTTACTTTGAAAGTTGATCAAGACTGGAGCACAAGAAGCACAAGGAGCACAAGACTGGAGCACAAGAAGCACAAGAAGCTGGAGCACGAGCACAGTAGTTGGCTGTCTGGTGTGAGAGAGCAGTGTATGATAACTCCAACAGAACACCCAGCTTATATACTCTAGCCAGTACCTCCCACCAAACCCTCGACCCCCCACCCCCACCCCCACCCCAACCCCCCACCCATAGCCTAATCAGGTGACAGTCCCAGTTTTTTTTTTTTTTTTATTTTTTTTTTTTTAATTTTTTTATTTTATTTATTTTTTTTTTATATTTTTTTTTTTTTTTTATTTTTTTTTTTTTATTTTTTTTTTAATTTTTTTTTTATTTTTTTCATTTTTTTTTTTTTAATTTTTTTTTTTATTTATTTATTTTTTTTAAGGTCAAGGTCAAAGGTCAAGGATGCGCCAGCTTTATGCGCCAGAAGCAGCCTTTTGTAACTACTAATGATGCTTCTGAAAATCAACTTTTTTGGTTGAAATTTATTGGTTTCACGATCAGGATCTTGTTTTGAAAAAAATTATGTTTGATAAAAATAATAGTGTCATTGAACTCCCATGACTATTTCTAGCAAACACGTATTAAAAGGAAATATTTAGTGTGCGCATCATGCACAATAATTATTCAACTAAATCTAAAACATTTTTTGAGATCATGTATTTTTATTACAGAGTTTAATACAATGTTTTGATAAGTGTAACGTTGAAACTATTTTCAGTTTTTATATAAGGAGAGTTTTTGCATATCGTTACAATATCAAAATGAAACCCTATGGGCTTAGTACTCATAATTCAGCCTTATTTGCTGAATTATAGAAGACCAATAATGATCAGCTATCATATCGGAGCGATGTGCAGTTTCTGCATTGAAAGTAGAAAAATCCCCTTGTTTGTACAGCAAATTTTAGAAAAATCTGTTAGTCTGAGAAAAAATATATATATACATAATGTATAAAAAACATACTTTTACTGCCACGTTTTCTCAGCATCGGGGTGAAATTCGAACATTTATCAAATATAAATCATAAATTTGATGAAAGAGAAAATTCCAGGACGAGCGCAGCTGTGTTCGTAATTAAAAATGAACAAGTTAATCTTGAAAATCCTCCTTTATCTAACATTACATTGCATTATTACTACCCTCCTAATTTTTAATAATTTTTTATATAGCTGCACACGTCATAGCTCAGGGATAGCGAGGGACTCTGGACAGTACTAAAAAAATAAAGATTACGATAGTTCAGGGTAAATCAGAAAATTTCAGACCATCCTCAGGGGGATATTACACAATCGTTTATCTTTATATAAAATAGGCGAACATGTTTTTTTGTGATGACAACTCCTCCGTGGTTTCTCGACCGATTTTGTTCGTTCATGTCTCATTTGAAAGATCTCATCGAGTAGATGTTTGATAAGGTCTTACATTTTGAATAAAGTCATCAGAGTGGACATCAGCAATGAACGATCAAAGTTTCAATTTTTTCCATTGCTTTGATCAGTGAGCTGAAAATTTGCACATTTCAACTTATGATTTGATGATCAGCTGTTTTAAAACAAAAAGTTCATTTTTCATTGCTCATTCAGAGAGAGAGGGTGGGTGGATAGGATAAAGAGGAAGAGAGAGAGAAAAGGAGAAGAAGGAAGAGAAGATGAAGAAGACGAAGGAGAAGAAGAAAGAGGAGAAAAAGAAGAAGAAGAAGGAGAAGTCGGAGAAGAAGTACAAGAAGAAAAAGAAGAAGAAGAAGAAAAAGAAGAAGAAGAAAAAGAAGAGGAAGAAGAAAAAGGACAAAATGAAGAAGAGGAAGAGGAAAAAAAGAAGAAAAAGAAGAGGAAGAAGAAAAAGCAGAAAAAGAAGAGGAAGAAGAAGGAGAAAAAGAAGAAGAAGAAAAAGAAGAAGGAGAAAAAGAAGACGAGGTAGAAAAAAGAGGAAGAAAAAGAATAAGAATAAATAGAAGAGGAAAAAGAAAAAGAAGGAGAAAAAGAAAAAGGAGAAGAAGATAAAAAAGAAAAGGAAAAAGTAGAAGAAACAGAAGAAGAGGAAGAAGAAGTGGAAGTGGAAGAAGAAGAAAAAGGAGAAAAAGAAGAGGAAGAAGAAAAGAAGAGGAAGAAGAAAAAGGAGAAAAAAAGAAGAAGAAGTGGAAGAAGAAGAAGAAGAAGAAAAGAAGAAGAAGTATGTAGAAAATCTACATTTGGAAAGTATTTTACAAAGTTTAATAAAGTCGCACATTCGTGCGACCCGGGATAACCTAGTTCTATCAAATTATTTGATCAAATCTAGCCTCAAAATTCAGTTATTAGTAGGGCAGGTTGAGGGTTCCGTCACAGTTTTTCTTTAACCTGAAATTTAAGGTTAACCTAAGTCAACCCATCCAAACCTAACCTAACCTGAAATAGGTATAGCAATACCTTGCGGTATAGTCAAAGTCGAATCAACGCAGTCTATCCGATCCCCAAAATTCCCATTTTCACGTGGGTTCCGAACCACGAAAAATTTGAACTTTTTAACCCGTGAAGGGAATTTCAATTTGAAGACGCCATCTTGTTCAGCCTTCCAAGGCACCCCAAATTCATATATCAAATACCATTTTCCGATCACGATTAATTGGAAAATAAAGATTTTCCCACGCTCACACATTTTTTCCCACGCTCTTTCCAACCCAACTAGACCCTCCAGCTTAACCAAACCTGGCATTAATAATTGGGAAAAATAATAATTAATTTTGGGTCATCTGTATACTAAAAAGCGGTACTGATTCTGACCCAGTTTTACTTAACTTGTCAGTAAACCACAGATCCACTTGTCGGTGATTTTAAAACCCGAAAAACCTTAAATTACATTCACAATAATTTATTCGTGAAATGTGCAATAATTATGAGACTGGTTGCACCCGACCGGAACTGCAGTAAAAGTGAGAGTGTAGAGTTCATTGGCTTCTGATTCGAGTGACGTAAGCAGACAGCAGCGGGCTACAAACAAGTTTCAACGCCATTTGCATTGGCTTATTTCTCATTCGTATGAGGAAAGTTGTACACCAAACACCTTCAAAGAGCGAATTTAGCTTATGTGTACTATTATATTTTTATTCTTCATTCTTCATTATACTTTGAATTACTGAACATCATCACCTTCACTAATAAAGGTATGTATCTCTACCAAATGTTTTCTCTATTTTTTTTTTGTATGTTTGTAGAGTGAAAGCAAGATCATCTGGATTAATGCAGTTGACCTATTTAATAGCACTTTGAGGGATTCGAAATAAATAAAATTCTATTGCTACATATTTTCTCAGTTTGTTAAATATAATACGAGATAGATACAAACCGATATGATCAAGTCTAAAATGATGTTACCATACTGTAGTTTCAATTCCTAGCTATTCAATATCCGCCATTTTGAAAGTCTTCATTATAATTTATATGAGTTTTCAGTTTTATTTTTATCAATTTAAATGAGTTTGACTAAAAGTGAGAATTTACAATTAATTTTCTTTTAATGATATTTGGAATGAATAATAATAAGTGTAAGGTTTTTGATGATCCTTTTAATATACCCCCTTTTTTAGGTGTATTCCGAAACATTGGTGAGTTTATGAATTACACAGCAAACACCTCTTTTATTCACTTAAACAGAAATTTGGTTTTCTTTTCAGTTTACATGAACATTACCACCCTATGACACCTTCAGATGGAATGATTTTTTGAGGGTGTACCCACTGATGTTTTCTCTACAAAACCATAACCATCTTCACTAATAAAGGTATGTGTATCTCTACCAAATGTTTTCTCTATTTTTTTTTTTTTTTTGTATGTTTGTAGAGTGAAAGAGAGAGAGGGTGAGTGAGAGAAAGAGTAAGAGAGAGGGTAATTAGATTAGATTAGATTATATTTCTTTATTCATGTAAATCTACAAATTTGAATATGAATGATTAAAATCAAAACTATCAACATCACACAGATACAATAGTAAACTCAGATAATGCTATTTCCACAGTGCTAGAATTTATGTACAATGATCTCATTTGTATGATCTTAATGATATTACCTAATGACAGTCTAAGTGATGCAATTACATGAAATGGCGAAATTTGGACAACGATTGACACTTAACCAGTGTGAGTGAGAGAGAGAAAGAGTAAGAGAGAGGGTGAATGAGAGAGTTAGAGTAAGAAAGAATGAGATCACAAGTAGAATTCAGAATTTACACATTCTCTTTACACCTCATTCGCTTTGTCTGTCATCAATTATAAATCAGAGATAAGCTATGCAACTCCTATGCCATCTTTGAAAGTCTTCAGTATAATTTAAATGAGTTTTCAGTTTTATTTTATCAATTTAAATGAGTTTGACTAAAAGTGAGAATTTACAATTAATTTTCTTTTAATGATATTTGGAATGAATAATAATAAGTGTAAGGTTTTTGATGATCCTTTTTACTGTAACGTTTTTAGGTGGATTCCGAAACATTGGTGAGTTTATGAATTACACAGCGAATACCTCTTTTATTCACTTAAAAAGAAATTTGGTTTTCTTTTTTTCAGTTTACATGAACATCGCTGCCCTATCATCACAACTTTTTTTGTATATATAAAAATGGATAAAATAATTTCATCCACCTACTCATCACCAATCTGCCAACACAGCATCAACAAAAACTGCCTCTTTTTCATATGGAATTCGTTTGAAACAATTGATGTGAAAATATTGTTTGAAAACCTTAAACCTCATATAATTGATATAATACTTGAAAATTCTGAAAAATTCCACCACAATATTAAATGGTATGTGAGTTTAACAGTTAAATTGAAAAAGATTTCTGCTGATAAAGAGTTGTATGTTGAACCAACATTCCATGGACAATCGAGGTCTATAATTTCAGTCCATGAGAATCTTGATAAATTTAGTGTGCAATGGGAGGAGGCAGAGGGAAAAATTATGGAAGGGTTAGATAAATTCATAAAGTTAGGGAGTGGTTGGACTATAGACATATTCAAACAATTCAATTTCAATATGGTTAGATACAGACCAATAAGTGGTTCTGGCTCATACATTCCTACTCCAGATAAAATTATAAAGAAAAATGCTGTTATAAATGTGAGAAATGAAGATGATCTTTGCTTTGTTTGGTCCATCCTCTCCTATTTCAAAACCACTAAGAACAATCGAGTATCTGCACTTAAAAAAATAAAAGATAAAATTAATATTGAAAATTTATGCTTCCCACTAAAATTGAAAGACATACCTAAATTTGAGAACCAAAACACAACAATAGCTGTTAATGTTATTGCATATGAAGAAGAGAAAGATATGTTCTATCCAGTCTTTGCATCCCAACACAGAAAAAGAGAGCATACAATCACACTGTTGTTGTTATCTAACAAAGAAGAACAAAAACACTACACTCTTGTTAAAAATCTATCAAGACTACTATCTCATCTAACAAAACATAAAAATGCAGTAGAAATTTGCCCCCATTGTTTCCAAAGATTCACTTATACAAATGCGAAACGTAATTTAGAAAAACATATTGAATTGTGCTCATCACACCAAACACAACGCATTAAAATTCCTGAACGAAACGCTGTTTTAAAGTTCACAAATTTCTCCTACACCCTACCCACCCCCTTCACCATATACGCCGACTTTGAATGTTTAATCAAAGATGAAAAACATATACCATGTGGTTATGGATATGTAATAGTAAATGAAAGTGGATCAATTCATTATGGACCAAGGATAGTTAGAGCATCCAACCTGTCTGAATCATCAAATTTAATAGAAAAGTTTCTGGATGAATTAGATGAACATGGAAATGAATTGAAAAAGCTATTGAAAATACAAGTGCCAATACATATAACAGTAGAAGAAGAAAACAAATTTAAAATGGTAGATGTGTGTTGCCTGTGTAATAAGAGCCTATTGTTTGATCGTGTGCGACACCACTCACATTCAACTGGAAAGTTTATTGGAGCTGCTCATCAATCGTGTAATCTTAATGCAAAACAGGTGGAGTTCATTCCTGTAATATTCCACAATTTCACCGGTTACGATTCCCACTTCATTGTTCAATCACTCAATAAATATAAAAAGAGAATAAGTTGCTTAGCTAGAACAAGTGAAAAAATAATTTCAATAACACTAAATAACACTCTAAGATTTATCGATTCACTACAATTTCTGAATTCATCTCTTTCGAAATTGACAGAAAATATGTTATCAAATGCTTTCCAACTGATTTCAGCACATTTTCCAAATCATACAAATTTACTCTTGAAAAAACAAATCTACCCATACGAATATATGGATTGTTTTGAGAAATTCGAAGAAACACAATTACCTTCTCGGGAAAACTTCTACAACAAACTAACCGATTCAGATGTAAGTGAGACTGACTATCAAAATGCTATAACCGTTTGGAATGCGTTCAACTTGAAAAATCTTGGCCAATTTCACGATCTCTACCTAACCACCGATATACTCTTACTTGCTGATATATTTCAATCTTTCAGATCAACATTCCAGAAAACATACAGTCTTGATCCATCCCACTTTTATTCGCTACCACACTATTCGTGGAATGCAATGTTGAAAATGACCGGTATTGAACTTGAACTTTTGAGTGATCCAGATATGCACCTGTTTGTAGAGTCCGGTATTCGCGGGGGTTTAAGTGTAATCCCCAAACGATATGCAAAAGCCAACAACCAATATTTATCTACATATGATAAAAATTCCAAAACCACATTTATAATCTACTTAGATGCAAATAATTTATATGGTACAAGCATGAGTGAATCACTACCACACTCTGGATTCAAGTGGTTATCTAATGAGCAAATTCAAAATTTCGATGTTACAAAAATTTCAGATGAATCACATGTTGGCTACTTTTTAGAAGTCGATCTTGAATATCCAGAAAGTCTGCATGATATGCACAATCATTACCCCCTGGCACCAGTAAAAGCCACACCACCATCAGGCCGATATGAGAAATTGATTACAACTTTTGAAAATCGTAAAAATTACATTCTACACTATAAAAATTTGAAACTTTACATGAGATTAGGTTTGAAATTAACAAAAATACACAGAGTGATGCAATTCAATCAATCAGCCTGGTTAGAGCAATTTATATCATTAAATACTGAGTTGAGAAAGAATTCAAATAATGATTTTGATAGAGATCTATACAAGCTATGTTCTAATGCAATTTATGGAAAAACGTTGGAAAATGTAAGGAATCACAATGATTTTAGGATTATAACTGATGAAAAGCAACTTGATAAAGTGATTGCATATCCAAGAATGAAACACTGGTCCAGATTTAACGATGATGTTGCTGGTGTATGTCTAAATAAGCTTGAGGTTCATCTAAATCGTCCCATTTATGTGGGTATGGCAATACTTGAGTCAAGTAAAGCAATAATGTACAAATTCCATTATGATGAAATTCTAAAAATGTATCCCAATGTTGAACTGCTAATGTCCGATACAGATAGTTTTATGTATCTGATTCAAACAAACGATATTTATAAAGATATTGAAAGAAATTTGGATTTATTTGACACATCTAATTATCCAAAAGACCATCAATGTTACAGCACAAAACATAAAAAACAACTAGGTAAATTTAAGGATGAGTGTGGTGGAAAAATAATTTCTGGGTTTGTTGGACTACAAGCCAAAATGTATGCAATTCGCATAGGTGATTCAGAAAAGAAGGTTGCAAAGGGAATTCCCAAGAGTGCAAATAGAAATCAATTGAGATTTGAAGATTATAAAGAATGTCTGTTTGATGTAAAACACAAAAATGTAACATCATCAGCAATTGAAAGTAAACTGCATCATGTCTATACTGTTCAACGTGAAAAACTAGCTCTTCAACCTCATGATGATAAACTTTTCATACTACCAAACCGAATTGATACTCTAGCTTGGGGCCATAAAGATATTCCAATAAGAAAACGTAAAATTCGTGAGCAACCATCTCAAGGAAAAGTACAAAAACTTTAAAAACCTGAATAACTTTAAAATATAAAGAAACTTTAAAACCTGAAAAACTTTAAAAACCTGAAAAACTTTAAAATAAAATAAATTTTTTTTTTTTTGCTTAAATAGGTCTGAGATCTAGAGTTTTAGGTGGGTTCCGAACCATTTGAAGTATTAATTTTTTTTTTCATTGTTGTACTACTGTGTAAAAAAAAATATCATGTAACTGTTATCGAATTAGTTTATATTGAAATGATAAATTGAAGAATTCATCTAAAAAATACAATCTATGTAAACCTGGGTGCAGGTACCTGCGTAGGTGCGTAGGTGCGTAGGTGTGGGTACCTATACCTAGATTAATGTATGCATCTATGTAGGTGTGTAGGTGTAGGTACCTATACCTAGATTAATGTATGTAGGTAAAAAAAAAATATTTTTTATTATTTTACTTATACTTTTAAATTACTCTAATTATAAATATTATATTTATACTTCTTTTTAAATTACTATACTACTTTGATGTTTTGTTTTGTTAATATTATTTGTTTACATTACTTTTCTAACAATTCCACTCAATGGTGTATATTCATAGATATTTTCGTATATAATGAGACAGTATGCAGATGTATTTTCTGGGATATTTGCTGTTGTGTCAAATGAAAGTTTCACATCTAATGCACCCGATTTCAAAAGTTCACTTTGTCGAGAACAGTCTATCACAATTAGTGGTGTTTTTTCAAATTTATCAAATGCTATTGATGTTCCCGAATCACTTTGTTTGTAGTAGGCGTGTTGAAAGGCGGCAAACATCTGATACAATGTATGTTTATTACCCATAATATTATCATAGGGAAAGTATTGTGCATTCAAATATAAGCGAACATTATTCAAATTACAAAAATCAAATTGAGATATATCATTACGAAGGCTATTCTTTCTATTAGTTTGCAGTCCTAGTACAACAAATCTTGGTTTATCCATTTGTGATGCCGTCTTAACAGTCCACTGATGACTTGTGCTTTCCGGTAGAGTAGGATATTCATGTAATTGCCATGATCTGAATGGAAGGCTAATTGGTTTATCATTGTGAGATAATTTCAGTAGATTAAGACGAATTGTGTCTGCAACATGTATGTAGGGTACTTTCCATTGTATTTTTGTTAGATTAATTTCGATTTTAGTACCAGCGGTGGTTTGAATTGCATTTAAATCAGATGAAGATCGAAGCAGAACCAATTCTTGTTTTACATTCAGAATAATTTTTCTATAGTCTTCCATGAAACCTAACCACATTTCCAGTGGAATACAAAAGCTAAATTTCTTTTTATTTGTCCATCCATCTCGATTCCATCCTGCATTCTCCCATATACATTTATTTTGTGGAGTTTCGCACAAGAGGTTTTTTATTGTTGTTGTCATGCCAACGTTACGTGTGCGGTCAACTTCGACTCCACCCACCTCATATCTAATCTCATCAAATAAATAGGCTATTCCATTGTTCACTAATACAAAGTCAACTTCAGTATTGTCTGCTTTTTGTACTTTAATATTACCCTCTATTAGAAGATAGCTTTTACATGGTAGAGTGTAGACATCCTGTTGATTTACATTGATACGAATTTCATCATTATTTTTGTATGTTTGTGATGCATATGGTGTGTGAGTGTGATACTCGAATTGGGTTATACTCTCATCGAATTGTACTTTCTCACCAACATTGAATATTGAATCAATTTGCATACCGTGAGGAATTTGGTGATTCATTGTTTATATTTTTATTATATACAAAAAAACCTAATCTTTGTAGTAGTTGTCTATTTTTAGGTGTAAGTAATTTCCTATCTGTTGCATCATGCTGTTGTGATTGATGATTTTTTGTAAATATTAGCATATTTTTTATATTATAAAATTACTGGTTTTTTTCTTACATGTAAGCGTACTGTTATTGTTTCTCCACGAAAGTTTACCACATTCCCATCCTGGTCGATTATATTTATACAAATTTGATTTATTGTGTTTGTATTGATTGGCATGTAAAAATACAGTTGTGGGTGATTCAATTATTTTATAGCCAGGTGGTACAATTGTGTAAAACTCATGAATTGTGTGACCTTCACTACCATTATTGTATGAACCCTGTGCAATATTGCATTCTACACGTATACTATTCACACGCATTATATGAACCGGTTTTGTTGATATATGCCATTTATTTGCTAGTAATTTCTCATGTTGAAATCCAAGTATTGGACCAATGCTGTCCTTCATAGTTAGATCAATATCTTTATCTGCATACAGCTCACACTGTAGCATATTGTTGTTGGCTTTGATTCTCAGTTGACTGCTTGTCAGTTTAAGATTATTTCGAATATAATTTAGAATATCCTCCAATTCGTATGATCCTTCTGGTATTTCAACCACACGTCCATCATACACAAACTTATTGTTTACATTTGTTTCAATATTTGGAATTGTATTGTATGTGTACATGTTTACTAGACCCACCTCATAATCAAAGCTATCCAATTCAACTGGTGGGAAGATTTCACTAACCAATGGATTCTTGTTTGCTGTTAGCGTAAACATAATCACTATATTTTTTATACAGCCACAATAGACACAGATGTCCGCATGAGTGCTCCATTTGCTGATATTTCTTGTAGTTGTATCGAACTCTTACACCCTGCATATATTTCATAAATTCAAGTGGTGGACTTAGATTACCAAAACTGTCAAAATAGTCACATAGATTAGCGTTTTTGAAGTAGCACGTCCAATGAGTGCCTTCACCAATTTCATTATCCAGATTGATTATACCCAGTTCTAGGTGTTTAAGTGGTGTATTTGGTAGTTTATCTCTCATATAAATTCCACGTAATGGTAAGTCAAGCTGTTTTGCATACTTTACTATATCTACATTTGATAATGGGGATTTTTTTTTAAAATGGCTTTCAATGCACTCTCTACCTTCTTCTTCTTCTTCTTTATACCACAACCTTTGTACGGTTTCAGATAGACACCTTTGCCGACTTTCTTTCCTCCTCCACCAAATTTCACTTTTGCATTCATAAGATTTGTAACTAGATAGGCTGCTGCTCGTTCAGGAAGACTAGCATCGGCTGCTTTTACTCTTTCCCACGCGAGTGCTGCAAGTTTCCTATCAGCTTCTGTTCGATTTTGTGTTGGGTCACTATAGGCTATATCATGCTCTCGACACGCTTCATCTAATCTATTTATTCCTTTATCTCCTCTTGCTAATCGTTTTTTCAAGTTTGTCGCGGGTCCACAGAATTCGTACCCGGGAATATGGAGCTCCATGGGCAGTAAATCAATTGCTTTATTAATTACAGAACCCAATATACCAGATCCCAACTTCTTTTTCATCGACCTCTTCTTTTTCGGAGTATTTTTTCTATTCATTTTTATATAGATAATTTTTCTCATACCATCTTTTAAATGAAGAATTATAGATGGAGAGATCCTTTACAGCCTCTCTATAGTTGGTAAGTAATTGTGGATCTGTCATGTGTTTCCACTGTTGTCTAATATCAATGTTTGGTAAGTAGAAATCTTTAACTGTATCTATTTGTTGTGCTAGAGTAATGGCGTTTTGAAACAAGTTTATCATCTCTTCTCTCTCCAAGTCCAGTGTCTCTTTTCTACTCAAATGTCGACCAAATTTATCAATAGTCATGCTTGTTTTTATTATAATTCATGTTTGTAGATAAATTTACTCTCAAACCATGCTCTAAAAAACCATGGATTTTCAGTTTCCTCTGAATATTTTCTATACTGATCAAATAGGTTTGAATCTGTCATTGCTCGCCACTGATCAATGTTGTTGAGATCAACTCTTGGAAGGTGGTGTGCCGCAAGTGGTATCAATTGTAGGATATCAATTAAATTCTGCACCAACTGTTTCAATTCTTCATTGATATTTGCCTTTCTACTTGCATTCAAATGTCGTCCAAATTTATCAATAGTCATTTTTATAATACTAGATTACCACCTATAATGATACCGATTTCACGTAATTCTTCAATTATTGATGCAATTTCTGAATCATGACCAGTGTGTCCGGCAAGTTTTGAATTAATCAACAGTTCCAATCTTTCACACAATTCATTTGGATTATCCCAATAGGTGTAGACGTTGCTGTTAGGTGAGGTTTCAATTTGCATATCATGTTGTATTCCACTACCCAGTTTTTGTTCAACTCCTTTAACACGTTTAGGTGGAAATAAATCTTTAATTATGCGAGTGTATTTATAACTGGTATTTCTTTTCACACGTCCCAATGCATCAAGATGAACTCCAGTTAGTTCAAGTATACGTTTATAGTCGACAAGATCACCTTTCCTATAGATGAATGTATCTGGAATTGCTTTGAATAGCAGCTCTAGTAGACCGTGTGTAAGCGGGAATGATTTATTACCATCAATAATGATTTTTTTATCATCAAACTTGATAACTTTGTTTCCAATTTGCCATTCATTGATTGTGGGATTAAAGTGAACTCCATACAGATTTTGACCTTTTGTTGTTCTCATAAAATTATCAATGTATTTACCTATACGATTTCTAGATGCAAATTTCCGACTAGACTCTCTACTGTCTCTTCTACTACTTTCATCTAAATTACTGGGAACATTGGAGGTGTCTAAATTAGAAGATTCTAAATTACTGGGAACATTGGAGGTGTCTAAATTGGAAGAGTCTAAAAAACTGGGAACATTGGAAGAATCGAAAATGTTTGTTGTATCTAAATTAGAGGTATCTAAATTAGAAGCATCTAAATTAGAGGAGTCTAGAATGGGGTAGTCTTCCTCCTCCTCTACCTCCCCCTCCTCTTCCTCATCCTCCTCCTCCTCTTTCATTTCCTGTTTAACATCAAATTGTTGTTGTTGTTTAAATTGATTCAATGATTCTGTAATTGGTTTATATTGTTTCTGTAAATTTTCTTCTTCACTAATTGCATCATACGATAATTCTCGATGTTTTCGACGTATAGAGTCACGCAGCTGTTTTATATTATTCTTGATGGTTGTCAATTCTTTTAGATCCTTTTTCAGTATCATTTTTATAATAGGATGAATTTATCAAATCCAACTCTGTATCTCCCGTTATCCAGTCCACAATCTTTGTTTATGACTAGAAAATTATTATTATTCCATGCTTGAGCACACATTCTACTGAATTCATCCCTACTCAAATCCGGATATACATGATCATGATATATGTGTTGTAGATTACGATTATCCTGTTTGAATATAACAATCAAATTACTGTTGTCTCTAATCAATTGTTTAGGAATACTAGAGTACGTTTGACAAATGTAGAAACTATCGATGTTTTTGTGTCTACCCATACTGAAATAGTCTCGAATATTCTGTTGTTTTTCCATACAAATATCATCGAAAATCATAACTGAATTGGGGTGTGCATCGTTTGGGTGTGGTATTTCTTCATTATGCTGGTACAAATTGAATCCGACCTCGGCTACTTGACTCATAATTTCCTTGAGAAGTTGATACTTGTCTTGCTGGTGAGATTTGGTGAATACATATAAATGAGAAAACTTGACACCATTCTCGGCAAATAATAAATTAAAAACAGTATTTGTTTTTCCAACATTGGACGGCCCACACACAATACATCTTACACTATTTGGTAGAAGCACACTGTGTCTTATTTGTTGCTTTTTATTTAAATACCTGTCAAAGTTAATCAGTGGCAATTTTGATTTGTGCTGTTTTAGCTTCATTTTTTTAATGTATTATTATCAATCCATGAATTGTATTTCGAATCAAAACCCAACCATTTCACATACAATTTATTACCTTTCTTCTTTAGCACTCTTTCAATAAGATACACATCTGGGTACTTGGTTTTCTTCATTTCATACTCATAGAATGCACCCTTAATAATTTTATTGTTATCGTCTTTGAGGTGATAGGTGAGGGGAATGCTTGGTAGTACATTGTGTACAGTGAAAATCTCATTAGTATAGTTTGGTAGGTATCCTTTATCAAATATTCGCTTGTAACGAGTGATTCGAACCTTATCACCGATTTTAAACTTTTGCTTTTTAAGTTTGAAGGAACGCAGGGTAGCCTTATCAATATTCATTAGTACATACTTTTCATTTTCAGTATTCACCTCACTCGGTTTCATGCGAGTGGTTCGATGAATGGTGTTATTGTATTTGTCTAACAGTTTTGGGAGTAGATTCAACCATTTATAATTTCCCTGTACAGTGAATTCACGAAACATGTGCTCTTTCAGGGTCCTATTGAAACGTTCACAGATTGCCGCCTTCTTATTACTGAAAGTACTATAGTGATTGATATTGTACATTTTAAAGAGTTTTTGAACAGTAGCATTGTAGAACTCTTTACCAGCATCAGTTTGAAAATTCTTTATCTTATTCTGTTCAAGTATTGGTTTGAGGGCGTTTGCCACATCATTACCCGATTTACTTTTCAATGGTATTGCAAATGCGAATTTACTAAAACAATTTATTACTGTCAGTATGAATTTGAAATTTCTATTGATGGTACTGTAATTTGACATATCAACAAGATCGGCCTGGTACAGATCTGTTACGCCTTTGATTTCTGTACGACGTGTGGGAAAATTGTGTCTAACATTTGCATGTAATTCTTGAGCAAGTCCCTCTCTTGTATTCATTTTTTTTTTTTATATCAGTTTTTTATACTGGAGTTAAAACCACCATTAAAACCACCGTTGAAACTAGGGTTAAAACCACCGTTGAAATTTAACCGTCGTTAAAATTTTTTGTGATTTTTAGCTCCCGTGAAAATAGGAATTTTTGAGATCGGATAGACTGTGTTGATTTGACTTTGACTATTTCAGGTTAGGTTAGGTTAGGTTAACCTTACATTTATGGTTAAAGAAAAACTGAACCTTAACCTTAAATTTAAGGTTAAATTTTATTATTATTTTTCCTCAATTAATCGTGATCGGAAAATGGTATTTGATATATGAATTTGGGGTGCCTTGGAAGGTTGAACAAGATGGCGTCTTCAAATTGAAATTCCCTTCACGGGTTAAAAAGTTCAAATTTTTTCGTGGTTCGGAACCCACGTGAAAATGGGAATTTTGGGGATCGGATAGACTGCGTTGATTCGACTTTGACTATACCGCAAGGTATTGCTATACCTATTTTAGGTTAGGTTAGGTTTGGGTGGGTTGACTTAGGTTAACCTTAAATTTAAGGTTAAAGAAAAACTGTGACGGAACCCTCAACCTGCCCTACTGTTATTTCTTAATTTTTCGCTGAAAAATGTAATGGCGAACTATTAAATTTCATAAAACTAATTACTTTCATTAAATAAAACAGAAATTCTTCCTAAAATAATGCTAAGCGATAAATAAATAAATAAATAAATAAAAGATGAGAACGATCTGTGATAAAGATCCAATAAAGATTGTGTTATTTGACCCGAAGAAAGTTAGAATAGAATCCGTACAAAACCAACAGTTTGTTATAATATAAAAGTGAGGCGCAGGGTCATCATTTCCTAGTTGTGTAGCAGGAAGAAGTTGTATTTGTATTTGGTGGTGTTGCGAGTGCGAAAGAGTACGTTAGAGAGAGGGGTCTAGAGAATGATGGTTGGTGACGTTATGGTGAGGGGGGTAGTCTACTCACACACATGCAGTCTGTCACAACATCGATACAGTGCCCGACATCTAGTGGCAGACATTCGACATTAATAGTGGTCGCACAGCCTTAACATTGGCGGATTACTAAAAACTGAATTACAAGCCACTAGTACTGGGGTGCCCAACTGTTCTCGTAGGCGAGCAGTTCGCGAGCAAAAATCGGGATTTTTTCCCCCCAATTTCCACATTTTTTGGGGTAAAATTTTAGTTTTTTTTCTATTTCAACAGGGTCAACATTTTCATTTTTTTTAAATGTTAATAGTTTTGGAAAAATCTTTTTTCTATCAGATAGAAACCGAAAAATTTGTACTAAATGTAATTTGAACGCTTTTTGATACCGTAATTCACTGGTGTTTGGGGGGAGGTGAAAAAAAAAATTCGTTCAAAAAAAAGGGGCTAAAGAAATTTTAAACTTTTTGTTTGTGAGTAATTTTAGCTTTTTGATTGAAAGTGTAAGGTAAGTAGGTGCAGAAGTTCAATATGCCTTGTTACCGCTAGAAAAGTCAAAGGGGTTGGAGAAAATTTCGAAAACTTTAAGAAATGTTTTTTTATTTTTAAATTATTGTTATAACCACAGTTAAAATTTAACCGCCGTTAAATTTTTCGTGATTTTTAGCTCCCGTGAAAATGGGAATTTTCGAGATTGGATAGATTGCATTGATTCGACTATACAACTATACATATTTCAGGTATGGATAGTTGGTTTAGGTTAACCTTAAAATTTAAGGTAAAAATTTTATTATTATTTTTCCTTAATTAATCGTGATCGGAAAATTGTATTTGATACATGAATTTGGGGTGCCTTGGAAGGCTGAACAAGATGGCGTCTTCAAATTAAAATTACCTTCACTTGTTAAAAAGTTCAAATTTTTTCGTGATTTTTAACTCCCTTGAAAATGGGAATTTTCGAGATCGGATAGATTGCGTTGATTTGACTTGAACTTACCTATTTCAGGTTAGGTTAGGTTTGGATAGGTTGGTTGAGGTTAACCTTAAATTTAAGGTTAAAGAAAACTGAGCCAGAATCACCACTCTGCCCTACTAGTATAATGATATAATTTTTATTTATTTTTTTATTATTTTTTTTTATTCACATGTTTGATACATGAAATTGAACCACCTTGGTGAGCTGCATAAATTTGTACATTTAATTTCAAATGAAAATTTTCAGAGTCTGTTTATTTAACCGTCGTTAGTTAATCACCTTTAAAATTTAACCATCGTTAGTTAACTACCGTTAAAATTTAATCACCGTTAAAATTTAACCACCATTAAAATTTAACCGTGCTGTTAAATTAAGTTTGTCTATGTTAAATTGAGTAAGGTTTAACCCCGTTGAAATTTAACCGCCGTTAAAATTTAACCGTGATTAGTTAACCGCCGTTAAACTGAGCCAGAACTCCCACTCTGCCCTACTGATATTGTTTCAAGTTTTTATTTAAAAGAACAAATGCAAACATCATGATATAAATTTAGATAGATTTTTTGTGAACTCTTCCTGATCAATAATTTATGGAAATTGGGAATAAGATATTGCTCAGCTAATCAACCATTATGATTTTGAGCATCAGCACCAAATGAGATTACGTCATTGATCAGTCCCAAGGCCTTTTGTAGCGTAGGCCACAGTGAAGCCCGCTCGACTCTCAATGCACTTAAGGCCCATGTTATACGAGCAGCTTTGACGTGACAGATTTTACGTCGTGTACACGCCAAGGCCAACCGGGCAATGGACTTCCCTGTGTGCAAGACTGCAAGTTATACGAGCGTTATATCTGTCGCGTCGGACCCTGTAAAGTCAGCGTCAGCGTCGACAACGCGTCCAGACCGGTAAAACGGGCAGCAAAATCGCGGCAGAAATGACGCCGATGCTATTATACAGGCAGCTTTGACGTGGCAGATCTGCTACCTCAGCAAAACCACCAGTGTTGCCACCTCTAGTATAGTTATTTATTTGAAGTTTGCAGTAATTATGGTGACAACACTGCTCACCACACATTCAATAATTATATATTCAGCAATTCAGTGATCACCCCAACACTTATTATCATAGTGGGGTATCATAATTTATTAGGAAAAAAAATTATATTTAGTAGCAATTTTAAGAGTCGGGATTCTCTTTAATATCTGTATGTTTGTTGTTTTTTTTCTTTTTAATAAACTCTGGATGTTTTGTAGTATCATCCAGAGAAATTATTATTATAATTATTAAATGATTATTATTCCTCTGGCATATTCACGTGAGTTCGCAGGTTCACATAGACAGCATAATTTTATTGTTGTGACCTTTGTACCTTCGTCAAGTTTCGTTTTAGCTCCACCAGTGAGCATTTGCGTCGACGACGCGGCGTTTTTTCTGCTCGTATAACAGCTCCATTTTTTATGTTCAGCGTCAGCATTTTATCTGTCGCGTCAAAGCTGCCCATATAACATGGGCCTAATGGAATTAGGAAGTGCGTTCCAAGCCCAACAAGCGTTTACAACAAACGATTTAGTGTATATTGTAGAGCGATGGTTTGGTATTAAGGTATTATCCCCGGTTCTAGTATGAGAGACATTATTCTGTCTGCCTTCAGACACAAATTGAAAATCGTTTTCAAAGTAATTAAGATTGATTATTCTGAATAGTCTCTGATCTGGGAGATCTTAGTTTGAGAGTTGGGATTCAGTAATTATTTCATGCCATTGAAGAGAGTAGACGTTCCAAAGACAGTAGTTCTGACTGCGCTGCAGTCTTGAGTCTATCATTCAGAATGACTGTCATGTCATCCTTACACAATTACAGTACAGGAAACGTGGAAAGATGAGAGATTCAACCAGTAACAATCGGACACTTCTAGGAAAAATATCTTGCATTTTCTTCAAGGGATGCATTGCTGAAAAAACCTTCTTACATGTTCTAATAACTTTCTCTGACCAGTCAAGTGTTGAGTTCATGGTTATACCAAAGATTTTTACAGAACAACAGTATGGTACAGATGGGCCAAAATTTCTTGGTACGTAGCCAGAACCGGTCGAGCTATGGTGAGGGGGTTAGCGCGGGTACTATTCTGAAGACATTGGGCTACTACATGCACCGATCTATGTATAGTATAGTTTAGTGGCAATGGAATAGAGCAACAGGCAATGTTTTTTAATGTGGTTAGTAGTAGCCAGCCGTCCATGCGCCCAAAAGGTTTGGCCCAACTGTATTACATTGCCATCAACAGTGATTTTGTGTGTTAGGTTCAAGTCAATACTATTTATTAAGTGTGAATGAACAATGATTATTAGCAGTATTTTACAGGATTGAGTTTGAGACCATTTTTCCTACACCATTGAATAATATGATCAATATTTCAACAGTTGCATTGATTTTTTATTTTGGACAGGTGGAGTAAATTTGTAGGACATCTAAATAAGAACGAGAGGTGAGGAAGGAGTATTCGATTAGATTATCTTTCTTTATGCAGGTAAATTTACAAATTATGCACATGAATGGTTAAAAACAGACTTATCAACATCCCATAGTTACTATAGTAAACTCAGATAATGCTATTTTTATAGTGCAAGGAATTATGTACGATTTGTACGATCTTGATGATATTAACTGCGGTAATGACAATCTAAGTGATGCAATTAATTTGGAAGTGATAGCCGAGTGCCGAAGCAGGTATCTGTTCAATCAGAGATAAGCTACGAAACTTCTGGGCGCTCTTTGTAAGGGTGACCGATTGGATTGGCCAGCAAAAAATTATCTCTGTTCTCTGCTGTAAAATCACTTGCGGGTAGTTCAGAGCCCACCTAAAACTGTAGGTCCAACTCATCAATCACCATCATCCAACTCATTACTCACGCACAGGTCTCAAACCTATATGGGCTTCATCCTCTGAAAAAATAACATGAAATGGCGAAGTTTAAATAAAGATTCGTCCACTCTTGACACTACCAGGAGTGGGAGAAGAAGAGAGATGAGATAAAGACATTATTTGTAAATATGTGTCACGTTCCAACTGTATTCTAACTTTCCTACCAACCTTTTTCTCTTTCTTGCTTGAGGCCGAACTGTGACGACTGCGTCTGCTGGACTCCTTTCGACCCCCCTCTCCCTCATCATGGGGAGGTGGCTGAGTGGCGTAGTGGTCTCTCGAGTTGTCACAATGCCTGCGACGTTTGCTGTCGCTGCGACGCTCCTTCTCCACGACGCCGATCGGAGAGCGCGACAACGAGCGCACGGCTGTCGACTGCAGCACAAAATGTACACAATTCAACAAAATAATATAATAATCATAATATAAAAACTAAAGCAATATAAATTGTGATGCTGCACCCATTATCCGACTAATAAAGCCATAAAAAATTAAGATAGTACACCAGCTAAAGAAAGATTAAAGAAAAAATATATTCATCTCAGTACAGTCACTTACAAGATTTCCAGTCATTTCAAATTCAACCAGATTTATTAGAACCATATTCTCAGTCATTTTTCATCAGTAATTCATCATTTATAAATTCAAATCACAGCCTACCCGTCAGCTTTAAAAGTTCAATAGGTTAGTTTTTTTTTTTGTTTACCTTTTCAACCGCCAAATTTAACATGTTATCAGTCAGTGTCTTCAAAAAAAACTCAACGAATAATATTTAATTGTATCAGTAATATAAACCATCCAAAACATTAATATTGTAACAACTGAAAAATTAACTTGTATCAGAAAATATTTTATCAAATTTAATAAATTAAAATAAGACAGTGACCTTCTTCATACTATCTACTGTATACAATTTATGCCGGTATGAGAACTGATAAATTCAATTCAGGAACAATAATTTAGTTATTTGGGATCACTTTTTGCAGCAGTTTATAACATTACAGAAACTTAAAAAACCTTCTAGAACATTCCACGGAAGGAAGTGAACAAAGAATCAGTTATCTTAGGTAGGCAATGTGCTCTGAAAAAAGGAAGGTAGATCCCAGACTGTGCTGCGGGCTGAACGTGCTTTCGCTAAAGTAATTAATTTCTTGTTTCAACGTTCCAAAAAAATTATAAGTTTTTCTTTGAACTGTTTGAAATCAAAAGTGCAGCCAAAAATTTATGTCTAAAAGCAGCGAAACTCAACAGAGGATTTGGGCCTATAACAGTTCATCGGACCAGCGCGAAAATACCAGCCAGGTTACTTCTTTCCATTTATTATTATTAACCCTCAGAATTAAATTGGGCCCAATTAGAGGGATTAAAGAACAATCGCTAAATTATATATTAGGCAGCTCTACTCCCACACAAGACAAATTGAAACGTGGATACCTTCTCACATGAGCAAACTCACGCCCAGCCACGCTGGACTAGGAAAGAGGTAAATTTAACATCCTTCACCTCAAATAATATTGTAAACACAGCTTTACAAAATATGAAGAGAAATATCAATTACAAAAATATTCATTAACTTTGTGAATAATATTCCATCATTATAGCCTATGGTAGGCGACTCTGGTAGTGCAGTTGTTGGAGCGCTTGTCTGTAATAAGATTGGGCTCTGGCTGGCTTCGTTTTCTGCAGCCTTGGGTTCGAATCTCATTCAGCCATGGATATTACTCATATCATTCAGTCATTTTTATAACCAGCTCCCTGCCCCTGCCATGCCACTGCCGCGAACCGGTCGCCTGCTCGAATCGCCCTCAAGAGCGATCAGATGAAAACGGAAGAGAGGCATGGCAGTGGCATGGCAGGGACACGGCAGGCTATGTGTAAATCGCAAACATGCTGTACAATGTATAGTAAAAGGAGAATCCGAAATAGTGATTCAGACAAAAACGCACGGCAGGGGCATGGCAGGCTTTGTGTAAATTCACCTTTACTGTTTTAAAAAAATGTGTTTAGTGGCAGGGAACTCATAGAACAGCTGCTGATAAAATGATGCATCACAATGTGATAATATAGACGATACGCTGATATGTCTTATAAGCCAAAGCAACAGATCAAGTTTGTACAAATATTACCGCTGCTAATTACCCAGCGTCATGCAAGCTTACTTATTGTATGTGTTGCGGCCAAAATACAAATATTCAATCACTGGTAAAAGAATGTAAATTGACTCACTTGAAGAATAGAGCGCTGATATACAAAACTGCGTAGACTAGACGTTCTAGAGGATAGGTACCTCTGAAAATTTCGGGTGGGCCCACACAAATTAACATATAGAGAGGTACTACCTGATACTGAGACGGAAGTTCTTGAAGCTGAAGAGCGATTTGGAGCACACTTGGACCGGTAACAGGATGGCGGAGTCAAGACTGTTTAGAGTGATAACGATAGAAAAAAGAGAAACAATCAACCGATACTTTAGCTGCCGAACTCTACTTTACATTCACTGGGGCAAACTCTTTCAAATAAGTAGGATGGTAGTACACGTACAAGGGCGAGCAAATAGAAGAAAAAGGCGAAAGACATTACAGCGTAATTGAAACATTCGTGACTAGAATAATTCCGAATTCACAGCATACTAACTTAGTTGTAGGCTAGGCTAAAGAAGAGGCCGATCGAAGCGCTGCACATACAGGAACCAACAATGAAACCACAATTAACGAGGAATCGAAATGCCAGAGAGCAAAATTTTGAACATAAGTGAACTGGCACGAATTGTATTGAGCTTTACCCGTAATAAATTAATGTAATGAACTCAACACAAAACTATGCAGGTGGGCAGAGCTGTAAATTTGCTAAAAAGGTAGTTTACAACACCAAAATTCACTAAAAAATGTAGTTTACTTATAAAAAACACCACAAATTCACATCATCAGTGCAAACAGAACATTTTTTTTTTTTTACTGTTACCATCAATTATCTACCAGAAAAGAAAACCTCAAACTGGATTCCTGGGCAATACAGGGCAAATGCTAGTTTTACAAATAGCTCTGAATTTGATAAGACTGCAAACAATTCTAACCTCTTTGTTTTACTGAGTTCTCGAACAATACAAAGACATGCTAGGATAAGAACTTGTTCTGCCCACACATGTGGGAGACTATACTAAATTTGTCATAAAATTGTGTGCGTGCGTGTGTATATCAAGGAAATAAATAAATAAATAAATGCATCTATCAATAGCTGAGATCAGTCTCTCGCTCAGCTGGAGTAACTTAGCCTTAACTTTGGCGCGTGACCGCGACTGCAGTGGCTCTGTATAATTGTTTTGACAGATTGGTTTCTACTTTAATAAGGCACTTACACAAATAAATAAATCTATACCAGAGTATCCATCTACCTTACTATGCCTCCTCGTCTTCTTGCTCCTTGACTCCTCCTCCCATCCTCTCTTATCCCGCTTCCTACTCCTCCTGCCCATGCTCCCCTCTTCCTCCTCAGAATCCTCCTCGTCGTCGTCGTCGTACACCTCTCTACTGCTGTCCTCCTCCTCTCCCTCCTCTCTATCACCTCCACCGCCTCCGTCCTCACTCTGTATTTCGCCCGCTTCGGGTGAGGACAGCTCCTCACTGCTAACGTCCGAGTACTCGACCAGCGGTTTCAAAATGGCAGTGATCAATACGTCCAATTCATCATGTGATGAACGTTTGCTGCCGCTGATACGTTCAGATGATGACGACGATTTCTTGCCCGATGACAATCTGTGATTGGACAAGATAGGTGAAAATCAAAATTGAATAATTATCATTATTACAGATTCTCATTCTTTAGCCACCATTGCACAAACATCCTATTATAATGGTTGCGTTCATGGTAGCCTTACCATTTACCGGTAAATGAAATTTCATAGAAAACTAAGGCGCCTGATTGGTCTATTCAAATTTTTGAACATCTATGAATTTGAATACACCAATCAGACGCCATGGTTTACAGTGGAATTTTATTTACCGGTATATGATGAGACTCCCATTTACTTTGAAGTGAACTTAAACCCTGGACAGAAAACGAATTCACAATTTTAAACTTTCGAATTCACTTTGAAATTATCAAGTGTGTTTGAAAATCAGTGCAACAAAGGCCCTGAGCTGTACTTTTGCACTTTAAAAGCCCCCTTTTTACCGTTGAAAAGATACCTCATTTTTTATGTATCAATGAAGGCATTCATAACAATTATTATTCTGGTGTCAATCGAATATAACTATTAGGAAACGAGCGGGCTGGAGACATCAATTTCAAGCTCAGATGATGTCAGAATTAGACATTTTCAGTTGGATTGTTGTTGAGCCATCATTATACACGAGGATAGTAATATTGTGTGAGGTCTGGTTTCAGAGTTATCAGGTCGCACCTGAATAAGTTCAAGGCCTCTGATGTGACTTAACGACTGTTTTTAGACAGCTGGGACCGACAGGCTTAACTTGTCCTTCGAAACACGGGAGTGGCATCAGAGGAAATATTTCGGTCAGACGGGTATCGACCTTTGGATTAGTCAACCAACTAGGCTACGGCCACCCCTTGTTCAATACAACAGTAGTATAATAATGTGCTAGTATCCAACCCATCATTACAAGCATAATCCATATGCTATATGTAATACCAGTCGTATAATCTCTATATATATATTATTATCTATTTATTTAGTCAGAATAAAAATGGAGTGAAGATACAACAAGTCCAAAACTACACTCTTCACAAATTTTGACTATGTTATATTGTCCAAAACATATATGATCTACAGCACAGTATTTGGTATAAAATGTATAAAGATTTCCATTATTCATAATAAATATGCATTGTTGTTATAAACCAACTCAGCATGACCGATATAGTCCGCGCAAACCTTAGCATGCAGTACAGACTTATGGAAATTCAATTCAATTATTTATTGCCACAACTTTACAACAAAATAATTTAAAGGTTACAAATTAACATAAATAAATAAAGCAATGTTATTTTTTGAATTGGTTTATGTATTTCAATTGTTTTTTTTTTTTTTTTTTTAATTGAAATGGATGATTGTGACGGAGAACTACCGTATTCTAATGTTACCCCTATTGGCGAACAAGTGTTTTCACTTATACCAGTGGTTTTGTCCACCTCTTGAGTCACATTTGATGAATATATGCCACTGTTAAATGCTCACATATTCTGTAGTTATTAAGTTAAGAATTTCGAAGATTTCTTATTATTAATGTGCATATTCTTATACAATCATATATTCTATTCTGTTGTATTATGGTGTGGAAATGAATTTGAATTGAATTTCATATCAAGGTTGTCAAATACCTTGTTTCCATTACCCTTGATTCATATGGGAATATGAGCGCGCTGTTGCATTTTTTGTTTACATTTTGTCAATCCAATGTTTGCACAAACTTTAAATAGAAAAATATCCAGATAAGCTATGAACTCCAGGGGCCCGTTTCACGAAAGTCACAAGTTACAAAGTAACAATTTCACTAGTACAAGCGTTTACTTGTTACTTTTTAGATCATCTGTTACAAAAACAATTGTAATCTTCTTCTTTCTCTCCCCGATTTGTAATGATTGAAATTTAATCTTAATCTAGGTTAGGTCTATTCCTAAATTTTGGTTAGGTCAGTATCATCATTCAAAAATGTCTTTGAAACGTGAGGGCAGAAAAACATTGCTAAAAGCAATTCTAGAAAATAGGGAAGTGTTGATGGGACTTTCTTTGATACCTTGAAGAGAAGAAGACAGAGATGTAGAAAATCATCCACAATATTGCTATTTCTCTTGGATTGGTTCCAGCACAGATTAAGAAATTGTAACCAGATTGATCACCGTGTGTTTCATGAAACGATCGCTAGACTGCGTGGGTATAGCGCCTAGAGAGTAGTGTTTCCCTCTCTATTTTCTCTGTTCGCTCTCACTCATCATCAATGGTCACTCCCTCCCTCCATCACTTCCTCATTCTTACAACTTCATCTACACACGTGTCCCCGCCAGAGAGTATAGACGTATTTACTATAGAAGTACATAGAGTATAGAGTATTTACTTCTATTCTCTCTCGTCCCCGCTCCTTCGCATAATATGCATGCTCACCCTTCAGCACTGTTGCTGGATCAAAGCTTATTGCCAGATCTCATTGCCTTTAAACATTTTACGTTTTTCTCTGCTACTGCGTGCTCTGATCTGATGACAGTTCTCCTGCCGGCTACAATAATATGCCGATTGGTATGATTGCCTCTGTAAAATCAGCTGCTTATTTGCCTTGTCAATCATTGAACGAGCGAAGTCCTGTATGAAAAAGTTATGCTACAGGGTTAAAATTTGCCAAACATGAAAAAGTGCAAGATTGTCCTTTTATTTCGCTTCAAAAAGAATGAAGGAGTCGGTCAATTTTATTGGCCAACGAACTTGACATGTCTAAAGATACCAAGAATCTGTGTTTCAAATTAGAAGTTGATTGATAAAGGCGTTCAAAGGTTATCATGGAACATAACAGTGGCGGCTTCTCCATAAGCACGTTTGGATGATGCCCTGCCAGATAAATAATAGAAGTAAAAATTAAATTTAATATGAAAATGAGAATTATTATTCTGTGATGAATACTCTTTACAGTGCAGTAAAAATATTATGTCATCCATAAGTGAATGAATGAAGACTTGTGCATGGGTAATGATGTGCATCTACCATCGATCTCTATACTACTACAACTGGATCGCGCGCTGCGTATATGAGGCAGTGAGCTTTTGTGGTCCGGTTTTCTCGACAGCATTTCCCCCACTACTAGTCTGTGTAGAAGCGCGCTCTTGCACAGCATGGCTTACGGCGGTACCATGTTCGCCATCACAAAAATTGCTATATCTTCGTTTTGCAGTGGCTCGATTTTCAATTAGTTCACATATTTTTAATCTGTATAAACATGTGAAGATTATGGTATAAATTTAATATCAAAATAATTTGATAGTAAACTATTTATGACACTCAAATCTAACGAATATGGTTGCAGCCATAAAGTTATTTTGAAAGCTACTCTCCTGTTGTTTATTTCAACTATTGGGGTATTATATTACATAATTGTAGCCCGATTAAAGCTTAGATGATCAGCCATTTTTATCATTGAGTTACTAATAAATTTAGATTAATTTCCATGGTGTTGTTCTACCTTAAGCTCTCATCTAGTGCTGACTCCAATTCGTCACTGGTAGATGTAGTCTGCAACATTTACCAGTGTGTTTTAACATAATCTATATCCATAGGTTCAAACAAAAGGTGCACATGAGTATTCAAACATTGATGTAGCTTATACTAATTTTCCCAATCAAAAAAATTAAATATAGATAGTAAAAGATAACAGAAAGTGAAGTTATATTGGTGGACTTTAAACAGGACATGTGGTTTGGAAACTAAATTCAAATAATATTTCTTTTGCAGGAAAAGGTTGTAAAAATAATTTGCAGGTTGAATTCAATAGATTTGTGTTGGGATTTTTTCAAGTTCTTAGCCATATTTAACTTCCCCATTATTATATATTTTAAGAACAATTTTATTTTTCCTTTTTAATTTCGCTATCAATGAACAAACCAATACATATACAACTTAAGAAATACAAATATTAGGCCCTCATATCAAAGACTTCAAGTTTATGACAAATTTCCTTTTGAAGCTGGTCGAAAATTATTTGATAAATAGCCTAATCAAATAAAATTCATAGCTAGTTTACAAAAAAATGTCTAAATAAAAGGTCTTTTATAGAATATATAATACAAAATTCATTAACTTCTCAAGTGAATTCAACGATTTGCAGTCAAATTTTAATTAAAAATAAGTAGAACGTTTTCGAGTTGTTAAAACCCATCTTCCTTGATGATGATGGGTTTCAACAACTCGAAAACGTTCGGCCTACAGAGTAAGTAAAATACTACTTATTCTTAATAAAAATTTGACCGCAAGTCGTTGAATTCACTTGAGAAGTTAATATTAACAACGCAGTTCGTCATGGAAAAAGAAATCCAGGAACAAAATTCATTTTATAGCATGAGCGAGTATATAGATAGTTGAATTAAAATTCTAATAAATTTTCTTACACATTTTAAGTTGGAGAATTTGGAAAAACAGTTGATCTCACAAGTATTTTTAGTTTCCCTGCTGTGATATATTAAGAATATTTATTCGCCATTATTGTACATGTGCGTGCAATAAGCTATTTTGAGGTTATGTTTAATGATCTTCTTGTACTAGCTCAAAGTTTGTTTTTTATATTAAAAAAATATATTGACTAATATCACAAAAAATATCGTACATAACTCATCCGGGAAGATGTTTACCATACTCGTATGATAATACCACACTGAACTTCATCTCCTTCGTTTACTTATCATATTTTCAGTAAGCACAATATTTTCCACACTAGTAACGTAATATAGGCCTACTATTTCAGTGTTGGTATATTCTGAAAGGGACCACATCAAAATGAATCAAAAGCCATTTCACATTTGAAAGTCTTTAGCTATTACGATTTTCCTAAATACAATATTCCACATTAAATAAAACGTTGTAGAATTTTCCTTAGTTTATCTTTTCTTATTAGTGGATTTTCAGTTACTTAACTTTCGATGTTAAAAATTAATTATTGGCTTCCTAATTCGATAATTATCTCATAATGTAGGCTTTAAGAAATTCCTCATGTTTTCAAAGTTTGAAATTTCAACTAAAAATCTTAAAATGAAACATATTTTAAAACAAAAAAAGAAACTGACTTCAGTGAAATGATAAAATACTCATGTACTAAAAAGTTTGAAATAAAGTATTTACTTTAAACTGAGAAAATTTTAAATTTCATACAAGTAATCTTTTGAAGTCGGCACCAAATTTCCCATAAAGTTCTAAAATATAACAGAATTACTCTGTGATGTTTTCCATGACGAAATAATTGAACAATCTAATATCAAAACTGACACTGTATTTCAGTAAAAGTGAGTGTAAATCACATATTCAATTGAAATATAGTGTTAGTTTTGATATTAGATAGAATTTCTTATCAATCACTTCCTGGTGGTTCGGAACCCACCTAGAACTGTAGGTTCAACTCATCGATCTCCATCATCCAATTCATTACCCACGCAAAACTCTCAGACCTTTGTGAGCTTCATCCTCCAAAAAAATACAGTGTTAGTTTTGATATTAGATAGAATTTCTTATCATCTTTATAAAATATTTGGCGCCGACTTCAAAAGATTACTTGTATGAAATTTAAAATTTTCTCAGTTTAAAGTAAATACTTTATTTTAAACTTTTTAGTATGTGAGTATTTTATCATTTCACTGAAGTCGGTTTCTTTTTTTGTTTTAAAATATGTTTTATTAACATTTACTTTGTCAGTTGGCATCTCTGATTTTTTGTCCAATGGAATTTTTTTTGATCAATTCAGACTCCAGCAAAGATAAACATTTTTTTTTATAGATATCAACAATCTGCATAATATGTCTTTGAATGTTTGGTTTCTGTAATTATATGTTCCAAGAGCATTACCAAAAGTGCTTTCCAATTCAACAAAATTATCTATGCTGTTGATTTGAAGTCTACCTGTTTTCAATCAATTAGACATCAACAATTAGTGCAACATCGTTTTTTCACAAAAATCTGGAAAAGAGATTTTTTTTTAATTGACGAAAAAAACTATGGTGCAACAGGATATTGTTTGTAATACAAAGATCTAAATCAAACTACAATAGCTATTTTTGTTCTTGGTCAGCAAAGAAGCGTGCGTCCGCACCATCTAGCGGTGTAAAATTTAACCAACATCTATTGGTAACAATTTTTGCCATGATACCGCGAGCATTTACTCTTTCTCAATAATTGGCAAAAGAACTGAGTTGTCTTACAGATTCAACTACATTGGACTCACACACTGAATCAGAAAGGGCCAGTTTCAGACACTCGTTTATCTTTTTTAACTTTGCATTTTTGCGATTTTTTTAAACAAACCCAACCTTTTTAGCTAATTTTTTCCATCGGTCTAAAACTTTGACATGTTTTATGTCCCGTAAATTGGTCACCTCAACTTTGACCATGAACACTGAATTGGCTGCAGAGTTTGGAATTTTTGATGGAATTGATTCTACTTTGTGAACAATACTGAACAAAAATTGGATGTTGGTTTTGTCACTGGAAGCAGTGCTGCCAACTTTAAGTTCTATACCCCTAATAAAATACCCTTCATTTAATATTTTTATTATATTATTCAGTGGAAGACAGTTCACTTATTAATTCTGGAAGTGAGACTGGATAGAACATCGACCTTTCACCAGCATCTAGAAAGTCTCAAGAATAAGTTGAAGACTAGAAATAATATTATAAGTAAACTAACTGGTACCTCCTGGGGATGCAGTGTAAGGGCTCTCCAAACATCTAGCCTGGCACTGGTACTAAGTACAGCAGGAAATCTGGTTATGGGGTGTACAGTGAATCACCCAGAACAGAAATCTGTGCAAATCTGGGGCAATACTGTACTATCTTTCAAGCAGAAATTTGGGGCATCATGGCTTGTGCCAATATAGGCATTGCCAGACACTATTGCGACAAGCATATAGTAATCTTGTCAGATTGTCAGGCAGCCCTCAAGGCTCTTGACTCTAATGAAATCAAGTCAAAATTGGTGTGAGAGTGTCACAAAACACTCAGCAAGCTTGCAACACACAACTCTGTGCATCTTGGTTGGGTACCTGGCCATGTAGGCATAGGTGGCAACGAGTGTGCAGATGGGCTTGCTAAGCAAGGTTCTAGTAGGTCATTCTTTGGCTCAGAGCCAAGCTGTAGCATAAGCAAAACAACTGCCTGCCACACAATAAACAAATGGTCCAGGGACTTACATCACCAGCAATGGCAAGGTCACTCAGGCCAAGCACTTGGCAAAAGGCTGCTAGCAGACACAAGCTCCTACTTCACCAACTGGCTGGTGAGGCTGGGTAGAGGTCAGGTTAAGCAGCTGATTGCTCTGATAACTGGACATGGCCACTTCAGGAAACATCTCCACACAATCGGACTCAGAAATGAAAATCAGATGTGTTGGCTTTGCAATCAGTCTGAAGAGACTGCCAAGCATATCATACTGGATTGCGAGAGACTCGGAGCAAGGAGAATGGCTCTGTTTGGCTTTAAGCAACCAGGTGATGAATGGGACGTTAGCATAGGGAAGAAACTCCTGGATCTTGTAAAGGGCACAGGTATTGGTTTGCCTAACTAATGTACTAGGGACACACAATAAGCTTCAGTTGACGTGTGAGGATCTTTGAATCTGTCCCTTCATAACATAACATAACATAACATAAGTACAGCAGAATAATGATTAATAAGACGAAATTTTCACAACCACAGTTATTAAACCTTAATCGGATGTTGTGATTGGCTGTCAAGTCACGCCCCCCTGGTGGGGGGAGTAACAAGCAAAAATACAAGTCCAATCAAAAACTTAACACTGTAAACAACAAAAAATTAAACAATGAGCAATCATCACTTCAAAAAAGAGATCAGTACAATTGAACAGATAGCTATTACAAATGGATATGGGAAAATCATTGTCAATAAAATTTTATATAAAATAAGTAGGAGACTAGCAGTCAGTGCTAGCATTTCTGTAACTGAAAGTGGGGAGAAATCATGGATAACGGTGCCTTACCTTGGGATATTTGAGACTTCTGATGTGACCAATCAGAGAACAGGGGGGCGTGGCCATGAATCCAGAATTTTACAAAATTTGGTAGTGGGTGGGTTTTGAGTAGAGTACATTCCTCAGATTTAAACATAATTCGGTACAATCCACTGTACACATCCTCATCTTCCTTTGTAGAGACTCCCGATTTTATTGCAAAGAAAAAGTTTGTGATTAATGTAAAAAATTTCAATGACGAGAAATGCCTTTTGTGGTCTATTCTTGCATATTTTCATTATCATTGTTAACATTATCGTCGTTTCATTATCGTTAACAAAATTAACTGTTGAATATCTGAGCGAGTTTGCTCATACACTCAACACAAACGGTGTTAACTTCCCAGCCACCATGCGAGATGTTAGGAAAATTGACATTTTGAGTCCCAATATATTGATTAATGTAATTGCGTACGATGATGATGGAAAGAAATTCTATCCCTACAGATGTAGTATATATACTGGTGCTGTCAATAGGGCCCAAATTAAGATTTTTAATAGTAAAAAACCCAATTAATATTCTAAATGTAATTACCTGAGCCTGAGTTCTAAATAGTTCGTGCCTTGTTTTTGGTTTGCTTTCTTGTAGGAAAATCGAATTTTGTTGGCATCACATTTTGTTTCAATTTTATTCTTATACCACCAACTTCGAAATGATCCTCATCAACGTGCTTACTATATAAACTTGGATGATGTGTAGGATTAACATTTTTTCGTTTTAGCCAGCAACCCATTTTGCTCTAACAACTGAGTCAGTAGGGAAACTGAAATACAATAAATCACTCTTTTACAATTCAAATGCTCTATTGACTCATCTTCTTTTCCCATATCTTCTCACATCTTCAGATCCAAAATGCCTGCTGTTCATATTAAAGCAATGCATTTAGCCCGTATGAGGAATTTCGGTACACTGCAATTGATATTTGGCTGGAGAGTTACATTATGCTTAGATAATTATTGCCTAATTGTTAAATTAATTTATATTTTAATCATAGTTTCATTGTTTATATTTCAAACAATTATATTTAACATCATAATCATAGGCAAGAAGGGTAGGATTTGGAGAAGACTCAACGGTTGAAACATATATTGTACATTGTAATGTCCTATTTTGGTCAATCAGGTGAGCTGAACAAAATAATAATTCATCTGATTAGATGTATCAGATATATCTGATTGGAAAGCTGAACCAAATTTAATATACAGCATGATAATTATTTAATTAAGAAGAAGAAAAGTAATATTTCTGGCTTGTCAAGCTTTTTTTGTAAACATAGTTCTTTATCTAGTTTTGAGGAAAAATGTTACAAAAATGAGCTTGAGAATAAAAGTCAATTTGAAAATTGAAATGAATATGTTTTAATAATTGAATAATCACTCTGCGACGCTACAACATAGATGGCTTTTCTACTCTGTCATTAATTCAATCATGCTTAAAAATACGTATAACTTAACATACGCCTTCGTAATACTATGGAGAATATAGTTGTCAAAACCGCATTAAATTCTATCAAGTAACAACAAAGGTATGCCAGTTTTTGTTCACGTAAACACGGTAGCTCCATATGATTTGTAAGGCTGCAGCCGCACTTCTACACGGACTAGTGGTGGGGAAGAGCCGAGTGGCCGGACCGAAACTCCAACACACAGCGCGCGATCCAGTTGTAGTAGTATAGATATCGATGGCATCTACTCATAGATGCCAGATGGAGGAGCGGGATTCGAACCCACAACCGCTTAAACGACAGCATTCTGAATTTGGGATGCCCCAATCAACTGTGCTAGGCGGCCGGCCAGGACTGAATAAGTTGATAGCTCATGGCTCGGGTGATTTGGATTCTGTACTGAGCATTAGGAGAGGGATAACTGACTTTAGAGGGGTTTTGTGAGGATGATGGGTGGAACCAGATATATCTATACATATGAATGTCATATAGCTTCATCATCAGCGGCGCCCCAAGCAAGGCTTGCAAACATTACATATTGAAATTTACCACAATGCTAGTAAATTATTACCAACTTGCCACAGTATCACTGATACTGTATCATTTGTGTTATTTCATCACATCAAATAATTGAGGTCAAATAGTGCATAAACAATCTGGTATTTATCAGTATTGTTGAATAGTGGGTATAGTTTATAGTGGCTAGTGGATTATTGTATAATAATATAGTTTAATTGGTATTCAGTTATGAAGCTCCGACCACAGTTTATGCAATTAGTGGCTGATTTCAATCATTTAAGTAAATGTATGAGTTTCTGAAATTCTGAAAAACTTATTGTTCATGAACGTCTGTGCTCCCTCAACTTGCATGCTGTGTAATCAGTCAGATAGATTTTAGTTTATATAGATATTGTTTTACTTGTATTAGAAAGCATGAGTGGAATTCTACTCATTCAAGTTCCAACTTGTATACAATGTAGCTGTGGCTTTATCCTATATACTTATTTAGCAGTGGCGGCATCATGAAGATTTCTGTAGACAATATTTTGACATTATTAGCTACTACCACAAACGGGATGACTTTGAATCTAGGTTGGAAATTAAAAATTTAGGCCTACCAATGCTCTATTGAAAAGAGATTGTTGAAAACGCCGATTTTCAACAAACTTGAAATCAACCATTTTGCATAGCAGATGGATGGATTTCATATACAACACCATCAATTATTGATCTTTCAAACTGAACTGGTGAGTTTTTTATTTAATCTTATTGTTGACGGTGGGCTAGTGATTTACTTGATTTACTTCCTTCATTATTTTCCAAGTACAGGCCTGTATTTAATTTTATGATTTGACATGAATTTTTTTCATTATCAAATTTTTCCAAATTATCATTTGGCTTTTACGTTCCTTATAGCAAAAAATTGTCATATCATCAAATACCAATCTGTCACCCCTCCAATTTGAAAAGTCACCGGCCGCCACTGGAACACACAACGCCTTGAGCCTCAAGTCAAAAGGTAGAACTCACTTCGCTCATTTAATGAGATTGTCTGTTACATTTATTACTATTATGTATTATGATGTTGAAGATCCAACCTTTGAGTGAATAAGAAAGCAAAAGGTTTACTCACCAAAAACATGTGTGCTTCGTCATGGGTCTGGAGAAAGACTGAAGGGGAGGTTACCTGAAAGGAGCTGGCGTTTCCCCTGCCCACACACACAGAAAAGATAAAAATGGCGCCTGGGGTCGGATACTACCCCACCTGGTACTAGGAGGGTTAAAAACTCTACACATTTTAAAAATGGAGAGGAATTTGGGGTTGCCTCCATCAAAATTCACTAGGGTTTTACCCAGTGAATCCATCGATGTCCTACATTCCCAATTGTTTCAATACTCCTTCTTCTACTTTTTCTGTGTTCTTAATTATTTCATCCTGATTTTACCTTTATTTTCTAATTCCAATAATAAAATATAATATATTATTCTATCACCTAAAAAATAATTGATGAATTTTTACTTTTTGATTTATCAAGCATTTTAATAAGAGAGCTTGCAGTAATGAGATTGAGAAAAAATCAAAAAATTAAACTAATGCACTTCTAGAGAATTTTTCAAGATATTATTGGAAGAAATTGATTAGAGCTTGCAGTCTTCTGTCACCAGCAGGATTTGGATCCTCTTCAACTTCTGCTGAAGCGTTTTGATCAGCTGCATCATATCTTTCAGGAAGACCTTGATGTTGCCTAATGAGCTGTACATCTTCTACTGTTCTTGCAATGTTGCAAAGAGTGAAGCAGCATGTGATTATTTCACAAGCAAAAACAGGTGCTACCTGCAAGTGATAAAGGCATGGGAATATTTCTTTTGAAATTCCTAATGAATTTTCCACCACAAGCCTTGTAGACTTATGTGCATGATTAAACCGTCCAACAGCTGGATCATTTAGATTCCAGAAGTCTGGTGGAGGATTTAACCATTCTTTCAGTGGGTATCCTGAGCCAGCTAGAAGAAACTGCTGAATGAACTGTAAACTGCTATTCCTGTACACTCTAGCATCACTCCCTGGCCAGCATGAACTCAAATAATAAAATTTACAATCTGGACCACATACCACCATTACATTAAGTGTAAAATTTAATGTAATTAAATATAATATAAATTATAAATTTTAATATAATATAAATATAAATAAAATATAAATTTTATAGAGTGATCTCCATGTCTATCAACATACTGTTGTTCATTTTCAGTTGGAGCATCACATTTTTGGGGTTACAATAATAATGCTTTTGAAACTCGTTAATTTGGTTAAAATGACATTGAGGGTCGTGTGGTTGGTAAATCGACCTAACCAATTGATAAAGTGTATCAATAGTCTATATCGATATATCAACTTATTGCAATCAATAACAAATAATCAAATATGTCACTTGAAGATACTATAATACATTTTTCATGTATTATAACATAATAGAATTTCTTAATAAAAAAGAACATAGTAATAAATATTTAATAAAATACAATCTTATGTAACATAATGTAATTTTGTTATTGATGAAATAATTGATTCTATCATGCACTTATCTATGCAGTACGAATGTTGTTGTCTCCAAAATTTTGTCTAGGTTTTGCATATGTAAAAATAGCTTTCGTCTCGTGGTCACTCACTTGCTTGGGGAACATTGGTCAAGTCAGTCCAGTTATAACTTTTAGCTACTCTGTACTTTAGTTTGTTTGAGATTGATAATGGAGTAACATCCGAAACTAGTGTCTCACCTTTTTTTTTAAATAAATGTGGCTGTGACAACTTCATCTTATTATATTATTCATTATGGATATCTTCCACAATATCACCTTCACCATTACATAGAAAGCCAAAATATTTCATTTTCAAGTTCCATAAACTATGGATGTTTGCTCAAAAATATAAATATTTAAAATCTATGAAAATATAAATATTTCCAGGCTGATGTATTTCGCTTATACTCAATCAGTCTTGCAATATGAGATCAGGGCTTAGGGTGGAGCTGCGAATTCACGTTTCAGGAAGATTTTTGTAATTCATAAACATATTATAAAAGCTGCATTAGAAGACCTAGAAGACTGTACAAGAAGAGACCTTTTTTAGAATTTAACGTTTTAACAGTTGAACAATTGTTTATAAAAATCTCATCCTTTACATAAATAAAAATAAAACCTGTTTTACATTCCGTGATCCATCATATAATCTTAGGCCAGTGCCAATTACTTTTGAAGTGCCAAGAGTTCAATTAAATTTGTGTAAAAGGCAATTCAAGTTTACTGTTTCTCAACTAATAAAACTTCAATGACAAATAACCTCGAAAGAGCGGTAGTGACATCAACGACAAAACTATTTTTTCAAATAACATAACCTCAAAACCACTTGTAAAAAAATTTACCCATGCATTTCGATAGGTTAAAATTTTGGCTAATATTACCCAGTGTTTACTTGTTACTTGTGAAAATATGAATATTCACTATAGTGAACTTGTGACTTTTTACTAGTGAATAGGTGAATTTTCACTTGTGACTAAGAGACTAGTGAATTTCGTTTGTGAAACACTTGTAACTCAGAAAAGTAACAAGTTCACCGAAATTCACCAGTGAATATGTAACTTGTGACTTTTGTGAAACGGGCCCCTGGGCTTTGTAAGGGTGACCAATTGGATTGGCCAGCAAAAAATACTCTGTTCTCTACTGTAAAATAACTTCCCGGTGGTCCGAAACCCACCTAAAAGTGAAGGTTCAACTCATGAATCACCATCATCCAATTCATTACCCATGCACAGGTCTCAGACCTATGTATGAAAACATGACTGCTTGCTCGGCTACTGTGTAACTTGGTAGCACTGTTCTCCATAAGTGTAATACTGCAAGCTAAGGTTTGCACGAGCTATCGCTTATGCTAAGTTGAGTTATAACAACAGAATTAACAATATCAGTTATTGATACAACTTCTGAATTTAAAAGGAGGCCACTATTCAACAGCGCGCTGCATCAGAAAAAGCTTAGCCAAGCATCGCCTGATCGTGTATTCCTAGATAACGAATTTGTGATACTAGACCTTGATATTTTAATGGTCAATGGTCAAAGACGTGATGTTTATGCAGCATTAAGTGATGCTTAACAACCTAACCTTTCTGGGTGGCTAATGGGGCTAGCATATAAGAGCCGTTTTTTGCACAATTCTTGCAATCCTTATTTTCATTGGGGTATTTAGCAGCACAAATTCGGTATATAGGAATTCACTTCTCAGCGAGGATCCACATCAGGCTTGTTCCACCGCAGCTGTAAAATAGTGGCCTCCTCCTCCATATAATACGTAAGAACCCAGTATAGAGAAGTAGCCAGACTTTCAACCTTACTTATACAATCACACTGTTCATACTGCGCTAGCCAGCTAGTGAGTATAACCTAATCTTGGGGTAAAATTTCCCCCCTTTTTAACCCACTAATGACACTTGTATTTCTATTAACAGTCTATGCAAACCTTAGTTTGTAGTGCTATGCTTGTGGGGTACAGTTCTGCCAAGTTCTACAGTCGCCAAACAAGTCTAGTCAAGCGGTCCAAATTCAATTCAATTTCATATGACAAAAATGGCAACAACACACTCAAATCCCATATGAAATAGCATAGCCACGAAACTAAGGTTTGCTAGTTATTTTGATAGCAACAGCATCTTAAAATAGCCAATTTTAATTTACAAAATATATTTTTTTAAATAAATTACCTCAAACTTTTGCTCTTGCCCGAGTGTCTTTCTTCTCCACCTCCTCCTTGCAAGCTGTCCGTACTCTGCTTTCTTTGTTTCTTTGTGTCCTCCTTCTCTTCTTTATCGTCTGATACACTTTCACCTTCTCTTTCGATGAGCGATGGTGGTGTTATCACTGCTGTTGCTATTTCTTCTTCTTCAGCCATTGCTTCACGATGGCCA